>BSBK01000794.1:2500-274519 GCA_027943335.1 Chamaecyparis obtusa | reverse complement strand
TCAATCAATTCATATTTTGAACATTTTTTAACCATCATTCAATGATTGCCCTTTATATTTCATTAATATTAAGATTAAAAATGATGTTACTTTCACACTGTCATTAAACATACTTGCGCTAAATGAACAATATACACATGTTCAAGGCCAAATTGTCTAAAAGAACATGACAAACAAATAAATTGATAGTGTAGACTCTTCACCCAAACATGCGATAATATCATCTTTTCTAATGTCCAAATTAAAAGTTCCATCATTTTAAACGACAGAACTAAACTTCGTACAAAACGTACCAAAGACAAAAAAAAAAAAATCAAACTTTTTTAAATATAAAGATCAAAAGTTCCACCATTTTAAACAAGCTTGAGCTGTTAACATCCCAATAAAGAGCTCACTAGAGAAAATTCTATAGTTACCTAAGAGCCCACGAATTATTTGTGTTACATTGCAATGAACTCAAAATTCCATTTCGTTACTTAAAAAGCTGTGTTATATTTAGTAGCACGCGTGAGATTCGCTTAGAATTGGCACGAGTGAATGTTTGGTATTGTTTTGTTTTAAGGGCAACAAAGCGGTGGGCCCCATCAAATAGTACGAAATCTACTAAAGTGTCACAAATTTTCTAATTTTCAAACGTGAAATCTGCAGAATCGATCCGTTGGTTAAAAATAGCGGCGCTTCCATTTGTAAAGGGTTTCCGACTTCACGTGTTATTCCGCAGCTTTTTACAAAGAACGTTAGGTAATCCTACAGCTACATTTGGCGGCTCGTCAAAAGGAGAGAGTGTCTTGTTTGAAAGGAAAGGTTTTTTATAGTCTATAATACTAGTTATTTGGTTTTAGAGTTTACATATTGTTGCAGTTATATGGGACTGGTCTTCTACTTCTTAAGAAAGATACTTAATTGTGTTACAAACGAAGCATATATACCTATTCGAAATCAGTACGAAATCAGTTCGGGGCAAACAATATGCACAGCCTATATTGAGGAGGATAAGATCAACTAGACGCTAGTTTGATTGTCAAGATTCACAACAGGAGATCCGACTTGGAAAAGAATATGGAGTTAACTTACGACTATGATCCAGTGGTCCCTTAGGCTATTTGGTCTCGTGGACGTCATTAAAAATCATTCATTCATATCATATCCCTTTGTGGAATTTGACATTTTAGGCCATTGTACCTTGCAAAAGGAAATTATAACATTTAAGATTTTATATCATTTACAAATATGATTTTAGCAATTTTTTAAAATAGGAGTAGGTTCTTAAGGCTAAGAGTCAACTATTGAGAAGTATCTATTGCGAAAGATTTTGTTGACTAAGAGACAACTCTTGAGAAGTATCCGTTTGGACATATTTGTATAGAGTAAGATCATGATCAAGCTTGCGCCTAACTAGACTTAATCCTTGTAGGCTCATTTAGAACCATTCAACTCTCTTATAAATACAAATATTTTAGTTGGACAAATTTGGAATAGATATTTACTTATTGGTTTATTTGTAATGTGAGAATCATAGTGATTGAGATTTAAGTTTTAGAATTGGTGAATGTGTGGATTGTTGTTTTGTTGTGGTTTCATGATTATGGATATAATCTCACAAGTATGGATATGATGTAATGTGTCGATCTAATTTGTGCCTACAAATTTAGTCTCTATTAATTTTTGAAAATTCTAGTTTTAGTTCACTTTAATAATTTTAGTTTATTCCTATATTAGACTTAGTACCCATTATTGGTTTGCATGTGGTAGGGATAATTGCTTCACCCATAATCTAAGGAGACTAGATGCATCCTAATAATCTAAATTGAAATGGAGTGTAATACCCCTCCCATAGTTTACTTTTCAGCTTAATTGGCCAAACTCTTTTAGGCCACTTTCCCATGTGTGTATTAGATCCTTAGGTAGATTTGATGTTATTTATATTATGGTTTTGATGACCCCACACTTACATGTGTATGGTTAGCATGTATGTTTTATATATATTTGTATGATGTTCATGATGTGGTTGAGGGATGAAGTCATAGTTACTTGCTTGCTAGATCCACACGATCGGTCGACTCCCTGCCATTGTTTGTTATATATTTATACATGTATGCACATGCTCGTCTTTTATGCAATATTTCAAGTACCGGGCATCGACTTCCTTGAATTGTCAGGATGAGTGTGCCCTATCACAATATCTCGATGGTAAGAGGGGGAGATAACAAACAGGCTCAATCCCAACCAAAGCCATTTATTCTCCTGAATTAAGGACAAGTTTCTGATTGAGTTTCCTATTTGAATTCGTCAAGGGGACATGAATTTGTGAACCCTTTCCCTCAGTATGAATTTAGTGTTTTTTGTGTAGTCACTTATTTCTCGTGTTGTCTTGTTGAGTGGTTTAATGTGATTTTATGTTATTATGGTTAAGTGATTTATGAGTTTGATTATGTGAATAAATAATTAAATCTTATCAATATAAAGATATTAATATGAGAGTATTTAATTAATGAGAATTAATTAAATACATTATTTAATTAAAAAGACTTAATTTCAAATGTCCAATTTTATGGATAAGGATTTAATTAATTATTAAATCTAAATTAAAATTGAAAAGCATAACTAATGAATTGATATTTAATTATCAATTTCATAAGTATTAATATGATAAAAAAAAATAAAAAATTGTTAATAAATTATTAATATACAATTTAAGTTGCACATTCAATTTAATAAAATTGAATTAGGAATTTAAGTTTAAAGTTGAGTTAAGAGTTGATAATTAAAAAGTGCATATTTACTATTAAAATTGTAATTAATCATGCAACAGAAATTTGATAAAAACAAGGTTAGGAAGTTGAGTTCTAATATATGATTGGGGTGTCGCATGTTGAGTTCTAATTTATGATTGGGTATTGCATGTTGAGTTCTAATTTTTTATTTGAAGTTGCATGTTGAGTTTTAGGTGATTTGATGATGGGAGCCCTACATTACAAAGATTAGCATAATCTAGAAGTTGCATTGGAGCTAGAAAATAGTTACATCAAACAACATTACAATGTTACAATACAACTCATCACGTGGTCCCAAGAACATTCCCACAAAATCTTGACATAGTGCACTTTCATCTAGGCTATCCTAGGTGCAATTATTTACATAATAAAATAAAATATTACAATAATATATATTATTATACAAAGTGTACAACATCCATTTTCCCAATAGTCAAGATACGATGATTATGTAGATGGCTTAGAATCAAATAATGACACAAAATGATGTACTTGCCAAATTATTTTTCAATTTATGGTAGCTAAAATAAACAAATTGATCATATGCAAGTCAAAACCATATTTTTTCCATGAAAGATGCTACAAATATATAGAAAATCCTACAATATTAAATAAATTTGTTATTTTTAGGATTGGTAGGTTAGAAATATATCTTGGATAACATGATATCCATTAATTGTTCAATCTACATAAGTAGTGAGAACTTTTTTTTAGAATAGAAAACGTTAAAAATGCACCAAAGGAAATAATTAGAGTTTGGAAAATGCTAATCTATTTTCAACCAGAATTAATAAATCATCACAGCTCTCAATATCAAAATCTATGGAACTACAAGATCAAAAGGTATATATTTGACAACGCTCAACCTAAACCCTACATATAGTCATTACAAAGACATTTAATAAAGTTCTTACAACATGATTCCAAAGATAAAACCATTTTCATTTACTCTACATGGAAAACTGCTCTATGTCTTGTTGGTTAGAAATCTCATTTTTGCTTTTTGCCCTAAATTTGTGGATGATCCTAAAAATTTGGCAGGTCTTTAGGGTTTGCTAGGTCCAAATGTCTTTGAAAATTTAGAAAAACCCCTAGTTTTTGGTCATCAGTTTTCTATTTCTCTATTACTTTATCGGATGACTTAAGTCTCGAAATAAGCATGTGCGGCTTTTTATTTTTCTCTTGGTCGCTGAGTCTCCTTGAGGATTAGGAATATTCTTCTTTGTTTAGCAAATGCCTGAAAGCCTTTGTCGCCCAATCTCGTTGGAGCTTTTCAGAATATTCCTTATTATCTAACGACTTGGGCATTTCCCTTTTAGTCTCCAGATTTCGCAATCTTTTCCCGAGATCTAGCGACTACTGTATCGGATTTATCACTAAGGGACTATAGTTACGTGATCTCCAGATTGAATTTACCTATGGTCGGGCAGTCTCAGGATGGATTTATTAAAGTGGTCTTTTGTTCAGCGATTATGAATTCTCCTTGTAGTCCGCTAAATCTTTGGATGGAACAACGGTCTTCTTTGTCAGTTGTCTCCAGATCTCATGATCTCCTCACGGGTTAGTCTTTCTATTCAGCGATTGAGAGTTCCTGTGGTCATGTTATCTCCCAATGTTGGCGGCTATCTCTTGCGTGGTAGTTATTCAGCGGCGCAGTTGTCTCCAGATCTCTGAATGCAGCGGTTAAGTGACAAAGGATTATTAGACTTAATATGGACCATTGATGAACTTTCGATCATGTGGACAACGTTTAATCTCCAGATCTAACTCAAGGTGAAGATTTGTTTTCATGACTTAGATTTTCCTTTGTCGTGTAATCTCCAGATGAACCCGAGGTCAAGTTAAAGTTAATGTAATGGCTAAAGCCCAGGGGTTATGGTTTATTCAATGATACATCAATTGTGTGGACAGGTGATCTCAAGTTCCTGGCAGTTAAGTGGAAAACCTCCAGCGATTCAGCGATATGGTTATCTCTGGGTCGTTGAATTAGACGGTTAGTTGTGAAAATCTCTCGTGACTTAATGTGGGCCGTAGAATGAAATGAGGAATGAGATCAATGGCAGTTGCGTATTCTCAGATAGAAAATTGAACAGTCAAAGGCTTCAGCGATTAAGAGACTTCAAGTTTGTCGTTGGATCTCCAAGTCGAGTGATTGCTGAATGTTTTAAAGAATAAATAAAGTTTCCGCAATTACGAGAATCCCTCTTAGTCGCCAAATCTTGGAACTTTTCTAAAGGCGCCAATGTTATAAAATGACTATGAGACTTTTCTTCAGTTGCTAGATCTTGGAATATTTAAATTTAAATTTCTGAGCTACGGCTAGTAAATTGAAGCCTTGTTCGTGCCAAAGTAATGGCGGAAGTGACCTTTTGATAGCTGGAGATGTCAAAAATGGTGGTGCATTCAATACTGTAGGATAAAATAGTTAGAGACAGCTCATTTGAGAATTACGAAGCATATTGAAGAAGTACAAAGCGCTAGGTTTTCTGAGCTTTCCAGACTTGTAGTGCGGTCAGTGATTCTTGCAAAAGAATTTTTAGAGTTACAGTCAGGATGGGTCAGGCAACAACAATTGGAGCTTCTAGCAGTCGAGGGTCGAAGGAAAAAGTAAAGGAGAGTTTTTCATATGAGTTTCTCACCCTTCTGCTTGGTTCATCTCAGAACAAGAAGGTTACTGATGATATCTTTGTGGATGATTTAGCTTACTATAGGGATGCCAGGATGCCTGAAATCATAGGCATGTGTCTTTTTAGTTATTTTTATAAAAATTGTGATAGTGTTATACCGGTTTCAAACCCTTGGACATCGGGGTTAGCAAAGTTAATTGTTCCTGAAGTTTTTCTTGATGTGGACGCATTGCTTGCATTGTCTAGATGTTACGACCCCCTCTCAAAGACCATTAGAAAAGAGGATGGTTCACCCCTAGTTACCCTAGATAGAAATTCTTTTATGAATGCTTTTGGAATTTAGTTTCCAATGGCCACAGAGATTGACCTAAAGGCTCAAGCCAACAGATATGTCAGAGAGTCTGCTTTGGTCTCTAGGGAAATTAAGAGTCATATGCCTAAAGAAAATAGAAACTATATTGCACCTATGGCTAGGTCGATTCCATATGCTTACAAGGACCTGAAGTTTTACATGAAATACATTGCATATGGGATATGCCAGGTCTTGGGAATTGATGCGGGCCCTGAGAGGATCACCTCTAATATTTTGATGTTGGTGATGGATTCATAGAGCCGTATGGTGAGCAAAGGGTATGACTTTATTGGTTATGTAATAAATAAGATGCATGAGGGTTTACTGTCTTTGAAGAATTTTGCCTCTGACACTTCACCCAGGTTCATGCACTATTCCTTGCTGATGCACCTCATTGTGTATCATAATTATAATCTTATAAATTTGGCAGACCTCAAGCCTCAAATGACATGGAATGGAGAGCCTAACCTTGTGCAATTTTGGTTGGGAATCTGGAGTCCTTCCTATCCTAGGCGTGATTTTGGTGCATTTGAAAATTGGATTGTGTATCCAATTCTTCGAAGTATGGGAGTGAATTGCACAAGATTATCCACCAAGGTCCTGCAGTTGGTGAGGCCATATCATTTTATTGATAAGTGGACAAAGACCACAATTGGGGAGACATTTTTTATCAGAAAGGCTATACAATGATTAGGGTTTATGGTTGCCCTCAGCCTCCCCATCTTCTTCCATTTTATGTCCCACCAAGAATTGCTTTTCTTGAGTTTATTTGGCAATTGATGTTGACAGATAAAGAACATCTTGCTCCCCATAGGAAAGGGACTTTCACGCCAAGGCACTTCAGAGTGCATTATCTCACAATTGGGAAAGGAGCTCTTAGTAGGGTTAATGACTGGCTAGAGAATTATCACATGTTTGCAACACCATATAGATATGTGGATACAGAAGGATTTATAATTGCTACCAGGCATTATTATGCCCCTAGCCTTCCTTTCAATAAACAACATGAGGAGTACCTTGAGGAGGATGTGATTAGAAACATCATTGAAGACAATGAGGTAGAGAAGAGAGTAGACCAATTGTGCACATTGTACAGTGTTGAAAAACAATTGAAGAGTAAAGGGCTTGTGTTTGGGGGATTCTTTCCCACTTTGCCTTATTTACAAAGACTTGAGCAAATGATGGCTCAATTTCACACATTGATGAGGTCCATGGAGGATCAACTTGATAAGACTAATCAGGTAAAAAAGGCCCATTCTGAATCTGAATGTGATGATGACAGTGATGGTGGCTATCCAATGTATAGTCCACCCACTATGGAACAACCATTGGTTGAAGGGCCTGGAGAAGAGAAAGAGAGTGTTGACCTCACTGAATTGCCTAGTTCTGAGGACACTACTGAGCCCCAAAAGAAAAAGCAGAAGTTGATGACTGAGAGCCTTCAAAAAGGAAGAAAAGGGATAGGGTAAGTGCCCTTTATCCTGGAACTAGTTTCCATGATCATGAGATCAAGAAGGCAGTCAGGGAAGCAAAAAGGCAACAAAAGTATGAAACACCAGATGTAGAAGTGCCTCTGGCCTTGGGCCAGGATGAAAGAATAATTGAATAGGATGCTTTCATGGAGGATGACAATTTTGTGAATTCTGAGGAATTCAAAAGTTTCTTACTATGGCATAAGTAGCAGCGGGTGGCTTCAAGTGTGCAAATTAACTGAGGAGGGTCAAGTGCCAAATGAGGCATTGCAACAATTGAGAGAATATGACCCTAAGGTAGAAAATCTTACTCTAGATGAGGCCAGGGAATTGGTGAGAAAAATCAACATGTTGCTTGTGCCTAGGTGGAGTTTATATGCTGATTTCATAATAGACCAAATAAAGAGATAGGAAGATGTTACCCTGTCTTTAGAGCCCAAGTAGGGGATATAATAAGAGGATTTTGGTATAGCCCAAAAAGTCAGGCCTTGGCCATGTGGAGTCTATATCCAAAAGATAGGAAGCCACAGATTTTGAATGTAAAAGAACAAATGGAAGGGGACAAAATTGTGTGGTTAATCCACAATACAGGGGACCTGGAAATCTCTCAGGTTTTGACCCAATTTGCAAAGTTGAATGAAGATAAAACTAAACAATTGTTGGAAAGATATAGCAATCTCTTAGAGGATTTTAGTGCCCTGGTGAAAGATAGGGACTTACAGATTATAAAGGTTATAGCCTAGGAGAAGCATGCAGAGGAGCTTCAAATACAAATAATGAATACTCCTATATTGGCTCCTGCACCTCCTGAACAACCTGCATCAATAGAGGCACAAGGAATGACAGATGAGGAGGTGGCAATTGAATTGAAAAAGATTAATGATGAGAAGAATGAGGCTATATTGCAAGCCCTTTTGAATATTTTGTAGCACAGAATGAACACAATTAAAGATAAATTTGACCTGGTTTATAATGCTTATGGCAACTTGCCAGAATTGCAAAAGGAGGTCAACAATTATGTGCAAATTTTGAGTGGATTTCATACAGTGTAATCTGTTAGAGCACCACTTTTTGAAAGATTGATTCTTGCTCAATCTTTGGGGAGTGACATACTGGAGGTAGTTGTGAGGGTTGGTGAGGAGATTGACAGAATTAAAGCCATCTTACCACTTTTCAAGGGTAAGGCAAATTTGATTGAGGCTAAGATAGCCATGCTTAGCTCATGTTCCAACAAATTCATCCCCTCAATTTTGAGTACATATGGGGTCATAAAGAGCCTTGATCAATGGAGATCGGATGCTGATCTTCTACTGCCTAGGAAAGAGGCATTTTTAGGTGAGGATAATAATGTTGATTTAGAAAGCTTCAACAAAGCCCTAGATGAAGCTGTCAAAGCAGAGGTGGACCTCACCAAATTTGTGTCAGATGTCAAGGCAATTATGGATGCCAGGTGGGAGAGACAAAAGGCCCAACTACAATTTGTCCAAAACTTTAATTGGCTGTCAGAGGAATAGGTAACTGCATGGGATGAATTGACAAGACCCAAAAAGGCTAGATCTGTCGTAGTTGATTTGGACATTTTGGATGAAGATTGAGAAGGACATCTGACACACCTGACACTTGATCTGAGGAATATAGGATTGATAAGCTATCATTCAAGAATGGTGTAGGTTAGCCTGAAATGGCGGTCACCATGTCTCGTTGAACTCAAGGGGCTATCATAAATATTTGCAGTTGAGGGTGTCAGTTTTGAGTAGCCAAAGATGTAAATAGTTTGAGAAATTTTTGTCCTTTCACCGCCTGAGGGCTAGTTGTATATTTTATCTTTAATTTTTGTCTCTTGTGTTTTTAGAGAGTTAGGTTTTTCAACCACCCGAAGCTTGTTTTTGATTACGGTAAAAATAGGTTTTGAAGGGGCCCCAAAACCCTTTAACAATAGAGACAAAAGATAAGCATGAGATCCCTAAGAACAACTAGTTGTCCCAAAGAAGGGAACAGACTACAAAGGGTGAGAACCTAAATATCAATAAGCTTGTACACAACAAAAAGCAAAAAATGATGGACAGCAAACAAAAAAGAGAAGACCACCAACACAAAGATCAAGACATAGTCTTCAACAAGCCCTCGGATTCCTCTAGCTGGGCCTACATGATCTTAACATTATCTTTCAAACTCTGAATGTCCTGATCTGCAATCTTGAGCTTCTTTTTAGTATTAGACCTAGTCCTAGTGCCAAGTCCCATCTGCTGACTAGGGTCAGTCAGGTCAATTTTGTCACTCAGGGGGCATCTTTGTTTCCTTCCAGCATTTTGCTTAGCGTATTCAAATTCTCCAGAGTAGACTTCATTCCTGTATTAGCCAAGCCGAGCAAATATTTTAGCATCTCCTCATTCCTGCTTGTCTTCTCATGGATAGGGATCATGGTAGTCTCAACTGATTTTTTAATTCTATCATCCAAATTAGAACCGTAATAAAAAACACTGACATTAGCTTTCAGAGAAATCTCCTTCCTGATTTTGTCAATAGTTTCCTCAATAATAGGATTCTTATTTTCTAGTTTGATACATTTGTTCTTCAATTCAACCAGGTCATTTTGCACCCACTTGTCCAGATTATAATTGTAGATGGATTTCTTAGCAATTTCAAGGGGTTTCATAATAACTGTTCTTTTTACCTACAAATCCATCTTTCTGATATCATCCTAAAGAGAATGTGACCTATTACAATCAAGGGTTCTCTCACTGTCATCCTTCTTGTTCTCTTTCCAGGCGCTGGGGGAGTCATGGGAGTCCAAATTTTCCTCTTCCATAACCCTAAAGCTGTTGTTCCCCGAGTCCTTAGCATTGTTGTCAATTAAGTTTGTATCATCCTCTTTGCCATCATTGTCATCAGCCTCAACCACTAGAAGCTTGTTGCATTCCCATTAATGAGGGAATTCCAAGGTGGTTGAAAAGAAGTTGTATATAGGGTTAAAGACTTTTTTTTTGTAAAGAGGTTGGAAAGATATAGAAAAAAAAGAAGAGAACAGGATTGCTTGGAAGCAGATCACCAAATTTTGTGTTTGGTCTTCTGAGTAATGGAATTGTGAATGTAAGTGGCAAGTTGATTTTAATACAAATACACTACAACTTCTGCCATATATTGTTGTTGTCTCTTTTCTTATATATCATACTTTTGTATGTTTCTCATGTTAGGCATTTGAAATATACTAGTTGTAAGGCAACCTACTTGACTGTTTTATGAGTTTCTTTCAAGGAAAGAATTAAAAGTTCTCATATTTCATCTTGGAGAGTAGATATATTTGTATGGATCTTTGATGATAACAATATTTGGTTAATAGGATAGTTTGTAAGGCAACCTATTTGGATTTGCAGTTGGTATGTAAGGCATACTGTTGTATTTCTTTTAGAGTTTACTTGTTGATTTGCATTTTGATTCTGTTGCCCTTAGGATAAGGCACTGGTTTGGTATTTGTTTCTTACGATTTTATCTTTCATAGATCTCAGAAGAAAAATTGGAACCTTCACATCATTTACCAATACCTTTTCATTTCATGTTTTATTGCACCAAATAGCTTGGACTGTGCCTAGGGCATTCAGTTAATATTTCCTGATTCTGTAAAGAGAGAATCACATTAGGTTGTCCCTCCTTAAAAGGAAGAAGGATGAGAATCCTTAAAGCACTGATTACTGCTTTACTTAGAATCACACTTTGTCTGGTCAAAACTTGCATTAAAGTGGTTATAGTCATATGCAAAGTGTTCTATAGGTTTATGCATTAAGAGGAATTGAAGCTAATCAATGTCCACTCATAAGAATATTGTAAAAACAATTATCATTAGAAGGTAATACCCTCCTGAGTCTGTGGAGCTCAAAAATGAAGGAGGACCTTATCCAATCCTCAACAATTAGGCCTTTCTCTTGTGGGAATCAGTCTCAAGGAACATAAGTTCAAGTATCATTTTAGTCCTACAAGAAAAATCCCTAACATGTCTATAGTTAGCCATTGCATTAGAAGGAAATCATTAGATTGATCTCATAGAGGGTAATAGTAAACAACAGATACTAATATCCATAGATTATAGGAAATAATTAATGGAACAATAAAGTTACTAATATAAAATGCTTGAACATTTCTAGTATTTTACAAAGGTGAGTGGTTGATGGCTCAAGAATTAATATGTTGAGAACTGCAATGTCCTATAAATTTGAAATCCAGTTAGTATACTCATACTAGTAATACATCTAGTAGTGTGCTCTAGGAACTCTTTGCAAATAAAATAGGAGGTGTGACTTAGGTATTAGTAATTAAAATACAACCTAAAATTGCTAAAGATTTCATGCATTTGTTCTTTCATTCATATTTGGTTACCTACCAATTTGATTTCTTATAGACCATTGCACACAAGAGATGTATCTATATGGACTTGTAGCAAAAAAATGTATTATAAAAAATGTCATATATACTCACTACACACACACACACATGACTCTTAGGCCATGTTACCTTCAAGGATTCATAGAAAGTTCTTATTCTAAAAAATATTATAATTTATGCAACATATGGTGTCCAATCAAACATTCATTAAGGAACTGATTATGGTTTGCAATGTTGTCATTTTGGATGTGTGCCACAATCTCAAACACAGAAAACCTTGTACTTACAAAAGACCTTTTTATTTTCAAAAGGTTATTAAGGGCATTTAAAATAAAATAGCAAGATAAATAGGTTGGAGTTATATTGATTAGTTTGATAAGGCCTCATTCATAAAACATGCATTGGTACTTAAATCTGATCACTTTTTACAACAACAATCTAAGATCAAATCTAGGCATAGGAGTTCCCTTTTAGTTGATTCCTCATCCAAAGGAGACATGACAAGGTGACTTATTTCAAGTAAAATATTATTTGACAAACGCTCTAAAAATCACTCACATATAAAGAGCCAATTGACCGAGCTAAAAAGAAATTGCTCTAAAATTGAGCAAATTTCAAGAGGCTAACTTCTTGTGCTTTATACTTTTCTTTCTCTAGATTATTCATAGTTTCTTTCTAGCTAAGCTGTAATTTCTAGTTTCCTTGTCTTGCTACCGATCTAGAGATATATGGGGCAAAAATGTGTTTTGAATTAATCCCTCTCAGAAGAAATAAATTATTTGGCTATGCACATATTTTATCTTGTAATTGTGAATTAATCACTCCTTTGTACTCTATAGATACATCTCATGTACACCATTGTCTATTCAACACCCAAATGACTCATTTATTGTAATTATTAATTAATTTAAAATGTTATATTCATAGTATTTTATTTTTTAATTATTTTTTATTTTTAATCAATTAATTATTATAATAAATAGGTTATTTTGGATGTTTTATAGACGTTGCCCTCGTGTATTCTAGAGGAACACGTTGTTCCACCACTTCTTTGTACTTTGCCATAACAATTTTGTCAAAAAAAAAAATTAAAATACAAGCTCATTATTTTTGTATTTATATGTACGTATAAATTCAAGATAGAGTTCAATGAAAATGAAAAAGAAAAAGAAAGTAGCTATCCAATTGACAAAATCACTACATACAAAAAAAAATGTTACGATCCAATTTCTCCAATAATACCCATCAAAATCATGTATTGATCCCTTATATCAAACAAAACTTAACTACCAATTAAATATAAGGAAATTAATATTTTTATTAGTTATAGTTAAATATTTGCATCTTACTTCCCAATTGTAGTTTATTAACATGATTGATTAAATTAAAAACTATCCTATAGTTCTCTTGGGAAGAACTAAAAATACCAAGAATACACTTTTGATCCTGTAACTAAATTAATATTTCTTACATAGTTTTAACCAAAAACCATTGCCCTCAAATTCAAATTATATACGTCAGCAGTCAAGACGTGCCCCACACTCCAAGCTAACAAAGATTTTGGAATATTATGCGTGGCATTCATTACCTTGAAATAGGCATCCACATGCATGGAAAAAAAATAGTATGGATGCATATGGCCATGTGTAACATAGATGATGCATCATGGATCTGCCTTGTCAGCATGCAACTGCGTACGTGACACGCAATTACCCACGACAAGAAACGAGACTTTGATGACGTATTCTGACACGTGTCATGGCCCCACCCACGTGGAATCTAGCTGAGATTCCTCTAAAGATCCCTTCTGTTTATGTGGTGGTAAGCGGCGGTCACGTGGTTTACTTCACACGACTCATAAGCCGCCAATTTGGTCCACAGGAAATAACGCCCACCGAAATAAAGGAAAAATGATGGCGCTAAATTTGGTCCACAGGAAATATTGCCGCTAAATCCAGGCCGCCGGTGTGGATTGTGGCGGAGTTTATCGACCAGTCAAATGGTGGGGTCCAGCGTCCCAACATGGCGATGCAGAGGATGACGTGGCATTGGCGTGAGACGACATGTGGGCCCGGTTCTCCACTTGTGCAGCAATAATTGTCTCGTTGCATGTTTCAACGTCGTCTAAATTGGGTTGGAAGAAAAAAATGAAATTTGTTTTAAGTGCCCTTCGTCGTGCTTTCACGTTGATAAATTGGAATTTGGGTACATTGGATTTGAGATAATGAATCAGTTTATAAGGAAAATAAGGGATATAGGGAAGTGTATCAGCACTCATCATAGTTAAAGTTTGAGTATATGTAGAGTCTAGATTATATATCGATGATGATTTTTGTTGTTGTTTTTATATGCGTCTTAATTATTTAATAAATATTTTTTTGAGTTTTGTGTATCAACAAAGTTTTTGTAGAATTTGTTAAACGCTGAAGAGTTAAAAGTGGTCATTTCAAAGTGTCATCCGATACCTACTTTAAGATGCCCTAATAATTGTGCACTCAAAATTGGTAGTTCTTATGTACAAATGTCTCATAGTCGTGCACAAATGTCACAATAGTGGTGCACAAATGGGTGAATTATGAGACAAAAAGTTAAAAATGATTGTTTATTGGTACCTATGAAACTTATTAATGTGCTTTTAGTTATTATTTTTTATGGCTCCTTTAAAATTAGTAATTAGAGGGTTGGATGCACAAGGAATGCATGACTATTGGAACACACTCGGTTTCAAGTGATCTTCCCCTATGGAGAAATATGATGTGGATGTATGTTTATTTGTGAATGTAGATAAATAATACATAATTTTACAAACTTTTCATTAAAATCATTCTATTGTTTTTGTTTTTCCTCTTTTGTTCTAGTTTTAGTTAGATGTGTCTATTATGTTAAAATTATAGCCACCTCTCTTAATTATCAATCACACTTTTTTATTAATAGTTTTCACAAAGGTTTTGTGTGGATATTTTTCCTTTATCAAATTCTTTGGCTTCAATTATTTCGAGATTTCGAGAAACTTACAAGTTTAGTTTAGGAAGGAAAAATGGCACCATATCAATTGTTCATATCTCCAACCATGATATATCATTTAACCATCAGGCTTACTAAACATCCAATTATCTTGATTTGAAATAATTTGAAAATTTAATTCTCTAAATACTACAACACTTCCTACACCCTTTGAGTTGAACTTGTAACCTTTTGTCTTCTTTCCATCAACAAAGGAGAATCCTTAGCTGGAAAAAAAAGAGAACATGAGGCAATGGTTGGCTCGTTGAGTATATATATATATATATATATATATATATATATATATATATATATATATATATATATATATATATATATATATATATAAAGAAAGAAAGAAAGACTGCAAAAGCAAAAGATTACAAAAGAGAGAAAATCAATAGACTATCAGAGATAGAAAAAACATAGTTATTGCCACAATTATTTTTCTTCAAATTTTGGACCTTTCATTTCTTTCTCAGCAACAAGAGCATACTTCCATCTTGCATCTATTTTCTGATATAACTCTCCTTTAATATTTTGTGCTACTTCAACTGGTGTTATTCTAAACTTATGCAATGTAGAAATGAAATTCTCTTCAATCTTAGTCTTCTCCTCATCATTCATTGTGTCATATTTTAATTATTTCATGACTGAATGCCCACCATACCTTTCTAGTGTCTTGAGCAATTCATGAAGACTTTTCACCTTTTTACTTGGTGCAACCTTAAACTATGATAGGTCTTCTAATTCAATATCACTCTCTTTTTGCAACTTCAACTTCCTTATAGGCCTTCCAGCAGCCTTATTTTCTCTAACATAAGTCTTTGTTTTTATTGGTTCTACTTCTACTTTCTTCTTTGTTCTTGGTGTCGAGGTAGACCTTGTAGATGGTCTTACACTAGTTGGACTAGGGGTCTCTTTCTTTACTCTAATATTCTTCTCCTTGATCTCTGAAGGCTCAACAACTTTTTCATCTTCAACAACAACAATGCCTAGATTTTGAGGTAGTGTGTTAATCATTTTTCTAGTCTTCCTGATTGCCTTAGGTATCAATATACCTAACCTGATTTTCTCTTTAGCTTCTTCATATGTTCGATATCAATTTGAACTTTTGTCAATTGGTTTCTCCAATAATCCTTTGATTTGAATTGTGGCAACATCTATATTCATCTCATAACCCATAGGTGGTAACCACTCGGTTCTAGGTTCCATAGCCCTTATGATGCATATGTCGGTATCAACCTCAAAACATAGTTCATCTTTGTACTCTTCCACTAACTGAGGTGGAATCTTGAATCTTTTGTGCATTCTAGTTTGAAATTTATTAAAGTAATCATTCATGATCAAATCAAAATTATCACCCATGCCTTGAATAAACTCATCAATCTGATAAATAATTGGTTTATCTTATTTCCAAGTAACTTCACCGACTGTAGGAAAGGAATTTTGGAAGTAAAAGAAAATACATACCAACAGTGGTCTGAACTTCAATGTATTTGATTTTTCTTTCCTTATGGTGTTCATGTTTTCATCCAATTGTTTCAACAGTATTTCATAGAGATCTATCTTCATATCCTTTTTTACAATCTTATACGCTATGTCAATTGCTCCATAGGGTACATTGTCTACCTAAAATTATTGGAATATCATGTAGGATATGATGTTGAATGCAAACTTCAATTCAAGGTCTTCTACTATAGTCAGCTTTAGTCCTCTTCCATCTCATTTAGCTTTGGTAAGCTCACATAACTTGTTCTTATCAGTTTGCTTGTAAGCCCTAGGTCTATCACTAACCAGAAATCATGTTACTATGTGTAAGATGTCTTGTTTGATCTCCATTGGTCCATCAAGCCACACAAACTGATCATGAACTCTTCTTAACATAATCCTCATCCATTCATGCTTGAAAACTGTCGGTACATGCATAGCATGGACCAAACCCTTGGTCTGCAAATGTGTGTGGTCACTCTTCAAATTCTCATTCACACACAAATTCTTGTAAGATGTGTCAATCTCTCCTTGACATATGTCTTCAATTTTTTAATGGATGAAGGTGTGAACGCCTTCAATCAAAATAAATCTTGGCAGGATTAAGGATAACACTCTAGCTTTGTCAATTTTAGCAGCAACGATGGGAGGAAGCTTATACTTTAGATTTACATGGTCAATCTTCTCGACTATAACTGGTTTTTGTATCTTGGGTGCCATCTTGATCTCATAAATGTTCAACAAACACTAGGGTTCCAATTGATTATTAGTTAGAATCTATGAACTCAGCTCGGTGAACGCTTGAAATACCTTGAATGTCCTTTGCAAATGTTCAAAATGCTCAACTAAATGCTCAAAATCTCTCTATGATCTTGTCTTTATCAATGCTTCAAAGTGCTCACGAAAGTGTAAGGTAAGAATGAAATAGCATGCCCTCTATTTATAGTTTTTCCTTGGTTAGGGCTTCCAACGGCTATAAAATTTGCATTTAATGCTTCTTACCTAACTTTATTTTACCGTTAATTGAACTACACTTTGCTTTCACCAAATGGAGTAAAATAAATCATACACTTTACCAATCAACATATGAAATGATAGCCTCACAACGTATATCAAAATGCATCTTAGTATGTTGATATGGATCTTTGTACTAGATATAGGAACTGATTTAAGATAAACTTTGGATTATCAGCCCCTATACATACCTTTGATCGATTAAGTGAATATAAGTGCACCTAATCTAGTGGATGTGGTGCCATCACAAGTTTCTAGTTCTATTCCATCATCTTGAGACTTCCTTCTCCAAGTCTTGTTCATTTTCTCTCTAATTTCATCAATGTTGACTTAAGTCTTTTCACTCGGTTGGTCCTCAGTTGAATCCATGTTTTGGTACCTATAATCCTTGGCTAGGTGACCGACTCTATGACAGTGGAAACAAGTCATTCCAATGTTTCTCTGTGATTTCCTATTGTTCATATCGTGCATCCTAAAGCAGGTTGCAATAATGTGACCAAATATTCCACATGCAGTACAAGTAATTCTTTTATTATAATCTCATGGTATAGTAGGTCCTTATTGGTTGTTGTCAATATTCTATCGGTTAGGGACCATTTCTCATTTTTCCTTTAAGACCTGCATTCTCCAGATTTATGACCATATCTCTTGCAGTTGTTACAATAACCTTCAAATCTTGGCTTCCTTGGAGTGTTAGCAATTCTTGCTCTACATTCAAATGCCTTATGAACAAACTTATTGCATTTGTAACAATGACCTTTAAACTTAGGAGTATTCAATGAATTACCTCTTTTTCTCTTGCAAACATTTGTTGCGTGTCTTGGTTTCCACAATGATAGCTTGTAATCTTCTTTGACTTCGGTGGGGTAGCAACATTATCTCGGTTGGCTGCTTGTTTGGAGGACTCACCATTCTCAGTAGTGTTGTTTGCATTGTAACCAAGTCTATTAGTGTCTCTCAGTTGTCTTTGATTTCTTAGTTGTTCATCCAAAATCTTCAAGGATTCTTCATTTCTTTTCAAGACTTCATTAGCATCTCTTTCAGATTTCAAATAATTCTTCAGATGTTCATTCTTAGATCTCAGTTCAGCAATTTCTCCAACTTTCCTTGCAACATCCTGATTTGCACTAACAAGTTGGTCTGTCAAGTTGTAGTGAGTTTGTGGCAACCTCATTATTTCCCTATCTTTCTTATCCAATCTTGTATTCATTTATCTTCTCTCTTCTTCAGCTATTCTTTTATCATCCTCATCTTTTCCTTTTTGTTCTAGAATTTCACACATCCTTACCAATTGTGCTTCTTGTTCTCTTTTGAATGCTTCACCTGATCAACTAGGTTTTTGTTCTTTTCAGACAGTTTTGATATGATAACATCAGATTTATGAGACATTCTTCCCTCTGACTGTTCTTCAAGTTCCTCAACCTAATCTTGAGTGTCTTTCAATTGATGTGCAAGCTCCTTTCTCTTCCTAATTTAATGCAAAATTTTTCTTCTTAATTCATCAATTTGTTTATTGGCTATTCTCAGTTCTATTTCCATATTGGCAATCACTCTTTCATACCTATAGCTCTCCATTCCTCCAGATATTTCCTCTCAAGTGATTAAACATATCGATAAGAGTTTGTGCTTTGATACCAATTGTTGGATTAGGTATGCAATAGGTGAGTACTGAGAGAGGAGGGGTGAATCAATATTGTAAACCACTTTTAAACTAATTAACCTTTCCTTCTTAACTATTTACCGATTCCATCGCTTTTTCATGCATCTCATAAAACATATAAAAGATATAATAATTAACACATAACACAGATATCTTGGTATCACATAAATCCTTGTTAGAGGATAAAAACTACAGTGGGGATGACATCCACAAGACTTCACTATTGTAGAATAATACTTTCTCGGTTAGAGATACAATTTTTAGCTATTTTTGATAGCTTAATCTGTTAAGATTATTAACCCGGTTAAGAGTCTAAAGACTACTAATTCTACCTTGTGAAAGGATTTTGCAATTCTAATCTAAGAACTGCACCTGGTTAAAGGATTTACAAAATTAGATCTGCTAGGATCTACTCAATTAAGAGATTTACAACTCAGATTAATCTCTAATCAGTAAGACTAAATATGTTTGTCAAACTTGCATAAAACATATGTGTATTAGATTCTTTATGCGCATTAACTCATTACCTCATACTATGCACCTTTCACACTAACAATTCAGTACTCAGTAAATTCACTTGACTCACACTCTCTAATTGTTCTTCACCGCTCTTTTACTCAGTGACTTCTCTTCTTATTACCTTCTTAGTAATATGCTTCATACATGCAATCTCCTCTTCACATTCATACATGCCACACTAATTCTTTACTTCTTTGATCCATTTATACAATTTTAGAAGCGGTGCTAGATGTTGTAGAATCATCTCTTCAAGCGGTGCTAGCATTGGTTACTCTTCCAATGCATATTCCATCCTTAATTCTATTGGTAGATCTCACCTTGTAATCTTGTGTAATCATTATATTCCAATCTCCAATGTTCTGTTATATGATCTCCTCGAAATTTGAAAACCATTTTATGTTCGGTGTCCAGATTCAATGTACTTAAATATTTTTCTGGTGTCGGCTTGCTATGCTTGGTAACACATTTTTCTTAACTTAGTAATTGTCTTCTCTTCTTGGTTCGGTTGATGTTCTAGCTCGGTACAACTTGGTTTCGGTGCCTATACTTGCTTTTGCTTAACGGAAATTCCTTGTTCCTTTTTTCCTTTTACCAAATAGCTTTCCCTACTTTACCGACTTGTCTTTCCTTCATTACCAAATGACTTTGACAAACAATATTTCCTCATAACTAATGACAAATAAATAACTCTTAGGAGTATCACATCTATCATCAAAAAATTACCTAAAGAGTTATCAACAACCTCAAAAAACATTTCAAACACGAAATGTAAAGGGAGATTAGGAAGTCTCACCCAAAGAGGTACTTTGTTGAAGACTTCCTTAGTCAGATATTTGAAAGAAGGGTGCCATGGTTTCAAAATCAAAGCATTTTTATTCTCCCAATTCCAAAAGTGGTCACAGAGTATCTTATTCCTATCATGCACAATTTCAAAACATGTTCAATAAAAAAATGCCCAACTCTCCACTTGTGCAACAATAATTTTCTCGTTGCATGTTGCAAAGTCATCTAAATTGGGTTGGAAGAAAACAAGAAATTTGTTTTAAGTGCCCTTCTTTGTTCTCACATTGATAAATTGGAATTTGGGTAAATTGGATTTGCCTACTCCATTTTGAGATAATAGATCAGTTTATAAGGAAAATAAGGGATATAGGGAAGTTTATCAACAATCATTATAGTTAAGTTTGAGTATATGTAGAGTCTAAATTATATATCGATGATGATTTCTTTTATTGTTTTTATACGCGTCTTATAAATATTTTTTGAGTTTTGGGCATCAACAAAGCTCTTGTAGAATTCATTAAGTGTCAAAAAGTTAAAAAGTGGCCATTTCAAAGTGTCATCTGATACCTACTTTAAGATGCCCCAATAATTGTGCACTCAAAATTGGTAGTTCTTATGTATAAATGTCTCATATTCGTGCACAAATGTCACAATAGTGGTGCACAAATGGGTGAATTATGAAGCAAAAAGTTAAAAAATGATCATTTATTGGTACCTATGAAACTTATTAATAGGTTTTTAGTTATCATTTTTAATGAATCCTTTAAAATTAGTAATTATAGGGTTGGATGCATAAGAAATGCATGACTATTGGAACACACTCGGTTTCAAGTGATCATCCCCTATAGAGAAATATGATCTGGATGTATGTTTATTTGTAAATGTAGATAAATAATACATATATTTTACAAACTTTTCATTAAAATCATTCTATTATTTTTGTTTTCCCTCTTTTGTTCTAGTTTTAGTTAGATGTGTCTATTATGTTAAAATTATAGCCATCTCTCTTAATTATTGATCGCACATTTTTATTAATAGTTTAAAAAAAGGTTTTGTGTGGATATTTTTTCTTTATCGAATTCCTTGGATTCAATTATTTCAAGATTTTGAGAAACTTACAAGTTTAGTTTAGGAAGGAAAAATGGCACCATATCAATTGTTCACATCTCCAACCATGATATACAATTTAACCATTAGGCTTACTAAACATCCAATTATCTTGATTTGTAATAATTTGAAATTTTAATTCTCTAAATACTACAACACTTTCTATACCCTTTGAGTTGAGCTTGTACCCTTTTATGTCTTCTTTCCATCAACAAAGGAGACTCCTTAGCTGGAAAAAAAAAAGAATATGAGGCAATGGTTGGTTCTTTGAGTGTAGAAAGAAAGAAAGAAAGAAACAAAGACTGCAAAAGATTGCAAAAGAAAGACAATCAATAGACTATTAGAGATAGAAAAAGCATAGTTATTGCCATGACTATTTTTCTTCACATTTTGGACCTTTCATATCATATGTGTGGGAACTATAGTTACATTTGTCGTCTTTGTTAGATTAGTTTATTTTTAGGAGAGTAAATTGATTATTTGAAGTGTGGATGTAGCATATACTAGAATCATATTTCATTATATCAATCATCTTAGTCTTGTTCTTGCAAACATCATTTTCTAAATGACGTTATTCTATTATAAAACTTGTGGAGTAAATAAAATAAAAAATGTGAAGATCATAATCACATACTTGAAAGATAATGTGAAGTTCATAGCCTTAAGAAATAAAAATTTAGTTTCATTCAAGAAAAATTGTCTAACTTTCAAGAAAAAATATATCATTAACAAATTAAACTAACTATTGAAAATAATAAGTCAAAATAATTCCCAAACATAAGTTATACTAATAACAATACACTTCTTATCTTTCATTAAATTTATTATTTCTCCTCAAAATTCAATCATAATGAATATATTTTAGAAGTTTTTAACTAAAACCATCATTCCCCTCAAATTAAAATTTTATATGTAAGAAGTCAAGGCATGCCCGACAGGCCATGCTACAAAGACATTGGGACACAGGTTGTATATAAGTCATGTTTTAGCCATGTTAGCATGCAACTGCATACGTGGAATGCATTAACCCTATGTAAGGTGTCCCTGCCTAAAGGCTCATGCAAGAAGCATTTTAATAATGTATGCTGACAGGTGTCGTCCCCACCCACGTGGAATCTTTTTGGGATTCCTCCTTTAGATTCCTAAGATGTGCTCTTGTGATTTAAGCCACCAATATTAGAGGGAAGTTTAAACCACAGAATTAATGCCCACCAACAAATATGGAGGAACATCTAAATCTTTGCTAAATTTAGCCCATTGCTGAGAATTTAGCGAAGTGGTGGGCCCCAATGGATGTACAAGATGGCGTGGCATAGATAGGGATGATGTGTGGGCCCAACGGCTGTAAAAGATGACCTGGCATAGATAGGGATGAGGTGTGGACCTAGTGTTCCACTTTCGCAAAAATAATTGGGTTGGAAGAAAAAGAGGGTAAAAATGTACAAAAGGAAGAAATTTGTTTTAGTGCTTTCACTTTTTCTTTTTCTTTTTTTCCTTAAGGTTGATCGGTTAGAATTTGGCGATGAACTTTCCCACACCAATTTGGGATTATAATTTTTTTTCGAGAGGGATTACAAGGGGATGAGTTTAGAAGAAAAACATGTTTTAGGCTACGAGTATTAGGGGAAAAGATCTAGTGTGTGAATGTGTTTTAATGGTTGTGGCAGCAATTGTTGATTTAAAGTCTAATTTTTTTGACAACATTGTACTTATATTTGTGCTTTTAATTTTTTTGCTCATAAAAAATATTTGAATTCAAATTATTTAATTGAGATTAAGTCTGGCTAGAACTAGGGATGATTGCATGTCAAGAAACACCTCCCAAAGCTACAAAAAAAACCAATAAATAGGTTTGAAACACATCAAGCCTAATCCATGACCCTAAAATAAGTCAGCCTTTATATTTTCCATTATCTCCCTGCTTAGAAATGGACCAGAGGATCATATAAAATGAATCTTAAAAAAAAAAAATCTTTTCTCTCTTACCCTGCACTATTTGCCAACCCTCTTCCAACCTCGCAGTCTTCTTCCGCCCCTCCATAGGTTCATAATGTGGGATTATCACCTCTTCCTTTATGCCACTCTTAGCCCATGAAAATTGACCTTTTGTATATAGATTCTCTCCCCTATTATCTCACAAACTCAAATGTGATTTTTTATTCGAACACTCTAGTGTTGCATCCCCATTTTTGTGCTTCAAATACATGTGCTCACCTGCATTAATATCATTATCACTATTCAAAACAAGCATATCAACCAAGTTTGAAACCCCCACCTAAACACAAGCCCTAGGAGATTGAGGTTGCTTATCCTTGGTAAGAGCCTACAAATAACTCTTATTCTTTTCATTTTTCTTCTCTTCCTTCTTCCCTATCGAGTAATGAGAAGGGGAAATTTCCTTCCACCATGTTTCATACTTATTCACTCTAGTTTTAGGATATTTAGCAACCTTGTGTTGTATTTGGTAACATCTTTTGCATCTCAAGGGTAGCCCTTCATAGTCTACGAGCTACACCCAAGTTCTCTTTGAGGTTTTAATCCATTTTGTTTTTGGAAGATCCTTAGTGACTTCCATATCCACCAAGATTTGGGAAAAAGTTGAGTGCAAAAGATTTACAAAACTCTCATCTATCATCAGAAAACCACCTAAAGAGTTCCCAACAACCTCAAAAATTCTTTCAAACCAGAAATGTAAAGGGAGATTAGAAAGTCTCACCCAAAGAGGTACTTTGTCGAAGACTTTCTTAGTCGAATTGAAAGAAGGGTGCCATGGTTTCAACATCAAATCATATTTATTCTCCCAATTCCAATAGTGATCACATAGTATCTTATTCTTGTCATGCACAATTTCAAAACATGTTCAATAAAAAAATGCCTTGATATTGGGTAAATTTGAATGCATCCATCCAAGATAGGCTTCCACAACTTAGAGATCCATGTATGAAGATTGCTCGGACTGGTGCAAAAGCCCCTAAATCTTCCAATCAATCTAAGCTCTGAGAAAAAAATGACATTGTATTCCATTTCCATCTCAACCTCACCACCCAAATCCATGGAGATAGAAACAACCAGATGCCCTACCCCAGAATAATTATTCCCTACATCCAAAGAAAGTCTAGTTAAGGTCTTTGAGGGTGAAGGACCATTCAAGATGCTTGCTTTTGATTTAAGACCTGGGATAGAAGAATTCCAAGTGGGGCATCCTACACCCCCTTACCTCACATTGATAAACCCAAACTTCATGCCATGTTGAGAGGAAAAATTGCGCCCCCAAAATCCTTGAAAGAGAACCTCATGTTCCTCTTGCTGTTGTTATTCCTCTACACATGGACACTCCACACCCTGAACCTTTTTGCCATGACATGTCTTGCATCTCAAGGCACTCTCTAGCCTTGCACAACCTTGAGCATTCTTTGCCCCAAGTGGATGTAGTGCCGAAAAAACCCTAGTTGTAGAGGTATCTCATAACAATTTCATCAAAATGAAGATCAAAATGAGGTTTAAAATGATGTAGGGTTTAATACCGTGTTGGTGGGTAGTGGAATTAGGTGTTACAATTGCAGGTTGACAGTTTGTAATGCCTCAATGAAAACCTACACTTCTGCAAATTTGCAGATGAGTGCACACTGCACAAATGTCTCCATGACGTGCACACATCCTATGTTGGACAAGAAGCATTGCATGGATTCTAAAGCAAGTGATGATATGGCATGGTGAGAAAATGTGAGTGGATGATGTGGATTTTGAGTCTTAGGCTAAGACGAGGATGATGCTAAATGGAAATTTACACAAGGGTGCAAATTTAGTCCATTACATTTTGCTCCCACTTTAGTAAGCATATCATACCATAGAAAGAGATGTGAGCTAAAGTAAGGAACAACTTACTTGACTTGCCTATGAAGATTTTGTCACATGGGGTTGGCCCTAGCTAGGAAGCCCTAAATTTTTGTTGAGCCACATCCAACACACAAGTTGCAGTCAAGTGTGCTAGATGATGAAGACAACTTGTAGAGTCAAGACCATCGATGGTATGCCGATATGGGTGGCAATTTGTGTTATGTTAGATGGCCATATGATAGGGAAATTTTTAATAGTTCTTCGACATGCGTAGAAAATGCTAGATATGCATGTGATAGGAATGATTAAACATACGCACCAACACACGTAGCATAATCTAGATAGGCATGTGATAGGGAAGCTAAAGATCATGTTGATACGCTTAGCATTAAGATAGATAAGTGTATGATAGGGAAAGATCGAGACACAAAAATAGTGGATTGGCCCCCACAAAGGTAGGCATTGAGATTAAGTTTTGAAATTTTTTGTGAGAAAAAGTTGGGTGGAGACATCATGATTGTTGGATAATAGCCAAATCAAACATAGAGATAAAACAACCCCCCTTTCGAATGGACTATGGTACTTAGAGGGGACCATAAGAAATTATAAGAAAAGAAGAGATATTGTGGCATCTCAACATATGAGATGTGCTATGAAATGTCACTTCCTGACAGGTGACACATGAATCCAAATTTGCACAAAGATATGGGGATCTGATGGATTGGCATCAAAACCTAGAAAAGCAAGGATACATGCTCTCAGGGGATATCTCATCATGGCCAACCATGGCTCAAATCTAAATAAAAGCACATGAAGACAATAATACAAAAATTTGGGTCAACAAGGAAGGAGTGCCTAAATGCCCCTAACACTTTGCATCGTCCCCAAATGTCAAAAATCAAAGATATGATAGATAGATGAACAATATTACAAATAGAAGAAGGTACACAATAGAAAACCTCATGTTTCCAAGTACCAATGGAGTACAAGGGTCCTCTGGGATGGAACAACACTAAAAGAGAAGCATTAGGGTACACAAGAAAACACGCTCTAATCTAAAGATGTAGAAGCAAGAAATGCCCTCACAACTTGCATATCCATATATCATCGTCCTCCCTGTCTTGATCATTTGGGGAGAGAGGTCAATAATGCAACAACACGACCACAATGGCAACCCTTGGCACCCCACTAGAAACAAGAGCCAAGGATGAAGCAACCTCAATGTTATCATCCAAAAAATCAATTGTGGTGAGAGAGGGATCATGTGAAGATCATCATCAACATTGAAATATCCTCCAACTAGTAAAAAATACAAGTCTCAATGCTTGAAAGAGACCCATGAGGAGGTGAAAATGAATAAGACTCCTCGCCGATCTTAGTGAAAGGGGCAGAGATGATCTCAAGATAAGCCAAAGCTTTCTCCGCTGTAAGAACAGACACAAAAACAGGATCTATTGGAGCATATTTGTGATGCCTGAACTCCGGGATAGGGCCGTGCTCATAATTCCTCTTAAAAGGAAAGGGACAAGACCTCCAATCAACTGTAGTAGCCTTTAGGACATCAGGGAAGCTAGAATACCAGTGCTGAGATGGGGTTGATGTAGGTTGGGTGGATATTACTGCACTAGAAACCACTTGGGTGTGCATAATGTTTAGTGGCTCAGGGAACAAAGAGACATCCGACAAGGTGGTGATCAGAGGCGATTGTTGTGAAGGAGAGATGAACACCAGGACCTGTTTGGTGTGGGGCTCTACTCTTAGTATAGGGGAAGCATGACAATGGTAACAACAAGGTGAGGAGTTGGCGCAACTACAACTAAAGCGGGAGTAGACATAGAGCCAGAGGCTGAAGTAGAAACAAACATGGACTCAGAGGACATTCTCCACCCTTGTAGTGGCCTCACATGTCAAATCTCTCCATTCAACAATGCTTATGCTCGTGCAAGCTGGTTCCGATGTAGATGTGGGCCCAACTGAGAATCCTATGAGGGTACATCACCATCCTACTCCATTGGGGTGATCATTGATGTCCTTACTGACAAAGGATATGGACCTATCAATGGAGTAGGTGGTGGACCTGATGGAGGCACCACTAGCTCAGTCATGGGTGACCTTCCTCTTTTTTTCCTATGGGCATCTCAAGGAATATATGATGCCCTCAAAGGTTAAGAAGTAGGTGCTAGAGAAGATGGCGCGGTCTTATGAGACCTCTTACTCCGGCCATAGACGGTAGGGAAAGTTATGTCAGAGATAATGGGGACAGGAGAAAGTAGATGCACCTTGAGCTTTGACAACATGGGTGTCTTTCCTTTGTTCGCATTGGATGTGCATGCAGGAATAAAAGATGCAACCAAAGGTTGTGTGGCTTGAGGTGGTCAAGGAGGCTTCCCATGGGTCACGTGCTTGCCTTGAGCCACCAATGAAGAAGGGAGTGAAGGTGAAGAACGTTGAGCCTCATGAGAGGGTTGAGCAAGAAAAGGCATTGTAGATTTTAGATTTAGTTCCTTAGCCTTATTTTTTTTTAAGCAAAAAGCATCATATATTGTCAGGGACGTAGGGGACCTATTGGAGTAGGCCAAAAGTGATCAAAAGAGAAGTCCCCACGAGACACCAGATGGTGATATCCAATATCTTGGATAGTGTGGATGGTCCCCCCATAAGGAAACTTCAAACAATTATGGATAACTGATGAGATGACTCCCATAGAGGTCAATTGAGGGATACCTACTTTGACCTTGAAGAGGCCCGATTCAAGAATTACCACAAATATCAAGAAAACCACTTTGGATCCCACTTGGACCATCAAAGTGGTAGACCCCAAAGGGGGAAGGGACAACCCATCATGTGTCCTAATGGTGGTGGGACACTCGCCATATTTTCTTGGGTTTAAAGTATTCACAAAGAGGACCTCCTTTGTGACTATGTCTACTTGGCAAGTAGGGTCAACCAAGATTCCTCTGACTGAGATGCCATTGATCGAGATTGGGGCATAAAGGGAAGAATACTCTTTGTTTTATGGTTCATCTAGAGGGGTGAAAGTGATGATCATCTCAGACACCCTCTCAACCGGTGGAAAAATCATAGTGATAGTCACCATGTTTGTGATGGGGTTGTCACTTAGGACAAAAAGGTTGCTAGTTCACATTGGGCTCATCAAAATGTGGAGAAGGAAATGGTGCACCAACCTAGAGACCGGTTAAAGTCTCAAGGGGTGAACCTTCGCTTGTGCCACCTTACTTCAACTAGCACATGGAGTTAGGTAGATTTAATTTAGTTTTGTTGAAGAGATGTTTAACATGTTTAAATGTGAATGAGTTTAATTAAACAAGTACTAAATGCAAATAAACACTAATAACTAAAGTATACTAATAGCTAAAAATATTTAAACTATGAAACTAAAAGGGCTAACCATAAAAAACAAACACTAAGCTTTGCAAGCTCATTGCTCTGGATGCCAACAAAGGTCACATATGACATTGCAAGAACAAGATGACAACACGATGTGCTAGCATCCCATACAAACAAAGTACAGAGATAGTTACAAAAAGTAAAAGAAACAAGTAAACACTAAGCTAATGTACAAGATGGAAAATGGTGAAATAACATAACAATAGAGATTACCACTATGCTACGAGTATGATGATAAAAGAAGAGAGAAAGGGAAAGTAGCGCTAGATTCGATGTTTGTTGGAGTTGATATGCTAAGTTCTCACTTCTAAGAGACCTGCACACATGGAAACAATGGAAAATGTTGGGGTTGGTTGTTTGGAGACTTGCCTCAATCAAATCCTTGCTTTGGTGTTTCCACCTCCACAACAGTCGAATAGACACAAACAGTGATGGATAACCAATAGTACAAGATATGCGACAATAGAATGCCAAGAAAATGCTAGAGATGATATTGATATGCTCAAAAGATATGAATGAATGGAGTGAAGAGACTCCCCTCAACACCATGAGATGAGAACTAGATACATGAGCGAAAATAGGTGCTTCCAAGAGCAAGAACTTATCTAAAAAATCTTTGTTGAAGCTTGTAGAGAGTCAAAGAAATGTTGAAGAAGCCAATAGAGTGTAAAAGAGAGTTCCAAAATCATGGGAGAGAGAAAAATGAAGATCAAAATGAGGTATAAAATGCACGCAAGTTTGAACCCACATCATTGGGTGATGGAATCAGGTGTTACAATTACAGGTTGGCAATTTGTAATGCCTCAATAACAACCTACATGTCTACAGATTTGCAAACGAGTGTGCACTGGGAAGATGTCTCTTTGGTGTGCACGCGTCTTGTGTCATCGAGGCTGCATAGCTGAGATTCTGAAGTGGGTGATGATATGCATGGTGAGAGGATGCAGGTGACTAGTGTGGATTTTGAGTCTTAGGCTATGGTGAAGGTGATGCTAAATGATAATTTACACAGGGTGTGAATTTAGGTCATTACAGTTAGAAGTTGTATTATAGTAAAGATATTTTTGAATCTCAATAATTCTACTCTTCAAAAGTACCTTTCTCAAAAACTAACTCAAAAAGTGTAGTTCCACTCCTTTTGCCCATTTTAAAATCTTTTCCTTTTGCTGAATAATTCTAAAACTAATTCTGCAAAAGTATCATTGTAAAACTAACTCAAAGACGTGTAGTTCCACTTCTTTCCCCAGTTCATAGAAGAGAGGGATGGGAAAGAATAACAAGGGTTCTATCGAGATCTGGATGTTTATCCACATTTTCTTGGATTTGAAAAGCACTATTCTTAGAAATATATCTTTATTCATAACCAAAGAGATGGGCTAGTGATCTAACCCAACTTTTGAAAGGATCTAAAAAATTGAGCATAATATCATTGTATAGCCAATATAAAACAAACTTTCCTTTTGCTGAATAAATTCTAAAACTGACTCTCCAAAAGTATCATTGTAAAACTAACTCAAAGACTATAGTTCCGCTCCTTTTGCCCAGTTTATGGAAGAAAGGGATAGGCAAGAAAAAAAAGGATTATATCGAGATGGTGATGTTTATCAACATTTTTTTAAATTTGAAAAGTGTGTGTGTGAAAATTGTACATGTTCAGAAAACACCACACTTCAATAAAACATTATAGATTAATGATAAAAAAATAAACAATCAACAAATATATCATCAATCACATGATTTACTGCCTTCTAAAAGACGTGAGTATGGTATTCTAAGATTTGACTGAGATCAGTGACAATGCAACGCCTAAATGAAGGATTTGAATGCAAAAACGATTGAAATGAATGCAAGATTAATTTATATTTTTGGGATTTCCAATGCAATAAGAATAAAAACTATATGAAATTGATCTAAAACTTAATATCAATGAAAATGAAAAATAGCTATGAATACAAAAACTAGAAAATAAATGATAGCAATTGATCTCAAAATGGATGCACAATCTCACAAGAACTCGATAGTATATCTCCGTTGTTCTCAAAATTGCACATATGATTGTGAAGGACCGAGGATCGTTTATATAGAAATCTAGGTTTGAGAACTCATGGAAAAACCAAAAATCACTCCATGATTGACTTGAATTGATTGGCAAGTAATTAGGGAATTAGAAACAATTATCTAGTGAAAATCATGCAAATCAGCTTTTTAACTCACAATTAGAAGTTGAGATCACTCCAATCTGCTTTTTAACTCACAATCACATGTTGAGTTTAGAAAGTTAAAAAAATGAGTCCAAGAGTTAATTTTGAGTTTAACTGCTCTTCTGATTTTTGTATAGATAATTATGAGTTTTATTTAATTTCCATGTGTTTTATTCTCAACTTTTCTGATTTAATTTAAAAATAACTAATTTATGGGTTAATCAATTATTTTATCAAACTTTATCCAAAATTATATTATTAAATTTGACAATTCAATTTTAATCAATTAAATATATATTCAATCAATTATTTTTAGAATTTTTTATTTATTGTCAAATTAACAATATTAATTAAGAATAATTTAATTAAATCTAATTAAAATGCTTAAGTGGCTCAATTCAGTTTAATTAATTAAATATTTATCATATTTAATCAATTACACTTAGGATAAATAAAATAATATTATTTATCACCAAATAATATTTAATCACAGATAATTAGGGTATATTAGGAATATTCAGGAATATTTCCTGATGCAGATTTGTGATAGGATCGATTAGGGTTTCAATTACTTGATGTGCAGATGTGCCTTAGGTTAGGTCTTTAGGGTCAATTTTGATTGATTTGTTGATGTAAGAGGTAATGGTACTGAAGTCCATTTTGGGGGTATTACATTTTGCCCCTCTTTGAATTATTGTGCGAAGCGTAGTGGTTCAAAGATAAATTTGTTCGTTGAAAGCCCAGACTCAGTTATGTGATGGAAACATTGATCTTGGTTTGATTAACCAATTATAAGACATAAATCAATTGGAAGATTTGAAGGTGTTGATTCAAATCCTGATTGACCAAAGAATCGAAGGTGATGTCAACAATAGCAACTCTGAACATGTGATTACGAAGAAGTGATAAAATGCCTGATTCTGAACTTTATGATTATGAGGAACCGAATATTTTGACTCCAGACCTTCTTCTCCAAAGGAATCGAAAGGATACCAACTCCAAACCCTTCAGTTACGAAGAATCAAGGAATAACACATCTGAACCGATGGTTACGAAGAATCGATACAATTTACAAGATTGAGAAAATACCAAATTGATATGGATTTTGATGAATCTGATATGCCACAAGCGATGAGGACTTTGATTGTGTTGATAATTAGACTTGGTTGTTGTCTTGATTGCTGAAGAAGATTTGACTAACGTATTTGATTGATGATGTGTAATACCATGCCCCCTTTGGGATTAAAATTGAAATCTAATGAGGAATCCAGTGTGAAGTGATATGAAGTAATGTGATCAACTGAAGAAGTGGTTGTACACATCTAGGGATGCATTTTGTATCATTTTGAGGCCATGTTGACCAAGTTTGACTAGGTTTGCCCATGAGTTGACCATGGTTGACCAAGTTGAAATTATGAGAATTTGATGTTAGATGATCAAATAGATTGTGTTTTGGATTCTTGTGATGTTGTGAAGGTCTATTATGCAAGTATTTAGTTGTCTTGGGTCCAAAATTTTAAATTGTGTTTTTGACAAATGAAATGATCTAAAATTTTGATTTTGATCCCGAAAATGGATTTAGTATGTCAAAATTAGCTAGGGATGTTGTTTTCACGCAAATCAGAGCACTTTGAAAAATTAGGTCAAAACCTATATAAGGCCAAAAGGGGTCATTTTCAAATCATTTTCACCATTGACTTTTGAGACTTGCGAAGCACTCTGAGAACAAAAATGGTGGTCCTGATGTCTTCTCATCGTTTCGAGTGTTCTCATTAGTTTTAGTGGCCTCAGCAGTACGGGAACCCGGTAAGTGGACCTTTGAACACCCCTTAGTATTTAATTTGCACATGTTTTAATGAATTTTTAGGTTTTTTATTTCTTTTTATGCATTTTTAAGTTTTTCTTCACGAGTTGTCGTATGACAATTGGTACATTGTTGTACGACAATTCAAATCTACTTAGAGTGTCATGTCCGTTTGTGTAGAGTGTCATATGGGAGACACCCATCTCTTGTATGACATTTCTTCACATCCCACAGTTGTCATACGAAAACATGTGGAGTGTCATTTGAGATCAAATGTATGGGTTACTGTATAGTGTTGTACAACACTCGACACCAGTGAATTGTTTTCTGAAATATCGTATGAAAAATAATGAGTGTTTTTAGGATTATTAACATAATTTTTCAAAAAATTTAATTACGCAACTAGTTTTAATGGCATTTAATGCACCTTTGAATATACTCATTTTGTCAATTTTCATGCATTTGGCATCAATTTGGATCGAGTTACTGATGTTGCTTTCATTTTTGTTCTTGTAGGTTAGGTATCTTGACATCCATGTCTGAGTTTCACATCCTTCCATGTAGAGGCTTTGCATTTCACTTCCTGACCCGCTCAGAGTGCATCTAGCCACTTGTGGGTTTGAGCATTTGATAGCATTTCCCAAGATTAGGGAAACTCATGGGTTGATTATAATGTTGATCAAGAGGTTCCACTCGGAGACACAGATGTTCCATCTCCCCACAGGGGAGATCACCATCATGCCAGAGGATGTATACCGCATCCTCTAGATCCCATTCCATGGTCTGCGCCCTGACTACATTAGCTCAGGGAACACAGAGTTGCAGTCTTTTCGTACTATATTTGGGGCAGATGAGTAGATCACCCAGTAGATCCCCTGGGAGGCACTGGTGTAGAGATACAGGCAGATGCATTGTCTAGAGTGCATTATCGTTGGGATGATAGGGGGAGTCATCATGTCTGATCGTCAAAAAAACAATTTCTTGATGGGGTGGGCTCCCATGGTACAATGATTGATGGCACATCCAACTGAGTCTGGGTGGGGACAGTGCCTACTGGCCCATATTTTCTCTAAGATTCACAAGATAGTATATCATGAGGGTAAGACCTTCACCTCGGGAGTTATACTATTGCAGATTTGGGCATGGGAGCACATCCCTATCTGCAGGCCCATATGTGGAGATGAGAGGCAGCCACAACAACCCCTTATATACAAGTACACTGGCTATGGCCCCACTGATAGGGCACAGTTTGACTATTTCTATCAAAGCCACATATTGATTGGTTGATCGACCAGTATTCTAGAGAGGTTTCTAATCACCAAGGTATGGCGGTAGTCTGGCCTCATACAGGATGTACCACAGGAGTTCACCTCTTATGCCTGACAAGTATGGGATATGAGACTTGGCTGGGATCCATGGCTATGGTACGCTATATGCATGTAGGAGTACAATGGCCTTCAGAACCATGCTTGGGACTACATGGTATAGGTGGTCGACACTGGGGTTATTGATGCATACAGGGCTCATTTAGCAGAGCATCCCTTTTGATGATTCTCTGACCCGACATAGTCGATCCCAACCTTGGAGGAGGTCACAGATGTTACAGGTGCACCCTGAGGTAGGGGACAGAGGAGGAAGGAAGTATAGATTCTGGAAGCACAGTCGATTCCTCCTGTATAGAGATTCATAGGTGGTAGGTGTCTTGGCACAACAAGTACCTGACGTTCGACCTGTCCTGAAGCCATGAGTGGCTCCATTAGTGAGGCCCCCAATTTTGCAACGGAGGTACACTAGGGGTGAGGGTGGGATACTAGGTGTCGTTGGTAGACCCGTAGCAGTAGAGGAGGTGTTAGGAGCTGAGCAGGATGTTCCCATGGATGAGGCAAAGGGAGCACCCAATTTTGATCTTGGAGCAGAGGTTAGACACCATGAGGTGAGGGTAGAGGTGGGAGGAGGTGATGAGGCTATGGGAGGAGGAGAGGAGGACGTAGCAGAGGAGGCTGACCTGGGATTAAGGCTGACACCACAGGATGTGATACACCATCTCTACCATCAAGTTAGGGATCTTAGAGCCCAAAGACTCTCTCTAGAGGTCAGACTGGCGGAGTGGGACTGGTAGCTACAAGAGTCCCAGGCAGAGACTCAGAGCCTAGGAGCAGAGATAGTACACTAGACCAGTAGGGCGGCATACTATGTGTCAGCATATTTTGCGGTCATACCACCTAGTCAGAGGGTCACATCTTACTCCTAGTACATGTTAGGTTCGAAGGGAGCGAGAGCACCACGGGCAGAACCAACATCGGATGTCCCAACTGGAGGAGGAGCTGCACCCGATGTCGAGGATCAAGTTGATAGTTGACTTGATGGTGTTCTCATTTTTTATCATTTTTTTTATACTGATAGCTCAGTGTAGCTCATTCTTTGTATTGTATGCACATTGTGCACCGATTGTATTATAGTTTTTTTTAGACATACGCCATGTACTATTTTGATATATATATATATATATATATATATATATATATGAGATCTTTTGGTTTGACTTTGTAGCAATTATTATTTCAATTATGATGTTTTTCATCATGTCATGCAAACACTAGTACATTTGACCTGGTTTTTCTACCAAAATTTTTGACCATGAAATAAAAAAGTTTTGGTTGGTCGGATTATAGAAGGAAAACTTTCATTTTTTTTAATCCATGCCCCTGTTCGTCGAATATTCAACCAATACTATGTAGGTCAAACTTTCAACGACCACGAGCATAACTTAAAAAAAAAAGATTTCATTTCATTATTACCACGATGAATTTTTTCAAGGTTGCAACACGCAAAACCTCATCGGCACTGTGTATTGGAAGCTCATTTAGGTAACCTTCACTTTGGAGGGCGGATTCGGCACTGAGGTAACGTGATTTTTTTTTCCCAACTCTTGTGAGAATTTGAACACATCTATTTATTATTACCAATTTTAAAAAGTTTGAAGCCAATTTGTTCCCCAAAAATGTCGTTTGCTGCATATTTTATTGTTTTGCTAGGATTGGGATTAGTTGGGATATTGTTGGTGGTGTAGAGAAGGCAAAAGCTTTATCGGGGAGCTAGCCAAAGCCGTGGATTGCTTATCCATTATACAGATTGTCTGCACTGGGGTTTGAACGCTGTCTAATTGAGATTGTGACTACAATGTAGTTTGATGCATATTGGAATGTTTGACACAGTCATCAAATATTCAATTGATGATTGAAGTGTGCTGGCCCTCTAAATTACCTAAAATGCCCAGTTCCAAAGCTCCAACTTGACCACAGGCAGGGAGTATCCTAGAAAAGGTTGAGGAGTCTGGTTTTACATCCACCAGTTGCATTTTCTTAAAACTTTCTAATGCCTTTTCAACAAACCCATTTTGAACATATCCCCCAATCATGGCAGTCCATGAGATGACATCTCTTTGAGGCAATCTGTCAAACAATTTACGTGCCTTGTCTATGTTTCCACATTTAACATACATGTCTACTAAGGCATTGAAAACTAAAACATTTGATAAAAATGCCCCCTCTGTTATGCTTTGATGGATATCAATGACTTGTTCCAAAGCTCCCATTTTGTCATAGGCTAGAAGGATGCTTGCAAAGGTTGTGGAATTTGGCTTTACACCTGCCAGTTGCATTTGTTTAAAAGTTTCCAGAGCCTTTTCCACAAATCCATTTAGTTCATACCCTGCAATCATTGTATTCCATGAGACCACATTTCTTTGAGGTATTTTGTCAAACAGTTGACGTACCTTGTCTATCCTTCCACATTTTGCATACATGTCTACCAGGGAGCTTGCAACTATAACATCTGACAAATATCCCTCTTCCATTATCTTTTGATGAATGTCCATACCCTATTCGAAAGCTCCCATTTTGACACAGATTGGAAGGATGCTGGCAAGGGTTGTGGCATTTGGATTTACTACATTTGTTTGAAATCTTCTAAAGCATTTTCAACATATCCATTTTGTGCATATCTTCCAATCATTGCAGTCAACAAAACCACATTTCTTTGAGTTATTTTGTCAAACAGTTTACGTGCCTTGGCCATTGTTCCACATTTTGCATACATGTCTCCCAGGGCACTTGCAACTACAACATCCAACAAAACCCCCCTTCCATTATCCTCCATTTCTCCCAAATGGAACACTGAAAGACTCTACAAATTGGTGGAAAGGGAGTTTGGAGGATGTACATTAGGATCATCATAGTCACGAGATGGGAATATGCAGTTGGGAGGAGTTTGCAATGATGAAAAGCTAGGCATCTGAAATGTGACTGGCTCATTTTTTGGGTACAGTCCCCATAACTCACTGCGAGGATAGTTTTTAAACCTAAAACTTGGAATATAGGCCATTGGTAGGTGCCATAACAGTTTCCAAACCTTGTCCTGTAGAAACTCTCCATTCTATTGGGTGTTCCTTTGTTAGGCGCCATAATTAGGCCTATGAGATTCTTGCAGTTGGGAGGCCTAGAGAATGATCCAAGCTTTGATCTTTTTGGAGGACGACTGCCTCAAGGAGAGTGTCAAAGAATCCCAATAACACTTGGGGATTCTAAGGTAAAACTTGGTGTTAGATGCAGAAAGCCAGGTTTGTAGGCCCAGGAAGTACTCTGTACTAAAGTGACAACCATGCCTTGAAAGGTTGATAGACTGGTCTAAGGGGTTGGTTAGGCCATTGTAAGGTCACTTAGGTTGGCTACAGTAGTTAAGAAATAAATAAGAAAATATAATCTAGCTATGATTGAAAGTGGAGAAATGGTTTATAATGTGAAATTCAAGCCTATATATATTTTAACCTCTTGATAGAAATGTTGAATCAAATGTGCAACCTTTGGCATTTTCAAGAGCTGTTTATACACTACAAATTTAAGCCTATATATATTTTAACCTCTTTCTACTTAATGCATGTCAATATTCTACATAATGTCACTTCATTCTTGACTAGTCTCTATTCTCCTTGTTTGACATTAGTAACTTCCCTCATGCAAGAGTCCAACAATTGATTTATTTGTTGTCATGCACTTTCCACTGATAGATACAAACAATATATTTTGAAATAGCCCAAGAATGAATGCTTCCATTGCTGACTTCGACTAAGCTCTACCCTTTCTTCTCAAAGATGTACACCATATAATATACACTAATTTCTAGGCAATGTCTGAAACTATTGAAGTGGCTATTAAATCTTTCTTGCATTTAACTTCTTTTCTGCTTTGATTGACATACATTAGAACTTCTTATCATTATTCCTGAAAATAAGAAAACAAAAGGCTTAAACAAATAATTTGAGGCTTTGAATTGTGATCATTGGATTGGATCAAATCATGGAGTTTTGGATTAAAATTTATCATATGATTTTTTTATATATGTTTTTAACAAATATAACATTAGATTTATTCATTTGCATAGTTCCTAGAGGTTAAGTATCCTTTATCTATTAGTTAATTTCTTAATTAATATTTAATTGTTCAATAATCAATCCCACAACTATCATTTATTAAGTTTATGTGAAGTTGTATGCATATCATTTTAATAACTTGGTTTAACATTAGGGAAAGTCATGTGGAAACTTAATAATTACTAGCCTAGTTACAAATTCTCCTTTCTACTTTGAGGAGGTGCATACTCCTAAATAGAAGGGATACGTCTTCCATTTCCTACGTTGCTTGCAATATTTTAAACTCTTTGCTATGGATAGATTAGAAGGCAGTCCACATGATGCACCCTGCCACTACTCCATATCAGGGGGATTGGGAAACAATTTAGAATATCAAAATTCTTCTACTGTGAAGATAAAATACTCCCACATGAATTTCCACCTACACATTTGAAATCTAGCATTTTCATCAAGGGCTATGTAAATCGTTTGTGAATGTTGTAGGCGCCTAAAAAGAAGCTATTCTAAAAATACTCAACGTTAACTGATTTCTCAAACAAATACAGCTTCAGAATTTTCAAATAGTTCTTGCTCCTATTTTAGAACTTGGGTTTATTATGTGTTCTCTGTTCTCTATGTCTCCAAAAGACTTTGAGATCTGAAATTTCAAAACATAAATGCAGGAAATGTAACTGATGAATTTTCAAGACTTAAAAACCCTTTTGGAAACTGATGTTTATAGAACTTAAGATGCTTGAGAGAGTTGTCTGGTTACAAGTCCTTTACATGGTTTAGTTTGTATCCCCATGTTTATATGAAATGCTAAAGAAAGATATAAAGTTATAGCAAGAAAATTGGATTTCTTGTTACCTAAAACTCACATCAGCCAACAGGAAGGGCTGTTTAGAAGATTGTGCAAGAAAATAAGTTGCAAAAATGTAGAGAAAAAGCAGGGCTAACTCGCACCATTATGAAGTCAACACCACAACCTATCTTTGCTGCTACGTCTGGATGGTGAATAAGAACTCTTTCAAGAACTTCCCTTTCATCTTTAGGTTGTAATTTGTCCCCACTTCTGTAGCTGTCATAATTACCAAAGTTGATGTCAAGAAAAATGTGTAGGAACATTAAAACAAAACATGTTAGCAATTCCATCATTTGTCTGTTGTTTGGGACAGTCACCATAGAATTATTTGGACTGTCTCTCCTCTTGCCTTGTAAGGTTAAAATGACCTTTTTTTCTTCCCTCCATGAATAGACCCTTACCGTCTTGCACTTGTGCAATGATAGGACACCAATGTGTGCACATAACTATATCTTCTTCAATCACACTACTCTTCCAATTTTCCATCTTTTGTTCACTGTCATAATCATCTATTTTTAGAACCATTATTGATGCTCCAATCTTCTAATCCTCTTTCATAGACCTCTTCCTTGTGCGACTCTTCAAATTAGCATACTCTTTCTTTCCAAAATAGATAACCCTTATCTCATATGAAGAATTATTTTTGCAAACGCTTGAGAATAAACTTGTTACCATCCTTATGAACAAGTATTCTTGTACCCATCATATTTTCCTTCTTAGGGACTTCCAAGGTCTTCCTAAGAGGATGTGACAACATGTCATTGGTACTATATCACACAAAAATTTCTCCTTGTACTCACCAATAGAAAAATCTACATAATCTTGTTCCCTACTCACAAGACTTTGCTCATCACTCATTCATGAGGCTCTATATGGTCTATCATGTGCAAATTTCTTCAAATGCAACTTCAAAACAAGATTTCTGATTGCAAAACCCCTGTACAGGACACTCAAGAACAATTTGTGTTCTTTGCCTTAAAACTTCATGAAAAAAATGAAATAAATACAAGGAAATGATAATAAATCAATATACCATCATGCATATAGAGAGTGAAGCAATTCTGCTCAATCTCAACTTTTCCCAACTTGAAAGGTGCTCTGGCATATCAATATTTCTTTTTGAAATGTAGTAATCTAGACAACACATTTATCTCTATAATAAAATGTCATTCAATTTAACATTTTGCATGTTAGTTTTTATTTGTTGATTTCTTCAGATCAGGCCTATACGTTCCAAGCATTGCTCTTCTTGCAACCATTGTGTTGAGAAATTTGATCACCACTACCCATGGATTTCTAATTGTGTTGGCAAGGTGAGGTTTAGGTATAGTACAAAAGTTGCTAACTGGATATTTTGTCATTATCCTCACAATCTTTTATCTTTATGAGAGTTAATCTGTTTGTAGACTTACCCAGGATATTAGAGAACATAACTTAGAAATTACTTGAATTCAATGCAATCTTTATGTTGTACAATAGTAAAAAAAATTCACCTTACCAAAAGACATCTTCATAAACAAATACGACTCAATTGGATTTGCTAGAATTTACTTGATTATTAATGTTGGATGTTATTTTAATACACTTGATATAGAATCTGCAAGTTGCAAACAAGTCATCCTTCTTCCACCAACGAGTCATTCCATTCAAGAAAGACCATGTCTGATGATATCAACGCACAACAAAATAGAGAGACAATTGCTAGACTGTGGTCTAACTTAAAAAGAAAAGGTGACAAAAAATGTTATTGTCTTTGCAAAATTTGTAAGGGCTTAAAGACTCGAAGATATCTAATCAAAACAGCTGAGGAACATTGTAGGCAACATGGTCACATTGAAGGGGGAAACGAATTTCATCCATTGGTATGTATTTTAATAATTTATAAAATACATAAGACATGATTTGATGATGACATCATGGTCATGGTTAATATAAGGTCATTTTCATATAAGTCAACCACCCTGGGTTTCATGTTATGGACCATGACAATCCAGAGAATGTGGATTTCCAAATGAGGGAACATGGAGGTGTGAATATAGAAGTAGAAGGTAATGATCCCATGGAAGAAGACCATGATGATGAAAAAGATCACGATGATCAAGATGATGATGATGTTGATGCAGACCTTGATGTACCTATACTTGAGAAGGCACACGAGCCCTTATATGAAGGCTCCCAAACAACTCTTCTTGTCGCTATATTGTTGTTGGTGAACTTGAAGGTTATGAATGGTTTATCCAATGTAGCAATGACACGTATGTTAAGGTATGCCATCTTTTTTCATTATTTTAGTTGTAATTTCCTTACAATTAACATTGGGTGAATCGTGTAGCAATTAATATTCTTTAAATTAACAAATTATATTTTTGGTCATAGGTTGATAGGTGAGTGTTTGTTACCACCATTAAACATTCTACCTCGCTCGTACTGAGAATTAACTGCCATTATAAAAGATATTGGAATTGAGTATCAAACAATACATGCATGTCCGAATGATCATATTATATATCATAAACAAAATGAATTTGCAACAAAATGCCCTGTTTGTCATATTAGTAGATATCGATAAGATCAAATAACAAAAAAAGTGTCTTGCAAGGTTCTTCGATTTATTCCCATTATTCCACGTCTGCAACGATTATTCAGGCGCAATAGATTGGCACAATTTATAGATTATCATGCATGCAATAGAAGTCGAGATGACATTATGCGAATGCCTATGGATGGTTCGGTATTTAAGGAAATAGAAGAAAAATGACCACACTTTAAAGAAGAACCTCGTAATCTCAAGCTTTCATTGGCAGTGGACGGTGTCAATCTGTTTGGAGAGATGAGATCTACTTACTCGGTGTGGCCTAGTTTTGTTATCAACAATAACATTCCTCCTTGGATGTCCATAAAGAGGAAGCACATAATGTTGGCACTGATTGTTCCAGGTATTTTTTCATTTAATAGTCATCTAAATTAATTTATTATAAATAATCCATCAAAATGGTCATAATAATTATGTAATATTTTTGTTCTTTCAACTAGGTAAGTACCAAGTTAAAGATATCAATGTATATATTGAGCCCCTTATCGACGAGTTGATGGTGTTATGGAATGGGCTCACTATATATGAGATCTATAGACCAATAGGACAAAGATAATTTCAATTCCATGCAATGCTTATATGGACAATACATGATGCCCTTGGACTAACACATTTTTGTGGTATGTTCTCTTCTTAACACCTTTTTTTTTGGTATGCTATAGTGCTAACACAAAGTTAACATATTTAATCCAATTATACACAATTTTGTAGGTCTTCAGACAAAGGGAAAATTTTCATGTCCAGTTTGTGGTCCAAAGATGAAATATCGTCATTCAAAAAGTTTAGGAAAGTAGGTGTTCGATGAGAATAGATATTTTATCCACAGAAATCATAAGTACCAAATTATCAAAAAACATCTTTTCAATGGAAAAGAAGAGACTACATCAAAGCCACGGAGAATGACACCTCACCTATGGAAGTTGGAATACAATAAAATAAATCGTTGAGGTAATGTCATTCCATCTGATAGATTTTGTTTGAAATTTATATTTTGATATTGTGTTTTGTTTATTGATGATGTAATTGTTGCTCGTGAAGGTCATCAAGGCATTAATGACCAACTTCCAAAAAGACTAAAAAGTTATCCTACGCAATTTAGTAGGTTACCGTACTACAAACAACTCCTAATCGTGCATTTGTTTGATCCTATACATATTGAAAAGAATGTAACAGAGACATTATAGAAAATCTTGGATGGAAGACGTGATAAAAGCAAAATTATCAAAATTTGTAGTGACATTGAAGAATCCAACCATGCAATGAAAAATGTCATTCGATCAAATAACAATGGAGACCAAATTGATACAAGTGCCCTTAGTTGGTTATTGTCAGAGCAATAGAGCAATGCTATAAAATAAGTCATAAAAAAATACGATTTCCCATAGGGTTTGCTGCGAACATAAATGATCTCATATCAAAGAAAAGTGAATTTGGGCTAGGGATGAAAACACACGATTGAAATATATTTATTAAGGTAATTCATGTTATTTTGTATTCACTATATATTTGTATACTGCATGTAGTTTTCATTGCATTCTTTTATAAAATATTGATAAGATCATTTTACAAATATTGCAGTACGTTCTACCTCTATCTCTCCCACACCACTTCGCCAACAGTGTCAAATAAGTTATATATGATCTTGAAAAATACATGAGGTGGTTGTCATCAAAAGAAATCAATAAAGAAGATATAAAATATTGGAAGAGGAAAATTCTTCATCTTATGTGTGAAATGCAAAAGTGTCTACCTCCAACTTTTTTCAATGCACAAGAACACTACCTCATACATTAAGTTGAGGAGATTGAATTGTGTGGACTTGTACCAACTAAGTCAATGTGGATGGTTGAGAGGCACTTGAAATTTTTGAAAAGCTTGGTTCGACATAGAGCACATCCCGAGGGTTCTATGGTGGAGGGATATATGGTATACCAGACCATGGTGTACATTAGTGAATATCTTCCTAAGTTTGCAGTAAAGATCCATGTAGATCGTATTTGGGATCCCAACTCCATTAACAAATTTGAAGGGGAGTACTTGATGGAAAAAGGTAGATTGAGGAAAGTGAGAGGTAAATATAAGATGTTATTGTAGTTAATTAATTCTTATAAATCTTCAATATAAGTTATTTATACTAGGTGTATTTTTTTTATACAGTTGGTCGAGAGTGGGATGCAATACATTTGTATATTGTGAACAATCTTGATTGGATGATGGTATAGATTGAATGATGTCAACAAAATGGTTGCTCATTAACATGGGAAGGTGTTGCTTCATTAGTTAGAGAAACTCATCGTAATGGAGATTCTAATGTTACGCCAATGGTAATTGATCTAGCATATGGTTTAAGAGGTAGAGAGGTACGTACAAATTTATTAATGATCATGACTCGTATAATTCGTATCAACTCACGATGTAAATAATTTTCACACGCTTGAAAAATTGCAGGTCAAGCACCACAAAGCTATGTACTATCATGGCCACAAATTTTGCATAAAAAAGTTAGATGACATGAAAAAAACTTGTGATTCTGAGATAACTATAATTTTTGAGGTCACTAATATATCATCTAGAAATAACATACATCCTCAACAATCTCAAAATTGATACTATGACATCTTGGATGATATAATTGAGTGTGACTTTAACTCCTTCAAAGTAGTTCTATTTGTCGTCAAATGGTACAGGCTATGACTGAATCAAAATGATCCAGATAGAACTGTTATTCAACATGATAATAGATTTACAATGATTAATACAAGGTCATTTGAGCCAGTTGGAGATGAGCCCTATGTTCTTCCAAGCCAATGTGAGCAAGTGTTTTACTTAGAGGTTCCACATAAACAGGGTTGGTCATTTGTTGTTAGACATGATCCAAGAGGAAGGTCGATAAAGTATAATGTTATGGAAGAAGAAGATATTGAAGACGATGAAGAAGTAGATGACGAAGATCAAGATGATGATGATGATGATGATGATGATGATGATGATGATGATGATGATGGTGATGGTGATGGTGATGGTGATGATGGCAATGATGATGGTGATGATGGCGATGATGATGAGATGCATGAAAAAGATGATCAATGGCATGATTGAAATGTACAAGGTATATAGGTGATTTAATTATTTATATATATTTATATTGATTAGTATATATGTTTAATATTGATTTATTGATTTCAATTCTAATGATTACAACATATGTGGTTTATAATTACCAATATTTTTCTTACGATGCTTAATTAATTGCTGCTAATACATGTATATATTGTGTTTGATTATCACCCTTTTTGCAAACAGGCAATTGACTATAGATATTGTCACCCCTTCTGTTGATGATCTTGCATTCCATATATAAGGTAAATTTGTTCATGTTTACGATGTTGCATATTATTCATGTTGTCTTCTAAGTTATTTACAACATACATATCATGTAATTTTTAGCTTAAGATAAATGATTAACATATGCAGAAAGTTAACCCCTTTGGCGTGGATCATGCACAGTGACATGGATCAGCAGGTATAAGTCAATAAATAAACATAATTTTCTTATATTATTCTTGTTTATCATTGAGCAAGTATGTTATAAATAGACATATTATATAATCATATAATGTATATATAGACAAAGAAGAACCGTATAGACATATAATTATATAATCACTTTCAACTTAGTATATTTTATATCTCTCACGTGTAGACAAAGAAGAACCGTACATATGGGTCATGACTTGATTATTCTATATATAATATTTAAATATTATCAAAATTTTATTTGAAGCAGGGACATGACAATGTCTCATTTGATAGATTGCAGGACCCACCAAATAGGTACTTATCAGATCTATCTACATCGAATGAGGAAAATGAGGGAATGGTAGATGAAAGTTCTACATGTAGTACGACTAAAATGGGGAGATCAACTAGAGGTCAAAAGATTAAAAAAAATTCGATAAACACATGCAATTTTTCCTTACTAAAGGGGGGTCATGTTCTTATGATGATGAGACCAAATGCGACATCAAGGTGCCCTTTCGGTACACACATTTTGAGAAAGAATGGGTACCCAATGAGTTATCTCCAATTAACACTGATTTTTGTGTTAATGAGAGGATATATCACATAGCTCCATCCTCATTACATGGTTTGGGCCTATTTTCCATGGATGGGATAAATGTATGTTACAACAAAGTTGTTGAATTTTTCAAGTATGTCGGTCCGTGTTACAATTACAATGATTGGATGCGAATTGTTCAATATAAAAAAAATATGCGTAGGTATGCACTATCAGCAAATTATATACAATAGAAAGAAAATGATCAAAGTAAAAGATTTGCAATGTACATTGATGGGAGACCAAAAGAAATAGGTAATATTGCAAGTTTTATAAATAGTACGTGGCCTTCCTCAACTAATAAGCAACCCAATTGCATATTTGAGGCACGGGAAGGGAATCAAATTTTTGTATGTCTGATAAAATCAATAAGTGTAGGGGAAGAACTGCTAATAAGTTACCATTTAAATTGCATAGATACAAACAAAGTTACTATCATGAGGGTGGTAAATACTATATACCATTTTATTAATAAGTTTTTTTTGCTAAGTCTATTGCTTTCAGTTCGCTAAAGTTTTTATATTTAATTTTTGTCACAGGACGTTATGGATCCCCCACATGATAGAGGCCACGAGGATGCTCCTCCCATCCATTCTTCAACAACGGTAAACTTTATTGAAATTGTACAAATTAGATAGTTGAAAAATGTTATATTATTACGTTATTTTATTTAGGGTTTTAGAGTTTTTATGATATTTTTACTGATATTCCTATCATAATTTGATGTTCAGGATAGGGGAAAAGCACCTACAGCAACAGAGGTAATAGCTACCCCTTATGATGACGATATCATAGAAACGTCTAATATAACAATTATGTTAAGAAAAAAACTAAAAAAAATCAATTTAGAAATTATAAGCATTTTGAATGAAGCAAATCCAACCGAGGAGATGCTAAAGAGGTTATCTAAATTGATGGCGCAAGCACATCGTTATGAAGTAAGCAGTAATAAATCTTTAGTTATAACAAAAGTTCAATAAAGGTTTATATTTTATACTCTTTTATTTTGTGAAGTAAATTATGTAATATGTGTTCTTGTTATAGGATTGTTTGGAAACTCAAGTACCTGGTCAAGGATAATGCGGTGAGGCCGGTACTAGCAGAGCTCTGGCCGCCTCAGGTAAAATAATCCTTTAGTTGACAAGTTACAAGAAATTTTTTCTTTGGAACATTCAAAAACTTCTTAAGTTAACTCTTACTTTTATTATTTTAGAATGTCTTTGCTAACAATGTATTGTTCAGGTCATCAAGTGCAAGTGACTCCTCCAACTCATATAGAAGGAGTCTCGTCCAAAACCCAAAGTATGAATGTCCTCCCTTTACTCTAGTGAGGGATTGGAATAAGTTCATTTTGGATGCAAAGGAGAAAGAGGATGCTCAAAGATGAATTACACCAGCAAATGAGAGAAGGTATGCAATAGTATTAACTACTAGTATAATGTAATAATGCACTAATTAGTGATCTTTATATCTATATCATCTAACATATTTCAAACTTTTCATAGGTTGCAGGACACATCAAAGGTAACAAAGGTCAGACTGCAAAAGATTGGGCAACACAGACTTGGCTCTGGTGGATATTTCAAAATTAAAGCATAAATTGTAAGTAGCAGTAAATGAATTGCAGAGAAAAATTATTTATAAAATGCAAATAATTTTTTTTAATAAAAAAATGCAGGGCTCTAAATTTAATTTAGAGGCCACGACAAAACACAAAAAAATTGCCTTCAAGGAAGGCTATCAAGCCATGGTTGAATGCCTATGCCAAGCTTCCACTGGCCCAACCCAAGAGTCTCCTGCATCATGTGAACAGGTAAATATGCCAAAAAATATATTAGAAATTGAATACTTGAGCAACAATCTATTTGATAATAATGTGCATGACATTGCAATGCAGCCTCTTAATCGTAACACAGATCATACGCCGCATGATGAAGCCCTTGATGTGCATCACAGTGTCGATGGAGGTGCTCATTTTCTATTTAAAATTAATTATGTAATTATTAATACAATTTAACATCTTAAATTGAACTTGGTGTAGCCTTTTTTGTGTATATTTTAGAGGAAACAGAATATCACGGTGAACGAGTGCCAGAAGATGTTCAGAGTGATCACCATGTAGATCATGTGGCACATTCAGGTAAAGAAAATATATGTTTTGTTCTTTTAAATTAATTATGTGTGAATTTAACTCATGATGTAGTTGTTATTGCAGCGGACCCCCCTTTGGCACAACGGTCTTCTGTTCCTGAATAGATGAGGAGGAGACATGTGTTGCCATTAGAAACAATAGAGGAGGGGAATGACGAGGACATTGATCTTCCTCTTAGAAATTACATGAAAAAAAAAAAGCAAGAAACCCAAAAAGAAATGATTATAATTAACATTTTTTGGTAATGAAAGAACGTTGTCTTAATGGATGTAATTTTGTACTAGTAATGTTGATGAATGATGTGTTAATGAATTATTCATGAATGTTGTGTGTTAATGAATTTTATGTGTTAATGAATGTTATCATGTGATTATAATGATTGAATGTTATATTTCAAAAATGGATGAATGAATGAATGAATAAATGTTATTAGATGTTAATGGGGAATTTAGAGTGATGTTGGGGGTGGGGGGGGGGAGCGGAGAGGCCAAATGAGCTTACACCTTCACGTGGTTGGCCTTGTTAAGTAGAGAATATTAAACTATTCTCAAAACCAAGTGAAGCTCAAACTTTAAAGATAAGCTTAGAGTTAATAGTGACAGCCAATTAGCAAGTCAAAATGAAGTTCATTGTTACAGGTATTTTGCATTCTCAATGTTTGGAGCATTATTAAAAGCACTGTTATAAACATTTATTACTATTATGACCTCTATGCATATCGACACTATCACTGGTTTTTTGCACACTTTACTAATCATTATTATGTATTGCTAATGCATTATAGCAACACTGTATTTAAGCCCACTTGACCATTATTTTTGCAATAAGGTTCTTGTGATTGTCACTTGATGTCTTTTTGGCCTCTAATTTTCCCCATATGATACTTTACTGTGTTCCTATTAGGTATCTTTTTTTGCTCTTTATGACAATCATTTACAAACTCACCATGCTATATATTCATGATGACAAAATAATAAAATGATACCTTTGTATTATGGTTCTTGTCATCCCTCTCTAAAATGTGACCCCTCTGTCAAAACAAAGACTCCATCTCTGTTCTTGAAAACACGCCTTCATCATTTCTTGGGACAGTGCTTTAACATAGTTCCTAGATAATTGTGACTGATTTTTTTTATGGCCTTCAACTAATCTTGTTGACTTTGCTACATCAAGAATGGTGAACAACTCATCTTCCTCATGGATCCTGTCATTTCATTGTTTTGTATCAATGTTTGTTCACCATTGACTTTGTATAGCAAAACCCTTGAACAATCACTATTTTTTCACTTCCATTACATCTTTGTCCTGCATTCGTTGTTATTGCAACATTACTTACTATTGTTCTTACTACACTCTTCACATTCTAAAATAAATCACTATTTTATAACCTTGAGCACATCTTTGTTCTTTGATTGTGAATACCACAATGTTCTTTGACAGTGTACACATCACTATTTTTTGAAACTTCTTTGTTCATTGTCAATCCATCTATAAACACTGATTTGTTTGTATATGTCATTGTCCTTTAGACATTAAACCATGGGAATGACGAGGACATTGATGAGTTTCTTATCCTTTTGACAATGACTATCAATTCTCAACTAATGAAAATTTAAACAGCTAATTAATGAATGGTCTTGTATTATTCCCTTTTTAGTTTTTAAAGCACAATGTCATGTTTTAATATTGTGTAGTTTTTTTCTTATGTCAAAGTATTCTTTTACTATTCTAACATCGCTATATGCTTGTGATTAGTTTATCTTGTTTCTTTGCAATCCTTGGTGCACTTGGGGAAAAGTATGATGAGGCAATGAGAAGAAATGATGTGAGGGCAATTGTTGTTACTGGTATGTATGCCCTTTTAATATCAACACTCAATTTCTTATTTTATATTTCCAAAGGTTCATTGCATTACATGATCTGTCTTAAGTTTCCAATTCATTCTTTTTGTGAAGTCTTGTCATGCTCGTATTTCAATGCCAAAAGCACAACTTGGGTATTTCATGCTTGTACTATGATATTGCCATATCAAGTAGAGCCTCATATTCATAATTGCACAGTTATATCGACATATCAGACACAACACTATATAACATCATTGCTATCATCAGAGGGAGGTTCATTGTATACCTTATATCAATACTTCAGGAAGAGCAGAGATCTCTATGAATATCTACAAATTGGAATATCTTAACTTTGCATAATTCCTAAAGTCATCAGATACAATAGTGATTTAATATCATATCCACATTATTATTTGTAGATTATACATATTAATCTAGATAATCTTAGCATTACCTATATATAGACCTAATCACCTTGCATATATTCAATTGTCAAATTAGAGATAGCAATGATATTGTCATATATTGCCAACACCCAAACCTACTGTATGGGATGATGCATTACAGAACTCTTCTCTCTGGGACACATTATCTCTACAAAGCCCAACTTAGGAGGGTATTCACATGTAATTTGAATCTTTTCATATATGTTTGTACTTTGAAAGACTATCCGACATTCAATTTTACTATGTATAAGGTTGTTATGTGTGCTTTAGAAAAGTTTCATCAACATTTTACACTCTTTCTCTTTTAATTTGTCAAGATGGGCCTGTACATCTCTGTCCTATTCATGGACTCCTTTTATTCATCATGACTGGCCCATTGACTTCTATCATAATAGAATGTGTCATCATTAAGACTGCTACTTTGAGATTTCTATACTGTGGTAAGAATGACCTATGGAAGAATAGGATGAACACTAGTATAGAAATTTGATTACAAGAAACTTAGCCTTAATAGAGTATTGTGTGAAATAGATGACAATTGAATAGTGTTGATTTGCATTAGTGAGTTGAAATTCCAGCAACATTTGGGTAAGGTATATTGCAAAATTGAAAACAAAGAGCATGAGACTCCAATACACAAATTTAGTCTTTCATCTTCAACTCGCATATGTTTACATTATATGGATTTATGAAGCCATTCAATTTATTAACTACCCAAACCACTAACTACCAACTCATAACTAATAATTAACTAAAAATTAACATATAATAGATAACATTAACATGTTGATTAATTATTTATTACATTATTCTATGTCATGCACTATAATTTGGAATTCTTAACACCCTTCTTTAGTGTTGACATAGGGACTTTATTTTGGTGCTGCAATATCAACAATTGGCTTACCTCAAATTTGCTCTCTTCAATGAATTTTTTCTTTCGGTCACTGGTTTATACCAATAGTGCATCCAAAACTCTATTTATGGTTGAATTGGCAATAACCATTGTCATGAGCCTGCATGATACAACATGCATACATATGATTGGGGGGCAATAGAAGCCAATTATTTCTGATTGATGGCATTAAGGCATGTTAATGTTGAAACAAGTAATTAAAGTGTTTTTAAGATAACCACCAGCTTTAAGAATTGTTACTGATTAATTAAGGGAAGAGACGCGACCTTTCATAAATGATGTGAACTTCAGCAGGAGGGTTGTGATCATTTGTTCTCTCTCATGAATATATATAGTCTATCATTAAGGTGGTGAAGAGATTCAAAGGAAGAGATAAATAATAAATACCAACGACAAAAAAGACAAAAGGCATTTAACAGAGATACTTTATACAACAATATAAGGAAACACCATGGGAATTCTTCAGCAACAATAGTCAATTGAATTCTGAGCAAACGCAAGCAAAGGCATAGTCAATGCCGGCATATAGATCCCCCCTTTTGTTTCAGACTATCATTTACAACATATAGTAATCTCATATCAACTCTTGTGGTATTATCATTGCCTAGATATTATTTGAGAATCAATTAGTTTTATAAATATTTATTTATGATTGGATAGAAATGCCTATGCCTATAATTTGTTTGTAAATCCCCAATATTATAGAAGGAAGATGATGTGAGGGAAGATGGATCATAAGGATTTCCATCTAGGTAGGGACCCCAAATGGATGTCCATGTTGCTTGCCATTGGGGCCAAAGTTCCACTCTTGGGCTTAGATAGGACAATCAAAGATCCTCTATTACAACCATCTCGCCAATTCCATAATAATGGTTACTGAGACTTATGAAATGAAGCTTGGATAGGGAGTGCATACACGAGCACCCCACTAGGTAAGGACCCCAAATTTCTACTCTTGGGCTTAGTGTGAGATAGCTTCAGGAAGACCTATTGTGTTTCTTCTCTCATGTATGGTTACTAAGTCTTAAGGAATGAAGTATGGATAGGGAAGGTAGATACAAGCACCCCGCTAGGTTAATATATTAGATGTCGCCATACATTAAGTTAATAATCAAATGACTATTGAATGAAGAATAGAGATGCATGGTAATATAATGTATAAAGATGGAGAAACAAATGTCAAAGAGACAAATACTTGGGAACCAATGACAATGCAACTTTAGTATATGTTGTTGTTATAGAGAAATCGATTAGAAACCCATCAATAATATATATATATATATATATATATATATATATATATATTTTAACCAAAAATTATTATTGGTCGATTTTTTGACGTTTTAATAATAGTTATTTCAATGAGAATGCTATATGTTTGACGTCGATTTCGACCACATGTCGTCACAAGAGAGACGAACTGTGTTTTGTGTTTCGACGAGAATGCTATGTGTTCGACGTTGATTGTGGACCCTGATTGGTCGCAATTTCGACGAATGTTGGTCACATAGATAAAAAGTTTGATCTACAATTCTTCCAGGTTGAAGCGATTACTTCAACGAAGATTCGGTTGATAATTCAACCACTAAGGAGGTCGAAATTTCAATGATGGTTTTTCCTGTCGTATAATCGACAAAAAAAGTTCAACAACAATTCTGGTCATCTGTTCGACCAATGGGTATCAAAAATTTGACTAATCCTCGTCGAAAAATAGGCTAAAATTTACTAGTGAAATGTATGCAATGTTTAATTTGAGTTTTAATGTATGCATGCAGTATAAATGAAATGATGATTGTGATATGTTATATGAAAATGCATGTTTGTATTTATTTATGTGAATGTATGTATGCAATGCATAAATGAAATGATTATGAAAATGTAAATGTAGCGATTCACATGATGTTTTTGCAGGTACATGAAGAATTCAAGTTCTCTGTCGTTGTGAAAAGGATGTTTAACCTAAGACGACGACTGCTTTCTTGTTAGTTGAAGAGATCTTCACATTACCCTCAGTTCTTGTTTGATATTTTATGTGCAATCTTGGAAACATTAATTGTCATACTGAATTCAAAACCTAGATGATATGCAGCTAGATGCAATGCAAGACACCAATGAAATGCAAGCTAACAAAATGAAAGACAAAAAGGACTACATGCAACCAAGCAAAATGAGATGCATCCTAGGACTTAGTCACTGATCTTCTATTGGTCTTTTCTCATCACAGAATATTTTAGGTAACACCAGATGTCGATACAATTTTCACTGGTTAGACAACCATGAACATGTGAATATTGACTTTTAGTCAGATTTGTTGGATCAGATATAAGCTCCAAGGCACAAGAGTCGGGATGACCTGAATATCATATCCATTTTTATTTAGCAATATGTATAAGCATCAGAGCATAAACGTTGTGATGACCTGAATACGCCTTGCATACAAACACACCAAGCAGTCGAGAGGTCATCCTTATTCCCATGTGAGTTACCCGCAGTGACTCTTTATCGTTCACATCCCTGGGTAACATCTCATTTCACAATAGGAGTAAGAAATCACTCGAAATACAAAGTTAGATCCAATTTCTCTAAAGCGTTTGGGTATCAAAGGTCGAGGTACATATGGTGATCCAATCATGATGGAGGCACTTATAGTGGATACCAATTCAATCCAGAGTTTTCAGAGCAATTAGATTTTCACTTAGACACAGAAAACAAATAAAATATTATGCCCCCAGTCATTGTCATTTTAGATCCATAAAGGACATCATTAATTAGCTCAAGGGACATAATATACAAAAATCTTATGCAAAACAGTCAACATACAAATAGATTTTAGCAGATCTCACAAATTGGTTTGTTTATATTGTTGTAGTTTGCTTGTGTTTGTGTTAGTTGCAAAGATCCTTTTTTGGTAGGGAGACAGACAAATTGACTCGGATAAAGCATTGAAGGACATTGACTAGATATGACTCGCTTGATGTATTGAGGACCATATGATATGACTAGGATTGCCCCCAAGTTGTAAACATTGATTGTGTTCTGATTGGTTTTTTGGTGCACAGACCGACTTTATTTGATTGCAAGATATATACAAACTAAAATAGGACAGAAAACTGAGAAATTACCAAGATTACTTTGATAGATGGAGTGTTTTGTACAAGTGGTGCCTGTTTGCCAAGTTTTCACCATCCTGACAAAGATTCTATTTTTGCTAGCAAGGTGCCTGTTTACCAGGTTTTCACCAAGGCACTTTTTCTTTTTCTTCTTTTTTTGTACTTTTACATTTTTCATTTTTTTTGTATTTTTGTATTTTTTTTATTTTTTTGTGTACCATCAAGGTGCCTATTGCTAGGTTTTCACGAGGATGATCATTTTTTTAGGACTTTTTTCTAATTTTTGTATTCTTTTTCAGGACATTTCCCACATGTTGAATGTCTAGGCGTATAATTTCTTCAGATGAAGAACGTTGATCGGTTCTTGGAGGTGTTCTCCTTCAGTCATTGAGAGTTGATATGCTCCTAAGCCAAAAGCAGCAGCAACAACAAAGGGACTCGACCAGTTGGGTTCAAACTTCCCCTTGCGTTCTCGATGGGATTGATTTTTAGTGTTCTCTCTCAAGACTATATCACCGACCTGAAATTCTTTGTGTCTAACATTCTTGTTGTAGCCTCTAGACATTTGTTACTGATATACTCTGAGATGATTGTACGCAACTTGTCTACGCTCATCTAGTAGTTCAAGTTCTTGTAACCTAGACACTTTGTAATCAGCATCGATTACTAGACCATGCATTCTAATTCTGAGAGATGGGATTTCAACCTCTATAGGTAGTACCGCTTCAGTCCCATACACTAAAGAAAAAGGAGCAGCCCCAGTGGGCCTTCTTATACTTGTTTTGTAAGCCCAGAGAGATGGATTTATCATCAGATGTCAATCTCTCCCTGTTTTGTTGACCATGTGGTCCAAGATTTTCAATAAATTCTTATCAGATGCTTCAGCTTGTCCATTTCCCTGTGTATAGTAGACAAATGACCAATGTTGAGTAATCTTGAATTTAGAACATAAGGAATCTAGATCCTTGTTTTTGAACTAACCTCCTTTATCAGTGATGATGGAGTGTGGGATACCATATCGAAAAATAATGTAATTCAGGATGAACATAGAAATTTGTTTGTCGGTTGCCTGTGTCAAAGGAACTGCTTCAACCCATTTTGTAAATTAATTAGTTGTTGTAATTATATGGGTGTGACCATTTGACGAATGTGGATATATAGCTCCTATGAGATCAAATTCCCATTGTTGAAAAGGTCATTGTGTTGTAAATGGAATCAGATCTCTACCTGGCACGTGAATTAAATTACCATGGACCTGACATTTCTTACAATTCTTAGCATATTTCACGGCCTCTTTCTCCATATCTGGCCAATAGTACCCCACCCTAAAGATTTTTCAAGCTAATGTCAAACTGTTGGAATGTGACCCAAAAATACCTTCGTGGGATTCCTCTAATGCGCGTTGTGACTCTTCTCATTTTAAACATCTAAGGAGTGTACCATCCAGGCTTCGTTTGTATAGATCATTACCAATGATGACATACCATGACGTGTTTCAGATAACATATCATTTTTCATGACGGTTAAGGTATCGGGCATGACTTGGCCTTGAAGGTAGGAATAGATAGTTTTATAGCGTGAGGAATCATGACCAACAATAGTGCAAATCATACGGGTTTCTGGACAATCATAGGTAGGGAATGACAATGCTTCCACCAGGAACTCATAGCATAGCTCATGTTCGGATTGTTGTATTAAAGATTACAGTGTAGCCATAACATCAATTGCTTTGTTTTCCATTCTTGGTATCTGTTCGAACATGATAGAAATGAAGTATTTCTTAAGATCATCTACCATCCGTTTGTAAGGAATTAGCTTCTCATCCTTTGTTTGGTACACATTATTCACTTGGTGAATGACCAGTTGAGAGTCTCCATGAATGTGTAAATCCGTCACTCTCCATTCTAGTGCCAATTTCATTCCATTTAACAGAGCTTCATATTCTGCTATGTTGTTGGTGCAAGGAAATTTGATTCTAAATGCTTTTGGAATGGAGTAACCTTGTGGAGTAATAAATAGGATACCGGCTCCAGACCTGTTTTGTGTGTAGGACCCGTCAAAGAATAACTGTCATGCTCTAGAAGATAGGTGCATGATAGAAGCATCAAGAAATTCCACTTGCATTGGTTGGTCATCAAACATTAGAGCTTTAGCTAGTTGATCTGCGATGACTTGTCCTTTAATGGCCTTTCTTTCAACATACTCAATGTTGAATTTTCTCAGTAGTATTACCCATTTCGCTAATCTACCTATGAGAGAAGCTTTTCTTAACAAGTACTTTAATGGATCTATCTTAGCTACGAGCTGTATGGTGTGAGCTAGCATGTAATGTCGCAGTTTCTATAATGCAAAGATGACATCTAGACATGCCTTCTCTATCATAGAGTAATTCTTTTCATAAGCCAGTAGGGTTCTGCTGATGTAATAGATAGCTCTTTCTCATTTATTCTCATCATGGTATACCAATAATGTCCCCAGCGATGTATCTGTTGTAGAGACATACAATATTAATGGCATTCCCTGAATAGGAGGCATGAGAATTGGTGGATTTTCCAAGTATTGCTTTATATGATTGAAATTCTTTTTGCATTCTTTGATCCATTTGTAAGTCACACCTTTTTGCAATGTTTTAGTGAAAGGTTGTGATATATCAGCTAACAGAGAGATGAAGCATCAGATGGATTTCTCCCTTCCTTGTAGAGTACACATTTGAATGATGTTATTAGGAGGTTGTATCTCCATGATTGCTTTGACCTTTGTTGGATCTACTTCGATACCTTTCTTTGAAATGATGTACTAGGAGCTTTCTTGAAGTGAACCCAAAGGCACATTTATTGAGATTTAACCTGACTAAATTTTTCCATTCTATCTAGTATTGTACCCAAGTCAGCTAGGTGTTCAGATTTTTTCATTGATTTAGCCAATGTGTCATCCACATAGTCCTCCATGTTTTTATGCATCATATCATGAAAGATAGATGTCATGGCTCTTTGATAAGTAGCACTAGCATTCTTAACAGCAAATGGCATTATGTTCCAGTAGAAAGTTCCCCATGCATAGGTGAAAGGTGTCTTCTCTTGATCTTCTAGAGCTATCTTTATTTGGTGGTATCCAAAAAATTCATCCATTAAAGAGTACATTTCAAATCCCGCAGTCATATCCACTATCATATCAATGTTTGGTAGTGGAAAGTCATCCTTTGGGCATGCTTTGTTTACATCTCTGAAATCTGTGCATACTCATATAGACTTATATGGTCTTGACATGGGAACGATGTTTGATCCATTCAGCATAGTCTATTACTCGGATAAATCTTGCCTTGAGTAATTTTGCTAGTTCATCTTTGACAAGAAGTGCAACATGAGGATGCATTTTCTGCAACTTCTGTTTGATTGGTTTAACTCCCAGAGAAATAAAAAGATGATGCATAATCAAATTAGGATCTAACCCTGGCATGTCTAAATAATTCCAAGCAAAGTTTATCTTTTTCTGGACGTTAACAATTTGGTAAATGCATGTTTATCCTCTTCTGATAGGGATTGTGCAACATGAATCAACTGAGGCTCCTTTGATGTGCCCAAATTGATAGATTGAGTTAGTTCTATCAAACTGGCAATTTGTCCTGTAAATGACTCAAAAAGACATAAAATATCTCATCCTGGGGTGCCTCAAAGAGGTTTTCACCCTCGGATACATCATTTGTTTTTACTATTTTTCGCTTTGGGACCGCCATATAGTGGTTTTCACCCTTAGAGATCTTTTTCTTTTTGTTTTTATTCTTTTGACTGAGATACTTGATATCTGACTCTATCATGCTGACGCTAGGTTCACTGATGGAAGTTATCATAGGTTCAACCGCATTTAGGTAACATGTTAAAGCATAGTCTGTTTGGAAAGTATGGATATCTTGGCTTGGATCTGTGGACGTTTGGTCAATAAGCTCAGGATGTTTGATAGTAAGGGGAGGGAAGGACTCTCTAACAGTGTTTACGCACATAGTGTTGTCATCATTGGTTTTGATCTAACTCTCAAATTCAAAGGTGATATTACTACTCAAGATATTTATTTCATTAAGCATCTTAATGTCATCTTTGGATCCTACGTTAGTAATAAGTGACTCAGTTTTGCAAGGTTTGTCACGTAGGCCTAGACTCATGTCGGTTGTAGGTGCATATTGGTGGATAACATCAATATGTTTTTCTGTTATAATCTCCTCTTCTTCTAGTTCTAGAATGACTCCCCATTCATAGTCATTAGATTCCTCATCAGGATCTCTGGGAAAGTCAAGAACATGTGTAAAATCAGGATGAATCCCCCAAGTGAGGTTGCCTTCAGAGTCTAAACAGAATTCATATTCGTGAGAATCTGATGCAGGAGCATCCTGGGTGTAAGAGCAATCTTGCATCACCCAAAAATATTTCTATTTTTGTATTCAATAAGGGCTATCTTGTGCAGAGTTGCTATTTATGGAAACCTGCTATTTTTAGTAGGTTGGTCTTATGATCTCAGAATGTCTGATTTTACATATGGAGGTTCATCTCAGTCATATCAGCCTGCCAGCAAAGTTTCATGGCTAGATCAAGTGTAGTTTTGAAGATATTGAAGATTTTCAGTATTGGCAGCAGGGTACAGAAACTTCGAACTCAGTTTTGAAGGCTTTAGAGGCCCCGGATGAGGTTGAAAATTTGGGTGACGGGTGCTTTGCGCAAATCAAGCCTATAGAGTGCTTCGTGGCATTTCCAGAATGGGGTTATAATAGCCAATCAGGTCAATGGGCGATGACTTATGGTCTTCAGAAGTTGGGTCACTTGAAATGGCGAAAAATAATTTTTCTTCAAAATTTCTGTTTGGGTTTCAAAACTCATTTTGAGCCGACTTTGATGTAATAAATTGTAAAATAAAATAATTCTAAGTTTGGTCAGCCCTAAGGGCTAAATTTCTAGAACCTTCTCGGGCGGTGGAAATTGCCTATATAAAGAAGGCCGCCCATAGTGTTGTCTAGGGCAGTTCTAGGTAGTAGATCTGGGTATTGATTGGAGGCTTTGTCCTACAGAATATTGTAAGGGAATGCCCATGTGGCTTTGCATATTGTAATTCTAAAAGTTTGTAATTCCACATTTGTGGAGATAATAAGAAGCCAATTTTCTGTTCTTGCATATTATTGTTGTTGTTTCTCTATTTCTGTTATGTGTTTGTGGTATTAAGGGGAGTACCCTTCATCAGAATCTATCTCAGAATCACTAGAGTGTCCTAAATGTTTAGCTATGGTGAGGGATGTCTCTCCTTCTTCTAGATCAGTTTGTTCTTTTGTAGTAGCAGGTTCTTGTGTGTCTACCACATTGATTCTCTCTTTAGGTTTTTGATCATCATTGAGAAGGTCTAAGATGTGCTGAGGTGTATGTTCATAAGGAAAAACATATCTTGTGTCTGAATCGTCAATGCTTGAATGATGTGTTTCTTCCTCTTGTTGAGTATACATTCTTGGTTCTATTTGTTCTATGACATGAGTAGAGTTTCCACATAGATGGAAAGGTGTCTTCTAATAACCTATGCCTATAGTATCTTTGTTTGTCCTCCCACAGTGTTCAATGGGTTTGATGATACCTTTGCCTCTTGTTCCTAGAGGTCCTTTTCCAATATATCCCATTTTGGAAATTAGCTTGTGTCCTGGTCCATATGATTTTGAAGGAACCTTAAGTGATTTGGATTCACATTTTTCAATTGTTTGTGACTGAGATTCATCTTTATATAGCCAGGATAGTACAACTTCTTCCTCATCAGACTCTTGTTTGGACACATGTTCTATGATGAAACTCCCGTTAAAAATAACATGTGGTTCTTTAGTTGTAGGTTTCATTTTCTCTTAAGGTTGTTCATAAGATTTTGGCGAGAGTGGGAGAGATGTAAGAGATAGAACTGGTTCTATTGTGTATTCTCCCATACCTGTATCTTTGATTTTGACTTCCTTAGCTATGTCTTCCATTTTGGATGTGGACGCTATGTCACTCTATTTGGTAGAAGACTCTTTGTTGTGTGGGGCAAGCTTGTCGGCACTTTCCTTTAAAGCATTGCAAGATGCTGACATGTCTGCTGGTATTGTGACCTTTACTCCATCATAGGGAAACTTGACACATTGATGGTGTGTTGATGGGATAGCTTGCATTTCGTAAATCCAGGGCCTTCCTAAGAGGATGTTATAGGCCTGCGAGAGATCCAAAACTTGACAAGTGATGTCTCTGATGACATGTCATGTTCTGATAGGTAGCACAATGACTCCTTTGGAAGATCTTTCTTGCTCATCATATGCTTTTATGGTTATTTTATTTTTAGGATAAATAGAATCTTCTGGAAATCTTAGTTGTGTAACTAGTTTATATGAACAAATGTTTAGACCAGCTCCTCCATCTATCAAAACACGCTTGACATGATAGTTTTCAATCAGGACTTCAATATGCAACGACTGGTTATATGGACCTTTGAAAAGGAAATGTATCAAGGAGAAGTTAAATGACCCACCATAGTCTGAAATCGATCAAGATCAAGATTTTTTGGAACATTAGAACCAATGAGAGCTTTGTCTAGAACCGCTCGATGATGAGCAGGAGAAATTCAAAGCAACTCAAATATAGAGATCTTTGCGTTGGTGTGTTGTAGTTGTTGGATAATGTTGCATCCTGAAGATGTTTTGGACTCTTTAGAATTGGAAGATTTAGATGTAGTCATTTGTTTAGTCATAGATGCAAGATTGAATGGTACTTCTGGGGCATTTAATGAACCTGAGTTTAGTCCTGGAAGAGTTACCTTAGCTTGAGATTGAGTGACTACATTAGCTGATCTATTTTCTTTGTCCTTCCTGAAAATGGTGATGACATTGCAGTGCTGAGATGCGCATGGCTCTACCATGTTGATGACATCATTGTTACCGGAGTATGTGTAATTGACCTTAGCACCCACATTTGGTTTAGAAGATGACTCTCCTTGAGTGTATTTCAAAAAAGGTTATGTGAATGTTGTATGATCGTTGTTGGAGTTATGGTTGTCAATCACAATTTCTCTAGTGTCAATTTTGTCTTGAATAAAATGTTTTTGATGCATGGAATTGTTGGTTTTATGACCCTTGCTTCAATGAAAATCACAGAAATCGGTCTCCTTCCACCACTTAGGTTTGACCTCTGGGTCATATGGTTTATCTCAGGTAATGTGATGATGTTATTTGCCAACAAAGTTCTCATGGCAAATTCCAAGGACTCGCCCAAAGGAGTGAACTCACGTTTTGTTTTGTAACCCATGGTTTGTATTCATTTGACTTTTTAGGAAGCTCAGTTATCTGCTTCTCGGAGGCTTTTATGGCTTGAGTGCCAATCGTGAGGTTAAATGTTGGTGCTTTGGGTGGAGCATTGATGTGATCAACAACACCATTTGTGACAACATTTTTGTTCTTGTTCCAGAATTTGACTTTATCTTTATTGTGCGAATTGGAGCTTGAATCATACTTGTTTTCTTTGTAAAGTGTGATATCTACCTTGCGAACAAGTGTGTCCTCTATTTTCATGGCACTATCCACCATTTTGTCAAATGAGGTATGATTTTGCATCTAAAGATGATAGTTGATTTCCGGGATCAGATTATTGTTGAAGATTTCCAGTTTCTCATTTTCTAAAATTTGTCGAGGATAAAGCGAGAACTTCTTCCTCCAACATTTGAGGAAAGTCAGGAATGGTTCTCATGTTTTCTATTTTAAGTTGCAGATATCTATCATTGTAACTGGATGTTGGATGTTGTAGGAGTATTGCTGATAGAACAACTTGATTAACTCCTCAAAAGTTTTGATTGTTGGAGGTATTTTGGAGAACCAGTTGATGGTTGCCCCTCCCAAAGATCGTGGGAAGAGATGCATTAAATATGTTGGTTCCTGCATGAACTCCATGGATAGAGTGCAAAATTCTCCAACATGATCTTGAGGATCTGAATTTCCGTCATATTTGTCATACTTTGGTAGTTCCACCCCTTTTGGGAATGGTGGCATATACATGCTTCAATCAAATGGAAATGGACATAGGGCATTCATAGAGAATTCTTGGGTTCTTTCTCTTTTTCCAACTTATTAAGTTTGAATTGCATAGCATGCATTTGTTTCATCATGGTTGTGATCAGGGTCTCTCCCTCTTGTGTTACGATGTCTTCAACATTAAAATTGCGAGGAAGTTTAGCCCCTTGTTGGGCCAATTTGAGGAAGTATGTCTCTTTATCCTCTCGTAGGAAATGCTTCATGAGTTAAAGAGATCATCATCTCGGTATTGTGCAATTTATGAAGGTGTGGGCTCTTGAGCCCTACCCTCATTAGAGTCGTGGCCTTGTGAACCATGGCTAGTTGCTTGTTGAGACATAGCGATGTGTTGATTGTCTTCTTGAGTTGATTCAGGAGGAGTTGTGACCTCCTTTTAAGCGCAAATTACCTAGTTCATCTTCTTCGTAAAGATCAGGATCGTATGGTTGATGAAAAGACTGAACAATGAGAGAAGACGATGGTGATGTCTTTGGATCTTCTCTTGGTTTTCTGTGTGAGGAAGCTCTTGTTTCCACCATTAACCTTTAGGTGAATCTTGGAGCAAGATAAGACAGTTGAATGACAATCTAATTTAGAGAAATCAAGTGGCGTAACCTTGTCAAGGGTGGTTTGATGAAAAGATGACCTGGATGTAAGTGAAGGGTACAGTATCCGAGATGTATGGGTAGATGCCCAAAAGATAGTGGACACTAATACACAACACTTAGCCTTTGAGAGAGTATGAAAAATCGAAAGTGTTTTGACAAGGTTTTTGATACAAGATAAAACATGTTCCAGATCAATCAACAAGATGACAAATCGAGTGAAATAGACCACTTTGGGAAAATGGAATTGGATTGTTGTTTCTCTGATCTGCACCTAATACAATGGATTTTCTGACAAAATTTTGACCAAACATGAAGGTTGACTAGATTTTTGTCAAAATTAGGGATTTTTTGGCAATTTGTACAAACTGTCGTACGACAGTATGCAAGCTCATATGACACGGAATAAGCCTTGGCATGACAATCTAGGATCTCGTATGACAATTGACGCCAAGAATTGATTTTTGCTTGGGATTTCTGACAACTCGCGTATGACAATAACCTGCTTCTCATACAAAACTTCGGGGGTTCTGATACGACACTTGGAAAACTGAGCAATTGTCGTAAGCCAATTGCAAGGGAAAAATGACAGTTTACACCAAAAAAGGATTTTGCTTCAAATTTTGGGATTTTTGGTGTTTTTGGTCTCAATTTGCTTTTCAGGTTTGCTTTCTAATTTTTAGAATCTATGTTTTTTGGATTGTCTGAGGATGTTTATCATATCAATAGGCTCACAATCACAGAAAACACATGGGAACTAACTCAATAAATCAAACATACCTAGCTTAACCTAACTAGGAGAAGAGATGTATTACTTGCTCATTGACTTAGGAACACACTCAATGACTCCTCAGAATATGACAATCCAACAACAAGCAATGGATGTTGGAGGCCATATTAGCCGAGTTCAAACATCAAGGAGGGCTCGATATGACGAGTTTCTTGGGGTGATTACTATTCACCTCGCACAAGCACTACAAATCCTTCGGAGGTAGATCGGTGGCAAACTAGCTTAGGCTTTTAATCAAGGTATCCGTTCACAACAATCTCCCATAGTCCCGCAAGCAAGATTGAGGTTGAGTCCCGCAAGCAAGATTGAGGTTGTTAACCCTATGAGTACTCAAGTCCATGTAGTCTCGCAAGCAAGATTAAATCAGCTCCGCTCTACATAAGATCCAATCATGGTCATGGAATAAATCCAAGGAACAAGCACAATTATGTCTTCTGAGGCTTTAACCTCAAGGAAGCATCAAATTTTATAGTGGGGTGGAAGAGTCGTCTTAAGACTTGTCCCCACTTGGGTCATTCCTGGGAGATTTTTACCTAAGCTAGCAGGCCCTCTAAAGGTTTAAATCAAATGTGAGGTTGGGGACCACAGGATCTGGGATTCTAATTCTCTAGAAAGACAAGAGCATAATCCCCTAACCTTGTCCTTTCCCCTATCCAAGACACCAAACATAGTTAATCCAGAGATAGTACGCACATTGCCAAGGGGGAGATACCTTCTAGGTTTCTGATTCTCTGAAAAGAGAAGAGTGTAATCCCCTCAATATCTACCACAATGTCAATATGGCAGGCATAATTAATTAACTATTTGCCTATGAAAAATAGATTAACCAAACATAATATTTTCTTGATGAAGATTTTGACAACCTGTAAAACCACAAGTCATAAATTTTTTATGATTGAGCTTTCTTTGGCCAACAATTTCTGAAAGGGTTTCCTGCAAACAAGGGCTTAGAAGCCAAGACAAGAATACGCCAAAAGGGTAAGTTTCAATGCTCAAGTCTTCATCTCACGTCATGTAAAAAGTGTTAGGCTGTCTAAAATAATCACACACACACAAAATAAGGGGGTTAGGATTAGTATCAATCAAATTTTAGGGCAGAAAACCTTAAAAACTGATCAAAAAATCCATACGACAATTGAAATACTGGTGTGAAATGTCGTACAACAATATACCTGTTCCCACACCATAATTTTGCTCTGATACACTAATGTATATGAACCAGCACGACACTTTAGGAATGTCTTATGTCATACGATTGACAGTGACTTCTGAAACGACACTATGCAAGCTATCGTACAAGATTCCCTGGAAATTGTACGAAAAATTCTAAAAATCTGAAAACTTGACGAAAAATGATTAGAAAAATGATAAAAAATGGAATGGAAACCCAATATTGGGCCCCACGGTGGGGGCCAGAAATATGTGTGAAAATTGTACCTATTCAGAAGACACCACACTTCAGTAAAACATTACAGATTAATGATAAAATAATAAACAATCAACAAATATATCATCAATTAGTCTGCACATCAAGTAATTGAAACTCTAATCGATCCTATCACAAATCTACATATGGGAATGTTCCTGAATATTCCTAATATAACCTAGTTATCTCTGATTAAATATTATTTGGCGATAAATAATATTATTTTATTTATCCTAAAAGCAATTGATTGAATATGATAAATATTTAATTAATTAAACTTAATTTAGCCACTTAATCATTTTAATTAGATTTAATTAAATTATTCTTAATTAAAGTTGTTAATTTGACAATAAAATAAAAATTCTACAAATAATTATTGAATGCTTATTTAATTGATTAAAATTGAATTGTCAAATTTAATAATATAATTTTAGATAAAGTTTGATTAAATAATTGATTAACCCATAAATCAGTTATTTTTAAATTAAATTAGAAAAGTTGAGAATAAAACACATGAAAATTAAATAAAACTCATAATTATCTATGCAAAAATCAGAAGAGCGGTTAATCTCAAAATCAACTCTTGGACTCATTTTGTTAACTTTCTAAACTCAACATGTGATTGTGAGTTAAAAAGCAGATTGGAGTGATCTCAACTTCCAATTGTGAGTTAAAAAGTTGATTTGCAGGATTTTCACTAGATAACTGTTTCTAATTCCCTGATTACTTCCTAATCAATTCGAGTTAATCAGGGAGTGATTTTTGGTTTTTCCATGAGTTCTCAAACCTAGATTTCTATATAAACGACCCTTGGTCCTTCACAATCATATGTGCAATTTTGAGAACAACAGAGATATATTGTCGAGTTCTTGCGAGATTGTGCATCCATTTTGAGATCAATTGCTATGATTTATTTTCTAGTTTTTGCATTCATAGCTATTTTTCATTTTCATTGATATCAAGTTTTAGATCAATTTCATATAGTTTTTATTCTTATTGCATTGAAAATCACAAAAAATATAAATTAATCTTGCATTCATTTCAATCGTTTTTGCATTCAAATCCTTCATTTAGGCGTTGCATTGTCACTGATCTCAGTCAAATCTGAGAATATCATACTCACGTCTTCTAGAAAGCAGTAAATCGTCTTTAGGGTCGATTTCGATTGATTTGTTGATGTAAGAGGTTAATGGTACTGAAGCCCATTTTTGGGGTATTACAAAAAGCACTCTTCTTAGAAATATCCATAACCAAAGAGATGAGCTAGTGATCTAACCCAACCTTTGAAAGGATCTAAAAAATTGAGCATAATATAATTGTATAGCCAATATACAACAAACTTTCCTTTTGTTGAATAATTTCTAAAACTAACTCTCTAGAAGTATCATTGTAAAACTAACTCAAAGACTATAGTTCCACTCCTTTTGCCTAGTTTATCGAAGAGAGGGATGGGCAAGAATAAAAAGGATTCTATCTTGATCTAGATGTTTATCCACATTTTATCATATTTGAAAAGCACTCTTCTTAGAAATACATCTTTATCCATAACCAAAGAGGAGCTAGTGATCTAACCCAACTTTTGAAAGGATCTCAAAAATTGAGCATAATATTGTCGTATAGCCAATATACAACAAACTTTCCTTTTCCTAAATAGATTCTAAAACTAACTTTCCAAAAGTATCATTGTGTAACTAACTCCAAGATTGTAGTTCCCCTCCTTTTGCCCAATTTATGGAAGAGAGGGATACGAAAGAATAAAATGGATTCTATCTTGATCTCGATGTTTATCCACATTTTCTCAGATTTGAAAAGCACTCTTCTTAGAAATATATCTTTATCCATAACCAAAGAGATGGGCTAGTGATCTAACCCAACTTTTGTAAGGATCTCAAAAATTGATCATAAAATCATTATATAGCCAACACGTAAAATCCAAGAATCTATCAATACTAGTAGGTATATGATCTTTTGCTTTTGTTTTGTTGGTCCAAATGAACTAAATGTTGAACAATCTGACATCCCAAAGATCATAATGCCTAAGGAAAAATATGAAACTTGCATACATTTTATGTGTAACCCCTTCTCTAAAGAGTCAAGCTTACCAATGAAGTAACCAAACACAATCCACTAGGGAGCCTCTAGTGTGTTCCACAAAAAAAAAGAAATAGGAAAATGTAAAAGATAGATCACAAACAACAAAAGAGGTGTGCACACCAAGATGCTCTAACATCTAATATATGCAAAGAAAAATAAATAAAAAATCTCTCGAGCCAAGGTAACATCATACAACTCCTAATAGAAGAAGCCATTTTGCACTTTGTTTCCGAGAGATCTCAAATACACACAAGAGATCTCAAATGCATACCATACTCTTAACGTAGCCTTTACGTTGATATTCACCTCCTTTATATAGAGATCACGATAACATAATGGCAGTATAAACTACTTAACCCATGTAGGCCTCCTGCTTACCAAATATAGTTTAAGACTTGTCTAATTTTAGGAGATGTGGGTCACATGTCAACTTCTTCATTCAAGTAGATACATTATAATATCATATCCCTACGTGCATAACAATCCCAAACTTTTCATTACTTCTTAAAAATGAATCTAACATCCATTTTTATCTCTCTTATCTAGAGGTTGATAAACACATAGGGTCTTCACTAAAGGGGCAATACAATACCATGTGCATTCATATTAGGGGGTTTAAAATGGGCAAAAAAAGGAAGAGATCTATTGGCTAAATAGGGGGAAGGGGGGTTTTTTGGGGGTGAGGGAGTGGGGGTTTATATAAAGGTGGGCGGGGGTCGGAGAGATGGGAGGAAAATGGAGTGGGGGGAGGTGACAAAAAATGAGTTTGGGACAATATTTTTTTGAAAATATGGGGATTCTTTAGTATGCCTCAATCGCACGTGCTATGATTCAAGTTCACTAAGTGAAGCCCTCGTGGATAAACATTACTCATAAGAAGATAAAACTTAGGAAAAATACACATAACTTCTCAAGCCAACCAAATGTTTGAAGTGTGAAACTTAGTCACTTCCATCTCTTGATGATTTCAATTGATTGTCACACCCCTTGGCAAGATCTCAACCTCTTTACTAAGAAAACTCTACTTCCCTAATAATAAAGAAACATCATGTGCATTATCCATTTTGATTTCTTGAATCAACACAATATATAGATTGTTTCTCCATGAGTCTTCAAAGTATGCATCTCTTTGGAGGGGAATTTAATCCCCGAATACTCCAAGAAAACATCATCATGAGGTAAACTTATACCTTATGGTGCCCACCACAATATAATCTAGTTGATATTGATGACCAACTACGACATTACTTAGTGTTACATTTTGTAGTACAACATACATGTTTCGTCTAGTTATTTTATTGCCTTTATAATCTCTTTTCTTTTAATGCTATTTTTTTAGGTATTTCCCATTGCCTTATTTATCCGAAATAAGACCCTTGGAAGATATTTTGGTACTTTTTTGGATTGGCTTGTTCTTTTCATCCTAGGAGGGGTTGTCCTAGAGGTCAAATTTATAATAGAATCTTTGGGTAGCCATTCTAGATTCCCCTTAGAGTCATAGTCTTTAATCTTCCTATATTTCTCTCCAATTAGATGCAAATAAGTTCTTTAACTATTTCCCTACCCTCTTTAGTATCAACAACCTTGTTTATTTCTCCAGTGCCTTTATGTTGAACTCGTGACTTCCATTCTTTAAATGTTTGTTTCCACTTTAGTTTGATGAAGTTATCCCTATCCTTTTAAAAATCCTCTATATCCTTACATCCTAAACAATTTTCTAGACCATTAGACATTCTCTAATTAGGTGGCCATAATCATTACTAACCCTTTGGGGTGTAGATTCTCATAAACCAAGGTGGGGTTCTAACCAAGTTATCCTACTTTCAAAATTATTTTTTTGTGAAGGTAGAAGTAAGATCAAACCCCACATAGATCCTAGCACAAACTGAATGTCCCTTAGCATGATATGGTCTACAAGTATCAATTGTTACTCCTAAAGATTATGCAAGCATTTTTTTAAAAAAAGTGGGGCAGAATCCCTACAGAATTCTTACAAGGTTTATAAGGGGAATTTCCTCAATTTGCTAGAAACCTTGTTGCTAACACATCACCAAAAGCCAGCTTTTTGAATAAAGAAGGCCCTCCCCAATTGAGCTCCAAGGAAATCAACAAATGAAACTTCATCCATGCAATGTAGAGACATTTCTTTTGAATTCACAGACATCCAAATTTATGATTGGTGAGCCCTCTAAAGCTCAAATGAAAAGGCTAATGCTTCTAGTGTGCTGATCCAACTTCTACTTGCCTCCTATTGCCAAGATTGCATCTATCACCCCTAGCTTGGAAGCACCAAAAGCAGCCAGCGTAACCCTCAAAGAGTGACGGGGTGAAAAAATAGCTCTTGATCTAGAATCATGGGAAGGAAACATTTACCACAAAGATCATATTCCTTATAAACTCTATACAAACCCATAGGAATTGGAGGACAGAGCAAAGCCTAGCAGTGCTCATATTTCTATTGCATTAAGAGGATAATAATATTTTCACTGCTTGGTCTTGAGAAAGAAAAACTTTAACTGTTTTTTGAAAAAAAAAATCACCAAAATGATGCATTAAAATATAATGTTAGTCCTATCCAAATTTAGAGGGAAAAAATTGACATTAGTAAATACAATATCATATCCTATATGGTGGAAGGGATGATACTTCAGAGCATGGATAGTACACTGGGAAAATATTATATGAAACTGTGTACTTTTCTAACAGGAAGAGTTCGCAACAATATAAATTTCACCAATGCATTATGTACCTTTTTTAAAATCTAAAAATAGAACATTTATATGCTACAACTGCCTGATTGAATTTAAGCCTTTACAGAAGCTTTTACGTTCAATAAGGGATTTTTCAAATCTGAAGTACAATGCATTATTGCAGCATCAATTTGGCCTCAAATTTTTAGGCTGTGGATTCTTTGCAATCTTACATATTGCAATGTATAATCCATCTTCTTAGTTCTGCAAACTAATTTGTATATTACTGACAATCTGGATTGTCACCCATATTTATAATGTAATGGAATAATCAAGGCCGGTAAAATCATCTGATAGAAACTTTAATAGGAATCAGATATATTGCCATATGCAATTTAAGATCATAAAAAGTGATTCTCAATTACAAAAGAACCTGAAAGATGTCTCTCAAATTGTTAGTGGCTGTATATTTTCAAGATAAACCTTCTTCAAGAGCTATATCATTTGTATCAAATAGTGTGCCCTCAGAACTTGCTTCAATCTCATCTACATCATCAGGTGCACTGTCATTATCAGGATCATCCAGCATAATTTCGTTTGGATCTGCAAAGCAAAAATCAAAATGTAAAGTTCTCCGAAAAACATTTCTACTCATCATCAAGACTTTATTCCAATAACAATGTCAGAAATAAGCCCTAAAGCGAGAATGACCACAACAATTAAAGTTGATCTTTTAATCTTAATATTACATTTAGAAGTGGAGTTCGTGTCCTCAATTATGCAAGACATTAGACTAAAGGAGATTTCTGCAGCAGTTATACACAAATTCTCCAACAATCAACAGCTAAACAAAAAAAAAGTAAAAATAAAACTGAAATGAAGGGTAAAAAGAAAATCAGCGTGCTAATTGTAAAGAATTCTGACCGAATATGCCCAAAAGGACCTCTTACTTGGGTCTAGATCTTTCCTAACTGATTCAAACCTCCTAACGATTTGATGGATCGAAATTTTCAAATTTCCTGAGATAAAGAGCACTTATATATAATGCCATTGTCAAACTGTTAAATTTTCTTTTGGCATATTGTTAAAGTTTAGAAGGTAAAGGTATCCTTTTAGGTCACGGCCAAGCCAGCAAGCCAACTATGCATACAAGTTATAACCTCAGTTGCAGGATGCACCTCCTGTAGCCTTGCACCGGATGTGGATGTGCACTGGTGTGGATACGCACTAGGTGCACACAATAACAAGATGATCACGCCACTGCACCTCCTTGCATATGCCCCATCTCCGATGTACTATAGCAATGTTGTACTTTCTATCCCAGGGAGAATAACACCATATAGAGATTATAAAGTTCCTAATGGGTAAAAGTAGGCATTTAGTAGACTCTTCAATGATCCAGAAGTGGAGACAAATGTTAGGAATGAATTTGACTTGTTTGTCTTAGGAAGAAATCATATTCCTTGTGCTATTAATGACCAATCTGAAATGGATGCTACTACATGGTGCTACCTCCATGGTCGAGATTATATGTACCTCCAACCTCTTGCAATCAAGATCCTCTCACAAGTATTTTTTTTTTGTTTTTTCTTAGTTACCGGGTGCGTGCACCCTACCCCTGCCTCTAGATTCGGATCCATTTGGATTCGGATCCCAGTGTGCAATGCGCACGAATGCTCACAGGGAGCGTGATTTCTCCCTATGGGTGCATCTAGATGCATATTAATACGCATCTGAATGCACCCACAAGGAGAAATCACGCTGCATCTGGATGCACCTATAGGGAGAAATCACGCTCCTTGTGAGCATCCAGATGCCGAATTCCCAATTTTTGTATTAAAAAACTTTAAAAAATTAAAATTTCACTTAAAACACATGTTAAAATAAGTTACTTATTATTTTTTCAACAAAACCCTAAAATGGCCCTAGATGAGGCCATTCATTGTTAAAACATATCATTTTGTTTGCTATTTGGGTCTCTTCTCATTTGGTCTCCATCTTGGCATTTTGAAGGGTAGATGATTATTTTCGAAGAGGATTGTTCATGGGGTGCTAGATAGCTTCCGCAAAGGAGATCTAAGCGTCTAAAGGAAGCATTTGACCCTATTTTTGAGTCTTTTAATTTAAAAAAATCAGATTTTGATTTTTTTTTCTAAGTTTGGGATGAATTTTAGAAGTTTTTTTCCAAAAAAATTTTTAAGAAACAAAGAAACAAGTTTAGCTCTTTGTTCTAATGTTTTTGTATCTTTTTTTGGAGTTTTATGCTTGTATTTCTAAGTTTTACTTTTTTTCTAATTTAAATTTATTTAATTTCTTATAATAGCAAGAAATCAGATTGCAAGAATGGCCAGTAGTGAAAGTTTAGTGAGTGGAGAAGGAACCAATAAATTAAAAATTGATATAGCATCTCCTTTATGGAGACACACCACAAGAATTTCATAAGTTCCAAGAGGTGGGGCATATATTTGGAAGTGTAATTATTGTAATACTAAACCAAAAAATAGCTCATATTCTTGAATGAAACTTCACTTTATAGGTCTTTGGTGGTAAAGGGATGGGAATGTGTTAAAGGGATGGGAATGTGTCAAGGCCTAGATATGAAGGGGTTGTCTCCCGCACAAATAGCAGGATTTGCAAAAGAACAAGAAGAGGTTGGTAGATTGGTTCTAAGATCAAAACAAACTCTTATACTAGTGGAGCCAGAAAAAAAAATGCATTTACCCACTAATTCAGTTGCAGCCTCCATACATCCATTCTTGCCTGTACCAAAAGTGGAAGATGAAGATGGTGTACAAATTACCACCCGCAAAAGAGGTCCATTGGACAAGGCATTGAAAATGGAGGCAAGAGATATTGCTAATCAAAAAATTGCATGTTGCCTTTATGCCAATGGTCTTCCTTTTAACTTGGTGTGATCACCATATTAGCGGGAAATGGTATCGGCAATCAATAGCGCACCGGCTGGTTACACAAGTCCTGGGCTTGAAAAGTTGTGTACCACCTTGTTGCAAAAAGAGAGGAATGCTATAGAGACCTCCCTTCAACCAATTAGAAATTCTTGGATTGAATTGGGTATTTCTATTGTTTCCAATGGATGGAAAGATACCAGAAACCATCCATTGATTAATGTTATTGTAGTGTCCCCCAAAAGAGCAATGTTTTTTAGGGTAGTTGATTATGAAGAGGAAGTGAAAGATGCACAGTTCATTTCTAGAATTCTCATTGAGTCCATAGAGATGGTGGGTAGTGAAAATCTGGTCTAGGTAATCACGACCAATGCAAAAAATTGTAGGGGTGCAGGTGCTTTGGTTGAGGGCCGATATGAGCACATTTTTTGGACACCGTACACTCCCTCAACTTAGTGATGCAACAAATTGGCACTCAAATAGAATGGGTGAAACAAATATATGCAAAGGGCGAGAAAATCAAGATGCTTGTGATGAACCAGTAAATGTCACAATCAATATTCAGATCTTTCTCGAGATTGGAGTTGTTGAAGGTAAATACTAAATTTTATTTATATCATGTTCATTTATGAATTTGCATATAAATTTGCTTAATATTTATTATTTTTTTAATGTGTTATTTACATATTGATATTGTTATTAACTTACTTAGGTTATTGAGAACACTTTTCAAGGTGAGAAAGGTATTGGGTCAAATGGTTATTTGCAACCAATGGGGTGTATGGAAGCCTTCACATTCAAAGAGGGCCCAAAAGGTCAAGTCATTGGTCTTGGATGACAATTGGTGGGCTCATGTGGAATATGTATTGGAATTCACGGAGTCTATCATAACTATGCTCTGATTTGCTAAAACAAATGCACCTTGTCTGGGGGATGTCTATGATGGTATGGACACAACGGTAGAGAAAGTAAAATTGGCAATACAAAAACATGAGTATGACCCCATAGAATGTGAAACCTTATGCAACAAGGTGGAATCAATCATTCATCATCATTGGGTAAAGATGACCACCCCATTGCACCTCCTTGCTTTTGCCCTATCTCTGAGTTACTATAGCAAGAAAGTACTTTCTATGCCGAGATTGTTACCATATAGAGATAAAGAAGTTGCAAATGGGTACAAGCAGGCATTTACTAGACTCTTCCAAGATAAAGAAGTGGAGAAAGAAATTAGGCAAGAATTTGGCATGTTTGCCTCAGGAAGAAGTCATACTCCAACAACTATTAATGACCAATACGACATGGAAGCTATCACATGGTGGTACATCCATGTTCAAAAATTTGGGTACCTCCAACCTCTTGCAATCAAGATCCTCTCACAAGTTTTTTCTATTGTTTTTTAACCACTTGTATTCTACAATTTAGTACTTAACATTCTTTAATTTACTTTGCATTTTTATTTTTAATTTTGTGAAAACAATCCAGGTTGCAAGTTCTTTTGCCATTGAACAGAATTGGAGTACATACTCATTTATCCACCCAATGAAGTATAATTGGTTGGGTTCAAAAAAAGGTGAAGACTTGGTTTATATTCATTCCAACTTGCGTTATCTGTCACGTAAGGAGGAACAGTACAAGGATGGGGAAGCGAAGCTTTGGGATGTAGCCCATGAATGTGCCAACTTGGATGCAACTATTGAGGATCTTACTAGACTCACTACAGCTTATAATGATGATGATTACATCCCTACATATGGTGCATCTAGTGCGACTGGAACCGCTTGGCGTTCAAATGATCATGAACTTGCAGCAACTTAAGATGAAAATCTAATAGATGATATTTTTGATAATCCTTATGATGATTGATGAATCATGAACTACATTTTGTAATTATAATGATTTAATGATTTTCATTGAAATCATGAACATAGATATATATGATATGGCTTTTTGAATATTTGTGAACTATCAATTGGTATTTAATATTTATCTTTGGCATTTGGCATTGATCAATGATGAAGAATCATACTATCAACTAATTTAATTATGTATAATTCTTGCATTTTTTTTGTATATATGTAAATTTATAATATATATATATATATATGTATGCGTATATGTGTGTGTGTGTGTGTATATATATATACCTAAACGCATCCAAAACCCCTCAAAACAATTTCACGTATCCACATACTGGGTTCTCGTAACCCGCATTTGCATCCAGATTCGAACTGGTAACTTAGGTTTTTTAACCACTTGTACTGTAGAATTTAGTACTTGACATTCTTTAATTTATTTTTTATTTTCTTTGTTTTCTCTCTAGGTTGCAAGTTCTTTTGTCGTTGAATGGAATTGGAGTACATACTCCTTTATCCACTCGGTGAAGCATAACTGGTTGGCTGCAAAAAGAGTTGAAGACAGTGTATATTCATTCCAATTTGTGTCTTCTCTCATGTAAGGAGCAACACAAGGGGGGGGCAATGAAGCTTTGGGACGTAGCACTTGAGTATACCAACTCAGATGCAACCGTTTAGGATCTTGCTAGAGTGACTATGGATGATGATGATGACGACATACCTAGTGCATCTAGTGCGAGTGAAACCGCTTAGGGCTCAAATGATCTTGAACTTGCAGCAAATGAAAATCCAATAGATGATGATTTTTTTTATAATCCTTTTAATGATTGATGAATCATGAACTAAATTTTGTAATTGTAATGATTTTCATTGGAATCGTGAATTTAGACACATCATTGATATGGCTTATTTGAATATTTATGAACTATCAATTGGCATTTAATATTTATCTTTGGCATTTGGTGTTAATCAATGATGAAGTACCATATTGTCAAATGATTTGTTTTTACAATTTTGTATATTTCTTTAAATTGTTTGTGTACACACACACACACACACCCAAACGCATCCAAACCCCCAAAAAAATTTCCATGCATCCATATACCGGGTTCTTGTACCTGCATCTGAACCGGTAACTAAGGTTATAACACAAGGGATTTCTTTGTGCATTTACCTTAAATATTGTTCAAATTTTGCACATAGAAGGTCTCAATCTCACACCCCATCACTCCACCTCCAACACGAGCACCCAACTAGCCATGTTCCTAGAATACCTACAGAGGCATGTTCTATCCACATAGTAGTCTTTCAAGCCTAGCTTTATAAGTTGTGCACCTTCTATTAATAGTACTAAAGAAAATATTAAACATGAGTATATTTTTCAAACAAAAATATAACCACCCACATTCACATATGTGGAACTATCATCTATACTTGAGTCCACAATCTCCATCATGCACAAACATCTAAGAAAGTTCAATTATGAAATGGCATGTTCCATATTGGAAGCCCTCTATTTCAATATCAAATGTGAGTGCAAATTGCACACAAGTATTAGGATATTTATTCATCAAATAAAGGTGTTTATACAATTTACATAATTTCTTTCTCATCCTATTTTTTAGGATGTAACTTTAAGCTATCATATACCTTTTTTTCTTCAACTACAAGCTATGTATATTAGCGGTTTATATAATTTTTTAAATTAATAGGTTTAACTATCTATTCAAACCTACATTATGACTAACACTGTGATATTACTATCAGGATTCGACTGCTTAGTTTTTGAGTCATATTTATTGACCATGTTTCATGAGTAGTGGTTCTCAAGAACCCCTCTTGTGAGAATGAACGGAACACATAGCACCCATTACATCTAGGTGATGCTCATAGAGGTGAAGCATTGGGACTTCCCAAGAGGTCACCCATCCTAGTACTACTCCAGCTCAAGTGCGCTTAACTACAGAATTTCCTCCATGGTTAAGCCCACTTTGCTTGCAACCCCATTTGCAAAACCTTCACCCATCTCACGAGAGATGGGTTCTTGTGAACCACTACTCATGAAACATGGGTCAATGAGTATGACACAAAAACTACACAATTAAATCCTGATATCAATATCACAATTTGACTTGCTGTGGAAAATATCTCATATTTATCAAATGACTAACACCCTGAGTAAGTATATTAAACATATATAATAGTGCAATAAAGTTTAACATTCCCCAAACCCTTTACTTTTAGAAAATTTAGTCTTAACACTAGAGATAATAGATTTCACATGTAGACTAAGGCATTTACACAATTCCACATTCTCAAATCCACTCGATGAATTTTAACACGAGTCATTAAGAAATATCAATAATACATGAAATGGGACACAATGCAATTCACACATACAACTACATAAATAGGGGAAAACTCAACTATCTACTACAAAACACTTTTGGTAACAAATTGGAAGACAATATAAAACTATTAGCAACAGGCAATAGCAAGAATGGCCTCACTATGCATGCTCAATGAGAACGGCCTCATTGGACTTTTATGAACACTCAAAAACACAAATGTTCATAAGAAATCTATACATGCAAATAGGAACACAACTATTCAGAAAACAAAGTTGTTGGACTAGGCTTCAAGTGAGATCATTGTAAAGAGCCTGCCTGGCTCTCTTCTTTAAATAACAAATTTCTTCTTTAGAATTTTAAATTCCCCACAACAATTTTTTGGCTTTTTCAAAATACATGTATTTCCTTTTAATAATTTTCACCATTAACAAATTAACTACATTTGAACCAGCTATCGAAGTACTGAAAGAAATCTTAAATTAATCTAATAACAACAACCAAGTCTAATTTTAACAATCTTTTAATATCTTGGCACCTTGTAATGGTACAGCTGTTGTAGATATAATTCCAACTGCATGAAAGGAAGATGCCTGCATTAGACCCGTTTCCTCCAGCCGCTAAGTACAAGACAATGGGCGGAATTGGCTAAATGGTAAATGGTTCAACCCCAAGCAACATGTAACACCATCCACTATCGAATTCAAACACAACAACCACCCAACAAAATGCAGCGTACGGCCCCAGCTGAAAGTGAAAAACGTGCCTGCAAGTTGCCGCAAGCTCCCAATTCCACACGTGCCTGACTGTTGGGTTGACGTTAGCAATTTTGTTGTATTTATGCTATCATAATGACGTCTCCCAATACTATAATGAATTGCAGCCCAAAACTAACAATTTGCAATGAAAACCAATAATCTTCTTATTTGCACAACTTTCGATAATCAGAGATGGATAAATCAGCATCCACCATTAATTTTCAGAATTCAATTTGTTGAATATTTAGGCCCACATTCAACAACAAACTTCAATCTCCAGATTTCAGACTTCCACAATTCCGATATACAACAACATCGAATTGCAAACTCAGTAATAATCAGCTGTGAAATTCACCATTGACAGGCAATGGCTCAAATCATGAGAACGAGGAATCAGTCCTCAAAACCCTAGCCAGGTTTGTCTTCTTCCCAAATTCCAAGAAATAATGATTGCATAAAAGATAATGAAAAGTGCTTTTTCGAGTTGGTTATATAGCTTTTTCAGAAAAAGCACTTTTTAATATTTTCACTTAATTGGCTTTTAAAAATAATCTCACTTTATAACATTAAGTTATAAAGTCATAAGTTATTAAATTAAATCAAAATAATTTAATTTAATAACACATTAAAATATAAGCCACTGAACTGTCTGACTGCAATCAACGAACTTCTAACAAAGCAGCAAATCCAATTGCCCAGCTAGGAATAGGAACTGCCTTGCCAGAAATAGCCACTGCTAAAAATAGACTTACTATAAATAGTAAGTCTCTCAAACTGGAGATTCTCTAAAACTCGATCCTGAGATATCTGACGTACAAACACCCTGCTAATCCTGTCCATACTCAAAATACCACCTACTAAAAATAGTAAGTTGACCAAAACGATCTGAACGAAGAGTAGACCTGATAATCTGAACCTCCAGAATGGAATCCCAATGCGGGCTCCACCATCTGACCCCCTCTGATCGCCTGATTAGCCTGTGAGGGTCGCCAAACCAAGCTAATCTCATAAGTCTAGAAACGGGGACATTACAGTCCTCCCTTCCCAAGATTGCTTGTCCTCAAGCAATCAGGAAAAACAAGCAGCATCATAAACCACCTAGATCCCAAGGATGGTCACAAGTAATGTCCCGATACCCACCAAACTCCTGTGAAGAAAGAACCAACATCAACAGAACAAACACCACTGAAAACCACATTTGTAAGCCAACTGTAGATGTCGATGTTGGAAACAACCCAACGGAACTTAACCCATCTGAAATAACAACTATGTCAAAACCTGAGTTCCTGTCTATCCAGCACTCACACTCAACTGCACTGGGAAAGCAACAGTGACCAAATGTGCCTGAATCACCCTTACCAACTTTGCCCTCTAATAAATAGTCCTGAGTGTGTAGACACTGCAAGTAGTCTAACTTGCAACTGCCACTTCCATCTGTAAAAGATGGTCCCAATCCATCCCATAATGGATGGTAAGATACTGGAGCCAGATTACCCCTGCGTGAGATCAAATCATCCACCTGTGGGTCAAAAGAAAAATGATGAGCATACCCCACCATAAAATGCCGGTAGGAATCCCCAATCTCTGTCAATGGCTCATCATTACCAAACCGGGAATCAAAAGATGGCTCCAATCTCTGGTTCCGCATAACTGTAGGCTGGGTAGGAACCTGAACAACCCTCTCAACAAACCCAACCTCAAAATCCCTGTGGGGAAGCATAGTAGTAAGAGTCTCAACAATCTTCCCAACCAACCTCCGAATAGCACAAGAGCCTCAGGTGAGAGTACCTTCAGACACTCTATAAGAATCCTGACGCACGTCTACACTCTCAAGTAGATACTCCATAAATGACTTGGTGCAGTAGAAATTATACGTGGAAGCATCAACTCGCTCCCTCGCAATCCACAGCTGATCCCCCCGCAAATGTGGCACAGCCAACTGTCCCGTGCTATCAGCTATGTGAGATGATGAAGTAGATTCACTCTCAGCTAAAGGAAGCAAATCAACTTGAGAGCCTGTCTCATCTGGTACTCCTACCTCATCCGTACCAAGTGCTCCCATCTCCTAAACATGTGTGTTAGCCACATCATCATGTCCCTCATCACCAACCGTAGGAGCAAACTCACCACCAACCACCTCAATGTGCAACCGAACTGGATCTAGGGCTGGTGTAGACCGTAAATGCTCCAACTCCACGGTCACCTCCTCTAATCGGATTTGTGACTCCTGAAGAGCCCGTTGAGTATCCTCTAAAACCTCAGTAGTCGTTGCGAGCTCCTGAGTAAGCTCACTCACCTCCTCTTCTCTGTCCATCAATGCCTCATAAGCTGTACTCCCCCACTCCACTAGGTGATCTCGGTCGGCTACCATTTGTAAATAGTTGTCTCAAAATCTTGACAGCCTCATGCAAAGAGTTAATCTTTGTCAATGAAAGGTAACCACTGCTGGACTCATCTATCATAGGAATACCCCAACCATAAATAGCCAACAACTGATGAGCAGCATCAAAATGCTCAAGAGTAGAAGAAATATCCCTCTCATCAACTCGCAACTGGCTCGTCACATGATGACTCTGCACAGTAGGCCTCCTATGTACCACCTCAAATGCACTGTCCACACTATGAGAGGAAGCTGTAACCAACACACTCCCCTCAATATCACCCTCTCCCTATGTACTTACATTTGAGTACACCTCTACAAACTGAGTACAGGCATCAAACACATCCTCATCTAAATCCGGGGAAGCTGCTGCTGAAACTGACTCAAAACAATCTGCAGCTTCCTCGTCCTCTGCAACTATCTGATAATCCAGACCCTGAGATACATCCACACGAGTCACTGACGAAGTAACCCTCTCTCCAGAAATGGAAGCCCTGGCTGAAACAAACTCCTGCCACTCATAAGCTTCCCTGTCCTCATCTGTGGGTCCCTATAACACAGAGTCCTGGAACTCACCATCACCAAATGACAACGCTGAATCAACGCCCAAGGTCAGATATAGAAAGCCAAAAACACTACAGCACTCATCGTCCTCGCTCTCAGCATCGGAGATATCTGCAATGCCAGTGTACACATCATCTATCGGCATCTCCTCTACTAACTCTGGCTGCATACGCGACTCAATGTCGTCATGTGAATCAACTAAACTGTGGCATGAAACTATGTCACCCAAATCAGCTGCAACACTCTCATCCTGAGTGTCATCACTAGAAAGCTCCATGCTCACATCCTCAACACAAGAATAAACCACTGTCTCCTGTACTAATCCCACACTGCGACTGCTATCATAAATCTCCGAGTTGTCAGAGCTCATACGCTCCTCACAGTAATCACCCAACATCTCACAGGGGGTGTCATCTCCAATGCAACTCACAACATCCTCAAAAGTGTCATCAGATGTGTCTATACTATCAGCTCCCACATCTCCTGCTAAAATCTCATCTACGGACACGTGTCTCTGCACACATGACTCAACGTCAAGCTATGCACCAATAATGCTAGAGCTCGAACTGTCATCAACTGACCCCGCTGTAATGCCCAGATCACCAATCTCACCACAGGGAGGCTCCGTAAGTGCCTCGATCCTATCTAAGGAAGCAACTGTCTCCTGAACTGGAGCAACACTACTACAGCTAACATAAACATCTCCAATAATAACTCCCTCCATGAGAGAGTCTGAATACTCAGTGATAACTGCAACATCAGTTGACTCTGTACAATCCGTAGTGACTGCTCTAGGAGCCTCGACCTGGTGATCCTCAGCATTGCTGTCAACCAATGGCACTGAAACATCCACTGGCTCCTCTGCAATAAATCCATCACCACCACTGCGGATGGGAACAACAGGTGCTGAACTAGATGTAGGAACATCAGCATCATGGACTACTGTTGGAGAAAACTCCAGCCTTCTCCCCTGCAAACTAGACGTCGGCCTTCTAAAAGCAGAGACCATATATCTCGCTGCCCTATCTACTGTAGCTGGATCCAACAACCTCTCTGTCAATCTCTGTTGATGCAATCTAAGTCTCTCCATGCTTTCTACCAAAGCATTTAATTCCGCTCTATTTCCTTTACCGCTATGACGACTTCCGAAACTAGATCTCCTGTATTTATCCATAGCTAGAAAATAGAAGTGCTGGACACTTTTAAAATAACTTCATAAAATTAATGTATCCAGACCCCACAAGATGGCAGGAAGAAAGCTTTGATACCATTGTAAAGAGCCTGCCTAGCTGTCGTCTTTAAATAACAAATTTCTTTTTTAGAATTTTAAATTCCTCACAACAATTCCTTGGCTTTTTCAAAATACATGTATTTCCTTTTAATAATTTTCACCATTAACAAATTAACTACATTTGAACCAGCTATCGAAGTACTGAAAGAAATCTTAAATTAATCTAATAACAACAACCAAGTCTAATTATAACAATCTTTTAATATCTTGGCACCTTGTAATGGTACAGCTGCTGTAGTTATAATTCCAACTGCATGAAAGGAAGACGCCTGCATTAGACCCGTTTCCTCCAGCCGCTAAGTACAAGACAATGGGCGGAATTGGCTAAATGGTAAATGGTTCAACCCCAAGCAACATGTAACACCATCCACTATCGAATTCAAACACAACCACCCAACAAAATGCAGCGTACGGCCCCAGCTGAAAGTGAAAAATGTGCCTGCAAGCTGCCGCAAGCTCCCAATTCCACACGTGCCTGACTGCTAGGTTGACATTAGCAGTTTTGTTGTATTTATGCTATCATAATGACGTCTCCCAATACAATAATGAATCGCAGCCCAAAACTAACAATTTGCAATGAAAACCGATAATCTTCTTATTTGCACAACTTTCGATAATCAGAGATGGATAAATCAGCATCCACCATTAATTTTCAGAATTCGATTTGTTGAATATTCAGGCCCACATTCAACAACAAACTTCAATCTCCAGATTTCAGACTTCCACAATTCCAATATCCAACAACATCGAATTGCAAACTCAGTAATAATCAGCTATGAAATTCACCATTGATAGGCAATGGCTCAAATCACAAAAAAGAGGAATCAGTCCTCGAAACCCTAGTCAGGTTTGTCTTCTTCCCAAATTCCAAGAAATAATGATTGCATAAAAGATAATGAAAAGTGCTTTTTCGAGTTGGTTATATAGCTTTTTCGGAAAAAACACTTTTTAATATTTTCACTTAATTGGCTTTTAAAAATAATCTCACTTTATAACATTAAGTTATAAAGTCATCAGTTATTAAATTGAATTAAAATAATTTAATTTAATAACACATTAAAATATAAGCCACTGAACTGTTTGACTGCAATCAACGAACTTTTGACAAAGCACCAAGTCCAATTGCCCAGCTAGGAATAGGCACTGCCCTGCCAAAAATAGCCACTGTTAAAAATAGACTTACCATAAATAGCAAGTCTCTCAAACTGGAGATTCTCTGAAACTCGATCCTGAGATATCTGACGCTTTGTGCAGACACCCTGCTAATCTTGGCCATACTCAAAATACCACTTACTAAAAATAGTAAGTTGACCAAAACGATCCGAACAAAGAGTAGACCTGATAATCTGAACCTCCAGAATGGAATACCAACGCTGGCTGCACCATTTGACCCCCTCTGATCGGCTGATTAGCCTGTGAGGGTCGCCAAACCAAGCTAATCCCATAAGTCTAGAAACGGGGACATTACAATCATACTCAACTGGCAACAAAAGTGGTCTTCAATCGGTCTAGGCCTTACCAAACAACTATCTTCTGAACTGGAATTGCTACTAAACCATTAGTACAATCTCCTAGCTAGCAACAAACTAAAGATTAAAAGTCGTCCTCCTTCCCCCTGTGCCCTCAGCTTACTTATCCAAACTGATTGAGTTGATTATGTGAGCCACAAGAGGCACCATAAATCTCTTTACTAGCTTTGGCAGGTCCCTTAATGGTGTTGATATTTGATATTCTTCATAGGAAAGGACTCCCCCCCTTCCACCCATCTGCACCCCCACCCCCACCCGCACCCCCACCCCCAAACCCAAAATGACTGTCAGATACCACCAACAGTGCACTGTTAGACAGAAAAAATATTTCTCACAAACCAACTGTTTTGGGAGACATTTTACAAATATGTTTTTCACAAGGCAGAAATTTGATAGAAATTCCTTTCAGGAAATGTGTCCCAATTTTATTATGGTCTTACTAGCAAATTTTCATTGACAAAATCCTCACAGATTGAGAGGTACATAATTAATTTCAGCCAAAAGTGTAAGGATGAAATATTTGCATGATTGAATCTTTTAGCTTACATGTCACATCCATGTGACACTTCAAAACTCTAGCAATACCTACGTTTCAATTTGTGTTTGTGTGAGCACTTTGCATCTGCTAGGCTTTTATTATCTATCATATCTGCAAGCCCACTGATTTTCCTATTGTCCTTCCTAGGCAACATGGAATGTGACAATGCATTGGTGATAAAGCTGTCATGCCCCCACTACTGAAGTGATATCTATCATAAATGGAGGGGCAGATTACGAACAGAAATAGCAATACTTAATGTTAGTTACCAGTGTTTAAGGATTAAGGGACAGCGATCTTAACCCAGCAGTCATCATTTTCCAGCGATCCTTATTTATTAAGGAACAGCGATTTTAATCAAGGTGGAGATTACAATAACTAAGAATTAACATAAACTAAAGAAATAATCAAGGGGAGTGATTACATCAAATATTCTTTAGTTAGCAATCAACTAAAAGAATAACAAACAGTCAGATCCACCCCCACCACCCACTAAGGAAAGGACCCACACCTTCAAGGATCAGAGGAGATACATAAGGAATCTTACGGGAGGCCAGGAAGCAGCAGCAGATTGAACGACAAGAAAGCATTCCAATACAATGAATCAAATAAACTTAAAGATCGAACTTCTATAAGTCCATTGGCAAATGCGTTCAAGTATTACCCACGGTGGTTAATATTGAGACTGGGCTTGGAAGCAGCAGACTGCTACTTTACCAGACGTTTCATTCTTCTCAGCACTATTATTACAACTGCTTGTGTTATATTGCTTATGCAAAAATAAACAATAATTTTCTATTATATATGTATATTCATATAATGGAATATAAAGCGCATATGTCTGATGATGTCACTGTTTGAAACCCATCGTGTGAAAGGTACGTGGTGTAGGATTGACTAATAAGATGGCCATCTAAGTAGGCCACCTTAGGGATGTCCATGTTGCATGCCCCTGGGACCAAGAGGGCTTTGATACCAATCCAGACCTGGGCTTATTAGATAAAATGATCAACTCCCCTTACAATATCCTCTCCGACTCTACAACAATGGCTTTTGTCTTCATGGGGATGAGGCATAGATAGGAAAAGCAAGTACAAGCACCCCACTAAGTAGGCCACGCCGGTGGATGTCCATGTTGCCTGCCCACTAGGGCCATGAGGGCTCTAATGCCAATACACTCTTGGGCTTAGTGTGGATATTGCTTTCAGTGGATCCATCTTGTTTCTTCCTCCAACCCTGATGTGTTTGTATAATATTATGATGTTATATGAATGTTATGTGTTCTTGTCTAACCCTAATAACTAGAAGTGTACATACATACATATATATGTATATATGATTATGATGGAAGGATTCAAATCCAAAATCACATTGTTTAAGGAGATATGTTACTTGATAAAGATATAACCCTAATTTGTTGCAATTGTGATTCTAGGGGAAGTTTGGAAGGGGACATCAAAAATAGGTATTACAGCATCATTCCTGTCAGCCTAAGGGACAGAATAGTTAGCGCAAACTAGCCAAAGGGCTCAAAGAGCTTTGGAAAGAGAAGGAAAAAACTTACTTCCACCATGAGCGAACAAATGGGCAACAAAATGAGGGCCTTCATGGAGCAAACCAATTAAGCCCTCATGGAGCAAAATGAAAAAAATGAAAGAACAACCCAACTTCTCCTACAAGCCATCCAAAACATGAGTAATAATAACTCTAGATCCAACCAAGGCAATGGGAGGGATATCCATTACAACCACTATGAAAATAAAAACTCAAAAAGGGTATCCACACCTAGACCAACAAGATCTCCTTTCCTACTTAGGGAAGAACCCATGGTAGAAGAGGAAGTCAATAAACCAACTTTTGATAATATGGAAGAACTTGCAGAAATATATTCAAGTTTAGACCCTAAAGTTAGGAGGAATGTCTACTTTAGGGATTATTGTGCTATCAAAACACAAGTTGCACCATAAAGGAAAAGAGGGCAATCCAATAAAGACTTAAAAGACAGGGTGACTAAGATGACCCTTCCTAATTTTGATGGATCCGGAAAATTCATGGCACGTTCATGGGTCCAAAACTTGGACACTTATCTTTCACTCAGCCCCAATGATGGAAGAAAACACCATAAAATTCGTCGTGTTCCACTTAATGGGAATAGCCCATGATTGGTGGTACCATGGCCTTATTACCCAAAGCCACTGACATATAATGACTTATGATGAATTTACACAAAACACTCATCACAAGATTTGATCAAAAGCAGCTAGAATAGTATTTTAAAGATCTAACTCAAATAAACAACAAAGAATGAAACAAGACTTCTCCCCTAAATTCCAAAAGCTATATGTCATGGTACCAAAGATTTCTCAAAGGAGACTCAAATACTTATTCACGGAAGGACTAAAAGAATCAATCAAGGACATGGTAAGTGCCCTTGACCCAACAAACCTTGAAATGGCAATTCAAAAGGTAATGAAATTAGAAATTACCTCATCAAAACATAAGCCCAACCCAAAAAGCTTTGCATCAAACACACACTCCAAGTATCCTAATAAAGACGATTGGCACAAGAAGGAACTCCAAGGGAAAACATGCTTTCATTGTAATAAGTAATGGGAGCACAAACATGTATGCCAAGAAAATAGCTTTGAAAAATGGCGAGATGGCCTAAAAAAGTGGAATTTGTGTTACAAGTGTAAACAATGATGGGAGCCTAGACACGTATGTGGAAGGGGGAACCAAGCTCATTAATGGAGAAGCAACCTCCAATAAAGAAACAAAAGAAAATCCTCGCAAGAAGACAAACTACGATGATAAAAAGCATGGAAATTTAGTTACCATCTCTCAAGCCTCCAAACACCGTCCATTCTAAATCAAAAGCATGTTCAAAGGGCATGAGGTTATCATCCTTATGGATAGCGGGGCATCCCACAATTTCATCGATAAGAAATAGTTACAAAAAGGAAATTAGAAACCAAGAACTTTAAGGGGCTTGCAATCGCCCTAGTACTGGAGCTATGGCCCAATGCACTAAGATAATTCCCCAACTAGAAATCACCTTGGCAAAACACACCAACGAAGAGGATTTTTAAGTGGTAATACTAGATGTCGATGTGATATTGGAAACTCCTTGGGACACTTCATTATGGATCTCCCAAAGCTAGAAATTTGCTTCCTACATAATGGACAAAAAGTCACCTTGAGATGGTTACTTGACAGATCCCCAAAAGTCATCTTCTCCAAAAGAATGGAGAAGATTTTTTGACATTGGCTAGGAGAGTGGGTTGCACAATGTAAGATTCTCGACAAGACCTCCGCCCAAGGCAAAATAATTCTCATTGATGTCCAACCCATTTTGAATAAAAAAAAGTAAGTATTTGGTGACATTCCCCAAGACTACCCCAAAAAGAGGATTTGAACATACAATAGAATTAGGAGGGGCTAAAACCTACATTACTGAATTCGGACTCTGGACCCTCGAACCGGGTCCGATCTAGGTTTGGATTCACGGACTAGTCCACGTTGGATTTGGACAGGATCCACGTTCGGACCTATGGGTCTGTCCAGATTTGCAGTGCTGCATATTAATAATACAAATTTTATCTGCAACCTATGCTCCACGAGGATGCGTCCCCTATGATTTTTGGCCTGTTCCCATATCAGGGATAGAACGGGGACGCGGAGACGGTTTTTCGCTGTCCCCCAAGCCGTTCCCAAATAGGCCAAATCGGGGACTGCCCCCAAAACAACAATTCTAAGACCAATCGAAGAAAGGGGACGAGAATCGGTACTGGGGATGGCATTGTTGTCCTCAGTTTGTCCCCAAGGCTGACTCCCGTCCCCCTTTTCCTAGTCGGCACATGGATGGTGATTGAGAAAACACAAACATTTTTTAAAAATTGTCATTGACCGTGCGGGCCCCACGTGGCTTCTAACTTATAATAAAATAATCTAAACCCTATTTTGACAATTAAAACAATAAAAGTGTAAGTCTTCTTCTCATTTGTAGGTTTATCAAAGTTGCTAAGAGGAAGAGGAAAACATAGACCAGCAACAGCAATGAGGAAAGATTGCATTTTGGAGAAAAGATACATTATTGATTTTGAATCTTGATTATTATGGACATGTGATTATGGAGTTGAACTTCTATGTTATTGTTTACTGTTTATTTTTAGTATTTTAGTTAGACTTCACTTTATGTCATTTTGATTTCATGCATGAAACTTGGAACCTTTGGGCATTTATGCTATATGCATGCCATATTTTTACAATTAAAGTACTTAGTATTTGAATTTTGTTAATTTACTATGTATTGAACTTCTAAAATGTCTATGATGAATGGTTTATCAATGTTATGATATGCATATTTGAATTCTCTCTCTCTATATATATATATATAAAATCCCCTTTTTTTAATCGTCATCCCCTGAGGTCTCGTCCCCTAAATTTTGGCTCAGACCCGTATCCGTACCCGTACCTGTACCGAAAACATGTCCCCGTCCCCTAAAACGTCCTTGTCCTCGAAACTCTGTCGAGCATAGTCTACAACTCTTAATAAATAGCGTGCAAGGTCTTTGTTGGCAAGTTTTCTATCTTAGACACTTCTCTCTGTTAGATCTACTCAACATGTCACATCATTGGCTACTTTTTTGCTCTGCTATTCGATCACCATATTTGATCGCCATAAATTGCTTTGACTTTTGGTTTGTTGGACATCGATGTTTTGATTGTCAAATCTGTGCATTTTGACTGGCTTTTCTCCCTTTCTATGGTGCACATGCATGGAGTGATTGACCAAGAGTAGCCAACAATTTTTTTTCAAGCTGGGGGATAGTGTTTGATCAAATGGAGCTATCATTTATCTTTCGCTGGCATTTTCTATTGAGTGTGCGGGTTTCTCTGGCTTGTGCGACTTACCATTCTCTTTGATCAAGTAAATTTTTAATGTTTATCTTTGACATTTGGCATTGATCAATGGTCAAGCATCATAGATTCATACTATGAGATGATTTAGTTTTACAATTATATATATTTCTCTTATTTTTTAGTATATATAATGCATATACATATATATTTATATATATATATATATATATATATATATATATATACACGAACCCATACGAATCATAATGGAAAAAAATTCACAAATCCACGAACCGGATTCTCATACCCGAACCCGAACCGATAACTTAGGCTAAAACCTATGACCACTACCCCCTACCAACATCCCCTCAAGGAGCTACTAGAAATGGGTCATATCCAACCTAGTTCTAGTCCCTTCACATTTTTCATAGTACTAGCCAATAAAAAAGATGTTACCATGAGAATGTGTATAGATTATAGGGCCCTAAACAAAAAAAACAATAAAAAACCATTATCCTATTCCAAGAATTGACGAACTCCATGGAACTAGGTGCTTTTCCAAAATTGATTTATGGTTCATCTATCATCAAATAAGAATGAGAAAAGGAATATATTCCCAAGACCGCCCTTAGGTATCACTAAGGAGGTTACTATTCGTATTTTTTTATGACATCCTTATCCATAGCAAGACATGGGAAGAACATCTTACACATATTGGGTAAGTCCTCAACATTTTGGACCAAGAATCTCTATATGCCAAAGGCTCCAAATGAGAATTTGGACTAGAAGAGATTCTCTACCTTGGTCATAAAATCAATGCACAAGGAATGTGGATGAAGAAAAATTAAAGCCATTAAGGATTAGCCAAAACTAAGAACTCTAACACAACTAAGGGACTTTTTGGGTTTATGCAATTACTATTGATGATTTGTCAAGGGATTTTCTAAGCTAGCTGCACCACTAATACACATAATAAAAAAGGGGCCTTTATGTGGAATAGTGACTCAACAGGGCTTCGAGAAACTAAAAGATGTAATGATCTCGTGCCTCATCTTAGCCATCCTCGATTTCACGTTACCTTTTGAATTATAGTGCGATGCTTTCGAGGAAGGTATTGGAGAAATCCTTATGCAAATTAAGCATCCCATGGCATTTGAAAGTCGCAAGCTCATTGAGACCAAGAAACATTACTCCATTCATAATGAAAAGATGTTGGCCATCATGCACGCCTTAACCAAGCTCAAACAATACTTGGTTTGTAGGAACTTCAATGTTAAGATAGATCATAATAGCTTAAGGTTCTTTATGAATCAAAATAAATCTAAATGACAGATAGCAGAAGTCGGTAAGCAAGATACTAGCATATGACTTTGATATTGAGTACGTATAAGGGGCAAACAGTGTCATAGCAAATGCTTTATCACAACAACCCTGTTTGAACTCCATAACAAGCATCACCACAGATTGGAAGAATTATATCGTAGCCAAATATGTCAAAGACCCACAAGCTAATGATATCCTAGAAAGAATTTTACCCAATGAAGAATACAAAGTAGTAGAAGAACTTATCCTAGATAAAGATAGGATACTCCTTGCACTCAACTCAAAGATGAACAATAAGATCATCAAGGAATACCACAACAATCGCTTAGCCATCTACCAAAGATACTATAAAACCTACAAACAAATAAGGGAAAATTTCCCTTGGAGAGGGCTCAAGAAAAATGTCCTTAAACATGTACAAGAATGTATAACTTGTCAAAGATGCAAAACTGAACAAAGCCGCCCAGTAGGTCTTCTAAAACCTTCACCAATTTCAAATAAAAAATGGGAAAGCGTCTCTATGGACTTTATAATGAGATTACCTAAAGTTCAGGGGAAAGATTGTATCTACATAGTAGTGGATCAACTCACCAAGTACGCACATTTCATAGCAATATCCACTAAGTATCGAGCTCCACAAATAGCCAAGGTATTCTTCAAAGAAATCTTCAAACTACATGGTCTTCCAAGAAACATTGTCAATGACCGGGCTAGCTTATTCATTAGCTTATTCTGACAAGAACTTTTCCACTTAGTAAGGACAAAACTTAAACCCAATACAAGTTATCACCCTCAAATGGACGAATAGACTGAAATTGTTAACAATTGAGTGGAGGGATACTTGAGAAATTATGTCAATGGCCAACATAACGCATGGATGAAATGGTTACACCTTGGTGAATATTGCTACAATATTAGCCACCATATGTAGATCGGAACAAGTCCCTTCAAGGCATTGTATGGTTATGAAGCTACCTTCTTTGAAAGTTTGATCTTACAAGAAAGTTGAGTGCCAGGGGCCAAGGATTTCGTGCAACACAGTATGGACATTATGAAAACCCTCAAGGATGATTTGCATCAAGCACAAAATCAACAATGATCTATGCTGATCAAAACTGCACTGAGAGAACATTCGAAGTCAGAGATCCTAAGGAAGATATGTTAAGTATCTTACAAATTGGAGTTGCCTGAAAACAGCCGAACTCAAAATGTCTCTCATGTATCCCAACCTAAAAAAGTGTCAGGGCAACACGTTACCCCATGTGTGGAGTTACCCCAGCTTGACAAAAAGGTAAACTCGTCTTGGAACCCAAAGTCGTCCTCTATATGAGGGAGGAACGATTGAGGAATAAGACTTCCTGAATTCTTGATCAGATAGAAGGGCCTGCCAATGGAAGATGCTACTTGGGAAGGAGAAGAGATTTTCAATCATCCAAATCTGAGATTGCTTGTGGGAAAGAAAATTCAGGAGGGGTGGACTGTCATGCCCCCACTACGAAACTGATATCTAACATAAATGGAGGGACTGATTATGAGCAGCAACAACAATACATAAGGTTAGTGATCAGCATTTAAGGATCAAGGGACATCGATCATAACCCAGCAGCAATAATTTTCCAACGATCCTTATTATTTCAGGAACAACAATCTTAATCAAGGAGGCAATTACAATAATAACATGAACTAAGAAATAACATAAACTAAAGAAATAATCAAGGGGAGAAATTAAATCCAGTGTTTTCAAGTTAGCAATCAACTAAAAGAATAACAAACAGTCATGTTCCCCCCACCACCCCACAAAGGACAACCATCCTAAAAGGACGTGTTAGCCCATTTTCTTGTAAAATGCAAAATCCAATGAAAATGGTCTTATCCTTGCCAAATCTTGTGAAGTTGTCATGCCCTACCTACAACTTGTTTTTATCAGCGAAGATGTATCAGGTTTTGTGGCTTGCGTGCTTGGCCAGGGATAGTCCAGGGTATCATCAAGCTTTAATTAAGGGTGCATGTGCTAAAATGCAAAAACCAGAGAGATTTGGCATTTCTAAGGTCTGAGAAATAGGGTTTATCCATGTCCTAGGGCTTCATGAAAATTGTTTAAGTCCAAAACCCTTGGCCAAGTCTATTTTCTCATTACCTTTTTCCTAGTCACTTAAGTCCCCATTCTGCACATGTCTTATTTCCTTGCCCGGGTTGTTATGTTTCTATTCAGAGATTACGTGACTGAGTGTTCGCCAGATCTCCAAGTTCCTGGGCGGTTATGTCTTTCATTCAGCGACTTGGCGACTAAGTGTTCGCATATTCTCTTGTTATGGGAGGTTAGTGCTCTAACATCTAGCAACTTGGCAGGTGGTTATTCTTTCCTTCAGTCGCTGAATCTCCAGATGATCCGGTCAAGTATGCTAACATTCAGAGAATGAATGAGGAGCGTCGATGTTGATCTTGATCGGCGGCTGGCACGTGTTCTCCAGATGTAACCTAGGGTAGAGAAAAGATCCAGTGACTTGGAGATTCCCTCAATCGCGTATTCTCAGGACTGAACCCCAGTTAAGAGAAAGATTCAGTGATCACACGAAGTCCTTTGTTCGCATAATCTCCAGATGGGCTTGTGTTAAGTCAAGGTCAGAGAAAGGTTAGTCCTGGGTGGTCAAGTTTATCATTCAACGATCTAGCGACTGAGGCTTTCGCGTGTTCTCGTGATTTAACCCAAGGTCAAGCAATCATCCAACGAATTTCAGAACCCTCAGTCGCATAATCTCCAAGTTTGACCACAGTTAAAGGCAAGTCAGGTTTTTTGCTTTAGTTGCTGGATCGCCAGATAGGTGAGTTAAGTTCTAGGCTCAGCAATTCAGCGATAGCCATAGGATGAGGACAATATCAACGCTAGCGCTTGATCTCATGATATGACTGGGGCTAAGTAAATGATATGGCGACTTGGCGAATAAAGGCTATCTCGTGTTCTTCGAATGTAACCGGGGTTAAGAGAAATGTTCCAAGATCTAGCGAAAGCTTTAGTCGCATGTTCGCTAGATAGGATGAGTTAAATCATGGGGTTATGAGGTATTCGGCTAATCAACGAGGACCACAAGATGAAGATGGGATCGACGGCTAGCGCTTATTTGCTTGATAAAACTCAAAGTTAAGAAAAGACTTGGCGATTCAGTGAATACTTCAGTCGCGTGATGTCTAAACCAAACATGGGTTAAGTGAAACATTGAGCGATCACGAGATTCCTTCAGTCACTGGATCGCTGGATAGAGGCTGGGTTAAGGATAAAGGGTATTCTGAGAATGATTATGAGCCATTGATGATGAATGGATCGGACGCTGGTCGCTTGTTCTCCAGATGAAACACAGGGTCAAGGAAAGATTGTGATATTACGTGAATGCTTCATTCGCGTGATCTCCTGACCAGACCAGGTTTAAGGTTTTTATTCAGCGATCAGGAGAAAGCCTTCAGTAGCGTGTTTGCTGAATGACTTAAGGTTAAAGGAGGTTGGCTATGGTTAAAAGATAAAGCAGTGGGTCCAGTTGCGAGGTGTGCTGAGGTGCTCGTTTATGATTGGATGCCGAGATATGATGATGTGGTCGAGTAATTTTAAAGGCTAACTTGACTGTTGTGTCGATTTATGTGAACCACCCGATGTGCTGGGAAGGGATGAAATCAACGGCCGTGTTTTAGACTTTGTCAGTTAGTCGTTGCTGCCAGGATTTTGAATCCTTTGCTAGGGTTGCTGCAGGGTTTTGAACAGTGAAATAGATACGACAGGGCCAGATCAGATTTGATCTTGTTCCAAGACGGTTGTAGGTAAAGAATTGATGAACAAGATACTAGTTAGCCGCCCGGATCTGATTTTCTTTCCTGAGGGTGCCGTGCCGAGTTAATGCAGAGGACTGATGTTTTGACAAGGGCGGCTAGGTTTTGATGAGTGCCAGTTGTTTCCATGCCTTGTACACAAAGTTTTCTTTGGGTGGTCCTGGCATTAATTTTGTTTTGTCTGCAACAAGAAATCGGTTGAATTTGTATTTGTAGTTAGCCTGTGATTGTGAAACCCAAATAATTGTACATCAGATTTGATTTGATTCTTCCCAGGTTTTTAGGCTTTCTTGTCTATTTTTATTTCTTGTTGTATCTGGTTGTTGGAAGTGGTTGGAAACCCAATTTTTCCCTAAATGATCGGATGCTTGTTGCAATCCTGGTATAAAGGATTTTTCATGATCATTTAGGAGGGTTGTCTTTTGGCTGGGCAAGAGGTCTAGGTTTAGTCTCTTCTTGGTTTCAGAATACCGGCTGATGATTTTGCTCTCAGTCTAGGATGTAGTAGATTCTTGTATTAGACAGTATTATTGTATCAGAGGAAAGCTTCTAGTCTTTTGCATATTATTGAAGTGGTTTTAGAGCTTGAAGTAGGTGTATACAGAGGCATGATCCTCATACTTAATATAAATGTCATTTCTCATTTCTCTCCATTTATGTCCATCTGATGAGTTTTAAATTTTCTAATTCATTGTATGGAGTTTTATCCATGCATATGCTGTCGTTCTATAGTTCTGATTTGGGATCAGATTAAATGATGCTCTAGATGAAGCATAGATTCATTGAGTTTTCACTAGGATGTTTATAAGCAGTATGGGTTTGGGTGTTTATATTTATGGCTTGGATCTGTGATGAAGATTAGTAGTTGGATTCTGTATTCTATTGTGCATTAGAGACTCTGGCCCAATGGATAAGCCAATAATGTGTTTGATATGGTGTGTTACATCCCACAAATATTAGTCATTACCAATCCCAAAATCCCTCAAAGTCTTGAGGTCACAAGGCCATTTTGCTCCATCATAGCAATGGAGAGTTAATGAATGACTGGTCATCATTCAGTACTTTCTTGCTATCATCTGCTTTGTTCAATCTAGTTTAAAGTCCTAAAAGTGCCATATGTTACTGGATTAGGTACACCCGCCTTGGTTTGGCAGAGCCAAAAGTGAAGAGGGCAATCTTGTCCCTATAGTTGGTCTAGTTACCTTCTGATATCCCCACATTTGGAACTAACCCCTCCTCAAAATCAGTCTTAGGTATATTGGTGTCTCTTGGAATGTAAAATCCTTTTCAGGAACCAACAGGACGCACACATTCAAGGATCTCGGGAGATACATAAGGAAGGCTACGGAGGCAAGGAAACAGCAGCAAATCTGTTACATCCTTTCCTTGTGAACCTTTTAAAATTACTGTAATAACTATTTCATGTGAAGTGTGATGTTAGATGATTAAGTGATTTTCATCTATTTGAATTATGAATTATGATTATGAAGATATATATTTTCGTATGTGGAATAATGGGAAAGAATTATGATGGATTTCATTATGGACAATCAATGTAGATTATAATTCTATAAATGATTTATTGTTATAGTTTTGCAATGATGATGGTAATTAATCCTTCCTTGTCAGCGGATGCAGGAGAAGATCAATCCCACGAGTGGCAGAAGAGTATCATCAACATAAGTCGATGTGAACAAACAATAAAGTTTGAGAATGTCGTCCAAGCAAGAACCATAATTGTTTAACTAGTCGTTAGGTCTGGGTGGGGTGTTGCCTTAGATATGTCAATATGGTTGCTTTCTCTTCAGGTGTTAATTAAGAATTTTGGTCTTGTAATTAATTTAAATGCGCTGGATCCTTCTTATCGATTTTAAGGAACAACAAGGTGATCACTTCATTCATTTTCTTGCAGGCTATGAATTGTGATACTTACATATTTGTAATTATATATATATATATATATATATATATATATATATATATAACATGTAAACATATATAATATGTGTATAGATATAAATAGATGTATACACGTATGCCAATGATCATTAAAACATGCCAATACAACCTACACAACTATGCATACATCCATGCATATAGTCGTGTTCTAAGATGACAATGTGGATGTATCCATGATGATTGAGTATTAAGTATGCAAGTGAAAGTTGGCACTAAGTTCCTTGCATGTATATGTCTAGTTATATACATACACATAAAATAAATACTTTGGCATGCTTTGGCATATATATATATGTGTGTGTGTGTGTGTGTAAGATTCAATGTTGTTCCTAGTGCATGTGCGACTTGATGCTAGCATGATAATTGTTTCATTTTATCAACCCAAGGAATATGTGAACCTTTGGGGATGTTTTGCGGAGGTGGCAAGAGTAACTCCTCTTGCCACTACAAGCAAGGAGTTACTCTTCATACCTTCAAGCAACTCCTTTTCTCGCAAGTTCGATTCTTTTGTGAGCATTCCTTTAGGCTGGATAGGAAGCCTGTAATGTCCCCTTTTTGGGGTACATTATATTGAGCTGTGTTGTTAGCCTACTTACCCTGATCCGAAGGGCTAACCGTGGCGTGGCAGTGTTCCAAGGGATGATCAGCCTCGGTGGTTTCAGTTCCAGGCCAATCGATGCAGTTTCTGCAGGTTTCCAGGGCACTTACTATTTATAGTAAGTCAGCAGGGGTTCAAAATTCTCGGCTTTTCAGTAGTGGACTTGGAGTGTCTTGTCGAGAGCTTTCTGGCGAGCTATCACACGACAGCATCCGAGCTCGTTTGGCCTTCTGTTTTAATGCCGGATGATTTCCTCATTTATTATTTAACTTGATAACTCAACGGTCATTTATTTAAAGTGACTTAAAGTGAGTTAATAAAAAGACGAAATGGGCATACAAAGAGTCACAGTGGGGAAACTAAAGAGTCACAGCTGCAGCCATAAGAGTAGGTTTGGAGTCTCATTTCAACATGTTTCAGTTTATGAATATTACTTCTCTTTGAGAATTCGAGAAACTTCAGCTATCGAATCAGAAATCTGACGGAAACCTTCAACATTTCTTGGTGGATTGGACGGAAACCCGATTCATCCCGGTGCGGATTCATCCAGAGTTCGCCATTGTTATATCAGGGTCTTCATTATCCAATCTTACTGTTCTTTGCTGTATTTCGGATTGGATTGAATATTGTAATGTTGGGTTTATGTATTGCTGATGTATAATACAAAACCGTATTTCTGAGAAAGTTAATAAAGTTATATCTGCTGGTTATTCGAATTTATCTGTTGGATACTTGCATGTTTTATTGGTTTTCGAATCTGCATGTGATTTGGTTGAGAAAGTTAGTAGATGACCGGTTAGGGTCATTTCAGTGGTATCAGAGCTGGCCCTCCTGCCAGCCTGTGAGGTTCTTGTCAGTAACAGATTTTCAGAACTTGATATTTTGATAAAGATAAAAGTTTTTTGTAGCAACGTAAATTCCAGAGATATTTTTACCAGGAACAAATCATACAGATCTTACATTGAGGTCGAGTGCAAGGGTAAGAATGGAATTCTCTATTCACAAGAAGAGATAGTCAGTTTATATTAAATGTGGTATCGTTTTGATAAGAAAACATTCAGAGCGTAAGTTACAGTTCAGTTCGAAGAACAAATTGCAGAGATTTTTCTTTACTATGAACAATCTAGTTTTATGCACAGATTTATAACCAGAAGATTACACACAGTGGCATCAAGCTTGAACAGCACTGTCGGCAGTAATTAAGAGGTGTTTTCAGATAGTATTCTCCAGTCGCAGACGTCTAAGTGCTCCATTTGCAGTCGGCACTTGTTTATAACGGGACCTAGCACTGTGGAATCACAACATTTCTGGTAATCGTGATTCATCCCCTCTGCACTCTGTATTGGCCCACCATACTCATTCCTTCCGCTTGCAACACATTCAAGCAGCGTGACACCTCCTAGTCGGGTCGCACCGTGAATGCATGCGACTGTATCCAGTTGTATAGGGCAGGTGTTTGTTTATGAACGAGCTAGTGCATGGTTTGAATGCGTGATTCGGAAGCATAATCCCACCTCGCATCTGTTGACAGTGATACGCGAGTTAGAGAGTTCTTCAACCGCAACAGCCAGCATGCTGCAACACGGCAAGAGCTGAGAGACAATTGCGTGCTTCCAAGTACGCACCAGCATATGTATCGGGCTGGTTAGGACATAGCCAACACTCCACACTTCACTGTGTGCGAACATTCTGCACTTCCGAGATTTGAAGAGTGTGGGATACTCTACGCGGGTAGTATTTGGTATTGACAGTGGCACGGGATTATAGACAACCATTCCACCCTGGCATTTCTGCGACACTCATGCACAGGAGTCGCATGCATTGCAACCTTAAGTTAGATCACGGCATGAGATGGGAATGGCGCGTGTGTTACAGTTGCGCACCAGTAGAACGCCTAAGATATTGCCTTGAACAGTGAGGAAACCAGAAGCTCACTAACTCGCGCTGGTGTTCAAAAATGCATGTATCATCATTCACGATGACTGGACCGGTATGAATTGGAAAGGGAAGGTATACACATGAGATAAAGCGTATCCGAGATGAAGATGGTTCTCGTCTTAATCATTTCCCAGTTTTGAACCAACACTATGCACTAACGAATCTTCTAGGGAAGGGAGGTTTTAGTGAAGTATACAAGGCATATGTCTTGATTGAGTACAGGTTTGTAACTTGCAAGCTTCTTAGACTGAATACACAGTGGAGTGAGAAAAAGAAACAAAGTTATATTCATCATGCAGTTTGGGATCATTGGAAGCTATATAAACACGACAGGAATATCTGGTGTATTCGATTGAGAGGAGCACTCTCGGTAACAGTATGGGAGTACGGGAGTCCCAATGCTGAGGAAAGTATTCACCAGAGGCCGTTGAGCAACTACAGTGGGTGGACACAGCAAGCATGTGCGTGGTAACAGTCCGGATAGCCTCTACCGGTGTCTACACAGCACATCCTTAACTCCCAGCAGTAATAACGACCGCTCCAGACTTGTTGGCACGAACACTCCATGAAGAAGGGATCATACGCGGGTGATAGATCAAGTTGGGCACCAGGGTATTGGGTTGGTATTTTGTTCCAAGATTGATTTGTATATTCTCCGAATGAAATGTTGATTAAGTTCTGGAAGTTTAAATTGTAAGCACTGTCATGAAATTGCTATTTGCTGGCATCTTTTCTTGCTTAGTACCGAGCACACGACTTTGTAGAAATTCCGGCTTGTTATTGAAATTATCTCCTTCTAACTATTAAATCTGTAACCGTGTAAGCGTGATATGGAAATGAAAATCCACATAACTTGATGATACGTTCTCCCTGAGTTTGAACAAGAAGTGTCAAATTAGTGTAAATCAGCACCTACAAACAGTGAACATTACTTTTGAAATTTTGGAATAGATATAGCAAACTGGGCATCATTGAGTTGAATAAAAATAACACCATCAACCCAGTTCAAACCAGAATTTGTAGCAGAGATTGACTAAGGACACCACAGTGACAGTCAAAGAGTTTCAATCAGAATGGTGTTGTAGGTTTAACGGGACTACCAGACCGAGTAGTTTCTTGAATTAAGTCAAGGAGTGTTGACAAATCAGAATTAGTATTGCAGAGCCAGAGACGACATTTCGTAATTTCGGGAGCAATTCAGTCTTGGCACAAGCTTGGTGAAAGTTTAAATCATGGAGACTTTGGAAAGTCCGATTTTCTCTCAGGAGTTCAATGACACATTCTACGGTGTGCAGCTCAGAGATATCCGAAAGGAAATGGAGATAGGTAAGGAATTATGTTGCCTGGGATGGCAACTGGAGGAGTAGAAAATTGCAAGCAACATGCTGGCCAAGCTTAATAAAATAATTTCATATCTATCCAGGATAGACCCAACAGATTGCAGGCTTCTTAATTGGGCCATGCATCCCACAATAGTTGCTTTAGTGCAACGCAAAATTATGAGTCATCCACTTCGAGATGTTAGGCTTGCAGTCGCCTTATGTCTCAGTGAGATCGCTCGAATTACAGCACCTATGGTTCCTTACACAGAGCACATTTGGAGACAGGTGTTACAGCTGATTGTAGAGAGCTTGGATGGACTGAAGTACGACAGAGATTCTACCTATGGTACACAGGTAAAAATCTTGGAGTTAGTGAACAGCACTAAAATTTTCAGTCACATGCTGAATCTTGGTTATGGTGAAATGATTCAGCAATTATTTCAGTGTCTCTTAGACAATCTCAGGGAGCGTCATTCAGAGGAGGTGAAGACATGCATCATGACTATGTTATCCTCAATCTTAGATGAGGACTACAACATATGCAAACAATTGTGATCTGAATTGTTGGCATTATGGAGAGGAGGAATAAGGAAAGCGTCCATGACATATGAACTCTCAGCTGAATTAATTAAGCTTCAGGCTGAAAGATTCATGAGTTCGTTATCTGAAAACGAACAGGCATCATTAGGCTTACAGGTTGCAAGATCTCCGGGGATAGGCCAGGACTCAGTGATTGCAGGGCAGCTTTGTTTCTTATGCCAGGAGGGCTGGTCACAGGGGCATGTTTGCAAGATTGAACAAGGGGAAGATAGATGGCAGCCTAGTGATGGAAACATTACAATTGAGACTATCCCACTTCTAGGACACGGTGGTGAGTGTTCAGCACTCTACTTTGGTGATTTGGTGGCGGAGTTTGAAAACTCTAGGATCTTAGTTTGTGGTGACCAGTTGGAGACTTTCAGTGATTTCGGTAATGAGGAATCATGTGACTTCTTTAGCGGCACTTCACTTTTGCATCACACTAATATGGATGACCCATTTTGCAGTACATCTCAAAAACAACACTGATGAGAAGTGGGCCTTGAAGAGTCAGCTGAAGGTTAGCGATGACGCTATTATTGCAGCACTAGTTCACCATAATAGCACTCATCAAATCATTGATGATCTGTACAGGACAACTCAGAGAGATCAAGGGCAAGATGGCAGAGGGATTGGATCCTATACTGCAAGTTTACAGGGAGTCAGGACAGCTTTTGAGGATTGGAAGTCGAAATATTTGAGACTACTTACAGACTGTGACCACCTGTTACAGGTTGCCGGGAGTTATGCTGAGCAGTTGAGGAGTAAGGAGGTTGAGATCGATAAGCTCAATAAGGAGCTTAGTGCTACTCAGAGCACTTTGGAGCACACTCGTATCGCTCTACAGGAGGCGAGGAATCAGATTGTGGTCTCTAGCCAGTACAGGGAGCAGGATGACAGGGATAGGTCCGAATTCTATCAGGAGGTGATTAAGGAGCTTGACAGCATACAGCAAACCTATGACTTGGACAGTTGTCCAAGAAGATCTTTGGGTCATCTGGAGTTTCGTGATGAGTTAGATCACTTTCAGAAGATGGATAACTCTTTGTTTGATATGGGTGCGGAGTTGACTTATGATAATCCCCTCTTTGAGTTAGATGAGGGAGATACTTCCTATCCTCAGGATGAGGACGATGTTAGCTGCAAGGTCTGGGACCCCGGTGCAGTCATCAGAGGTAAGCCTCGGTCATCAAGTTGGAGTAGTGGGATGAGCTCAGTTGATGAGTAGTATGGTTTGTGTACCAGCAGTCCAGGAGTGGTAGCTATGCCTGGTGGCATGATGGGAGCTATGCCTTTTCTTACACTATCACCCGATCAGGATGTTGATCAGGTAGGACTTCTTCAGTATGGGGTTATCGAGTTTGGCATGCTGGCTATGCTGGCTGGTGTGAATTTTTCACACAGTGGTATACTTTGTGTGACTCCAGGTATTGAGAGGCAGTCATGGAGTCTTTATGCTGATTTGGGGTTTCCAGCAGAGCTATTTAGTGCATCACGGGTGGGAGCCTTATCAAGCAGTTTTGACAGTTTGCCTCTTTAGCGCAATTTTTGGCTCAGACATATCAGAGGGGTATGCTCGAGGTCGGTTTTCATTTTTGGAGCCGATCAGTATGAGATTTGGATTTCTCCAACATATGACCATAGGGGCGCGGGAGAGCCCAGTTGGAGTGAGGTCCTCAGTTGGGTTGAGATCCTTCTTGCAAAGGTTAGTAGCACAAGGTAGATTGGTTCGACAGATCCTGCAGCGATTTGGGATTCTGACATTATATGGGCTGCTGTTTGGTTATTGTGTGAGTGGCTTCACAGATCGGAGCATGATGATTGGGTCAGTTTCACACATTTGGTTGGTGGAGTCGCCACCCAGAGGTTGGTTTGGGATCCCGGTATTTGATCTCACCAGGTAGATACCGATTGCTTGAGGGCAAGCAATCTCCGGGAAGGGATGATTGTAATGTCCCCTTTTTGGGGTACATTATATTGAGTTGTGTCGTTAGCCTACTTACCCTGATCCGAAGGGCTAACCGTGGCGTGGCAGTGTTCCAGGGGATGATCGGCCTCAGTGGTTTCAATTCCAAGCCAATCGATGCAATTTCTGTAGGTTTCCAAGTCACTTACTATTTATAGTAAGTCAACAGGGGTTTAGAATTCTCGGCTTTTCAGTAGTGGACTTGGAGTGTCTCATCGAGAGCTTTCCGACGAGCTATCACACGACAGCATCCGAGCTCGTTTGGCCTTCTGTTTTAATGCCAGATGATTTCCTCACTTATTTATTATTTTACTTTATAACTCAATGGTCATTTATTTAAAGTGACTTAAAGTGAGTTAATAAAAAGACGAAATGGGCATACAAAGAGTCACAATGGGGAAACTGAAGAGTCACACCTGCAGCCATAAGAGGAAGTTTGGAGTCTCATTTCGGCATGCTTCAATTTATGAATATTACTTCTCTTTGAGAATTCGAGAAGCTTCAGCTATTGAATCAGAAATCTGAGGACAGAAACCTTCAGCGTTTCTTGGTGGATTGGACGGAAACCCGATTCATCCCGGTGCGGATTCATCCAGAGTTCGCCATTGTTATATCAGGTTCTTCATTATCCAGTCTTACTGTTCTTTGTTGTATTTTGGATTGGATTGAATATTGTAATGTTGGGTTTGTGTATTGCTGATGTATAATACAAAACCATATTTCTGAGAAAGTTAATAAAGTTATATCTGCTGGTTATTCGAATTTATCTGTTGGATACTTGCATGTTTTATTGGTTTTCGAATCTGCATGTGATTTGGTTGAGAAAGTTAGTAGATGACCGGTTAGGGTCATTTCAAAGCCATGCTTATGTTGTGTAGTACAAGTTCGGTTGGGAGTTTTTTACTCTATTTTGGGCTAAGCTTTGAGCATTTGTCTTTGATTTCTAATAAGGAAGTGCGTATCATTCTGGAACTTGCATTGTAACCACCTTGATGAAAGATCTTTAACTGTAGGCATGAGTCTTGCTCGTTTTACTTTCCATTTGCATGATGTATTGCATTCATAATATTACTATGAAAAAGAAAAGGTCGTTCAATCCTATGCATTAGGAATTATTGGGAATCAATAAATTGATCTGTTGTGATATGCATCGTAAGCCATGAGTTGTTGTTTCAATCATTAAATATTAAAGACTAGATTCTTGATCTAACCAATTGAATCATTATTCTTTGTAGTACTTAGCATATTTTCGTTGTGTGAACTTTTTCAAGCAACTGAAAATAGACTTCTAGCTCGTTGTGCAATGCATATGTTAGCAGAGAAGATATAATGTAAGGGTCTCATTTTATATAGTTTTTACCAGACGGTTAACACATCTCTAATTTTTTTTTTATCATCATTGGACTGATAAACAGATAAGTGAATCTATCATCCTGTCATGAGTAATAGCATAATGTGCATAGGAGAAGATCCTATTTTCCTTAATGAACCATGGCTTGATAGTCAAACCCTTCTTGTGGTCGTGCTTGTGTATCAATTTGGTTTTGATGAATATTGTCATAATCTATAACAGTAATGTTTAATCAAGTTCCATGAGTCCTTTTCTACTCCTGCCCTTAAGACTTACCTGGTATGAGTGGAACATTAAGGTCTGTATACTTGGGACAGCGAACTACCAACCTGAAATCATATCAGCTTGAGTGATTAATATAGTGATGTGTTGGATGTGAATTCTGATTTGGGATATGAATCTGCTTATCAGTATGTCATCCATTTTATGTATCTCAGATAAGTATCCATTCAGATATGAAACAATATTCAGTTAATCTATTCTTAAATTAAACTTACTGATCATAACACCTTGACCTGTCTTTATCTAATACACCCCGAACCTATTCAAGGTGTCAAAACATGTGGATGGAGTCTCAGTTAAAACATAATCTGCATAATAAATGTGAACTTGCATATCAGTTATAATCTGAATACCGGGTATGAACCTGCATAACTGTATGAATCTGCATACCAGTAGGAGCCTGCATGTTAGATGTGAATCCGCATATCAACTTGTGTATCTACATATCGGATTGAGAATCTAAATATTAGATATGAAAATGCTTGTTGGTTATGAATCTTCAATGCCGTCAATGTCAATCATTATTAATGCATGATGGTCGAAAACACCCTAACCTTCTATCATTGAGCTTAACCCATACTTGCACCAGGATTTGCCTCAATAGTTGTGAAGTTATAGTCATGTACTTAATCTGATATGATAAACTTGACAGTTCATTAGTGCTGTAAATCTCATTAACACTGTGTGGGCTAACTGGGATCATCATCATCAATATATGACAGCATGTCTTCAGCCGATACGTTGACTCGTCTTTCTAGAACATTAAGGTTCAAACCTGAACAGTTAGTTCATAAAGCAACATATGAAAATGTAACTGAATTTTGGGAAGGGATTCCATGTCTATCCTAGGAAGGGAAAGTAGATAAGATTTCTTTTATCAATCACACTTTAATATTTTTAACAACGGCAAATTGTTGTAAAGGGACTCCCTATAGATTGGTTGTTAACCATGGAAACAATAAAGGATCTTATCCCAATGTGTATCACTCTTAGGTCAATGGACCATTTATTTTGCCTGGAATGGACAAGTCCTAAATGGATCATGGAGACCATAACGAGTCTAGAGGACTCAATATTCAAGTTTGGTGGTGACAATGACAGCATGAAGTACAATGCTTGCACTTGTAAAACCTTGGGCAAGGTGGTAATATGCTACGTGTACTAACACTTAGTCAGTAGAACAAGTAGGACAATGTCTAGCTAGGAAGGTCACCCTAATAGGCGAAGACGTCTATATTTTGGCTAGCTAAGACAGTTGTGGGGTTCTACACCAAGTCTTGGATGGCAAGAAAATTGAAAGTGTGTTCGCATGCCCTTAGGAAGGGCCAAGCCACTTCCATGTGGAAGTTGTGTGTGTGACCAATAGGCCACGGTCGTAAGATCAAAGGTTGGGTGGCAAAAACCCCTGACAATACTCTTTCACCCTATAAGGCCAAAATCTAAAAGTATAGTAGAGATTGAACCATCAAGTTACAAGTTCCATGAGTTATTCTTTGGTAGTTAACTTTGTTGTTTACATTTCATAACAATTTATGAATAAAGTAAAGTTAGATTATTTTCATATGAAAGTTAAATGTTACATTTCTTATTGAGTTTCCTTTGAAGTTAAGTAATGCAATAAGTTTGTTAAAATGATTCATGTGAAGTTAGTTGGAAAATTCCTTTTTAATTTATGAAACTTTTATTCACGTTCATTGGAAATGGAAAACAGTTATTTTTGTTATGTTTGTTTAAGCATATTTCCCTTCCTCGTAAGAGAAATTTTATTTTAGGGTAAGTTATAGATGGTATGTTACAAGATCAAACAACAAGAAAATATTCCAATACAAGGAAGCAAATAAACCTAAAGATTGAACTTGTATAAGTCCATCAGCAAATGCAATCAAGTATTACGCATAGTGGTAAATATTTAGACTAGGCTTGGAAGCAACAAACTGATACTTTTCCAGACCTGTCATTCTTCTCAACACTATAATATTGCAGCTGCTTGTGGTATATATATTGTTTATGCATAGATATATGATGGAATATAAAATGCATGTCTGATGATGAAACTATTTGAAACCCATCTTGTATGAAAGGTAAGCGGTGTAGGAGGGGAGTTCTAAGATGGCTATCTAAGTAGGCCACCCTAGGATTGTCCATGTTGCCTACCCTTGGGGCCGAGAGGGCCTTGATAATGTAGTCTGTAAAGTCCCCTTTTCTAGCCCATTATTTCCTGATGCATCGTTATCCCTTTCCAGCATGGCCACGTGGGCTAACCAGAGGACTTTATAGGGATCAATGTGAGTTTTGACCTAGGCACTTTCAATTTCAGGCCAATCAAAGTCATTTAGCAAGGTTTCCAGGATACTTACTATTTATAGTAAGTCAACAGGGTTCCATATTTTGGCATTTCAGTATTGGACTTGGCGCAACTCGTCAAGACCTTTCCAATGAGCTATCACACATGTTGTTCTGAGTTCGATTGGTTGTTTATTTTAATGCCAAAAGATTCAATAGTTATTTAATAAAGTGACTATTAAATTAAGGCACATATTAATAAGTCACTTTATTATTAAAAGGGTCATTTATTCTCCTAAGTGGAAAAAAGACATTTTAAATAAAAGAATAAAAGATGAAGAGACAAGCAGGGGAAACTGAAGGGCCATTGCACTAGGCATTAAAAGAAGAAAGCTTGATTCATTTCAGCATGCTTGGATATGTTTTGATTTTTGAGATTTGGGAAGCTATCAGCTTTCTATTAAAAAATGTGAGGACGAAAACCTTCAGCCTTTCTCGGTAAAATGGACGGAAACCCAATTCATCACTTGAGGTGGATTCACAATGAAATTCACATTGCATTTCAGGTTCATTTCTTATTATCCAATCTAGCTGTAGCTTCTATATTTAAGATTGGATTATGTTATTGTACTGTTGAATATTAAATGCAATAACATTTCTGAGTATATATTATCTGGAATTTTCTGATATTCTGCTAGTTATTCTGAAATGTTTGCATGAGTTTATGTGTTTATATTTCTGAAAATTACTTGGGAGAATTTGGGGGAAAATATCCGATTGGGGATATTTTAGTGGTATCAGAGCTTGTCTTCCTGCCATCTTGTGGAGTTTAATCAAAGTTCACATTTGTGCTAATTTGTCAAGTCTTTGATAGAGACAGATTTGGAGAAATATGGTATTTTGAAATTCTGGCATATTTGTTTTTGATATTGAGTATTGTCTGATAACCAAAAGATAAATTTGTGTTGAAGAAATTTACAATTGCATCCGTCGAGATATTTTTTACTCTGAATAATATTATCGGCATTTTCCTATTGGACAAGCACTGGATATTTTCGAGCATTCATATTAAATTACTTAGAACAAAGTGCAATATTTTTCTAAATCAAAGTATGAATGTCCAAATATTAATATCGAGAGGTTAATGTGCATGTCATGGATTCTATTATCCTGTTGAAGAAGGGAAGAAATAAATATAATTATTTTTATCGAACTCCCAATGTAATAATTTCTGGATGTCGTTGCTAATATATTTTATCAGTGAAACCCGGGAACGCGCACCTGGCCTAAAATGCCGAAGTACCCGGTGCGGGGACATCCTCGGGATGGGTACTTAGAGTACCCAAATACCCCTGCCACCACCCAAGCGTTGCCGCACTCGCAGCCGCACCGCTTGGGTGCTAGGGGACGTCTATGGTACTTGGGTGCTTGGGGACGTTAGGGGTACTTGGGTGCTTGGGTGCTTGGGGATGTCAGGGGTACTTGGGTGCTTGGGTGATTGGGTGCTTGGGAACGTCAGGGGTACTTGGGTGCTTCATCCACTATGTTAAGAGGAACAAACTTACCTCTAAGAGAGTAGAGAAGCGCGTGTACAAAGAGAGCCCAACAACACGATGGGATGTAGAGCCAGAGGATCCATCTCAAGTTGATGAGGACGAGATTGCAACAAAAACAGATGTAGGATTGGTTGGCGTTCCTTTGGCGAAACTTGAGCGTGAGGAGTCCGGTAGTTCCAGTGATGAGGACTTTGGCTTGGGGGATGATTAGAGTCCTCTCATCACTACATTTTGTCATTTTGACATGATTTTGTACTCATTTTGATATTGATCATGATTCATATCATGCATGATGCTACTCATTGTAATCTCTTTATGATATAATTGATATTTGATTGAACTAACATAAAATTAAATCCTATTTGCTGATAATTTGAATTTTGATTTTTGAATGTTACTATTGGGTATGTACAATGTTACTATGTTGAATGTTCAATGGTTCCGGTTCGTGTTGCAATTTTGCTATGTTCAAGTATTTCAATTTGGTATGTTATATTGAAACATCATTTCATAACTAGCATTTCAAGTTCTATATGTATTGTATGCAGCACCCCTCCTCCCCCCGTACCCCCGCCGCCGTCCCCCGCCGTCCCAAAATTGAAGCCCTTTTTTTCCCCGCACCCAAAACTCATCCCAGCGTCCCGACGTACCCCCACGTCAATGTTACACTATATTTTATCCTTTGCGTGAAAGTTGAATCTCAAGCATTGCAGTGATGAAATTAATATTTTGGAGAGCCTTCTGTTAGTATTTTCCAAATTTATCTAGGAATGACCAAACTATAGAGATCTTCCAAACAATAAGCACAGGATAGAATATAATATGTACACGCAAGGTGAGATGTTACCCGAATATGGAGAGCATATGATGTCTTCAAGGTCTGTCCTTTCTCTTGTATAATGATTTGCTGAGGATCCCCGATCCACGAAGCAAATCCTCTAATCGCAGATCTTCAATCCTTAACCTTCCTAGATGCTTTAATGCTCAGAATTCTTGATCATGTTGACTGCTGTCACCAACTCATACCTCAAAGTGTATGTTGCAGAATCCAAACTGAAATCGCAGGTAAGGATGAATAATATTGCTGCTCACAAAGTTTGCAGCACATATAGCAGCTCCTTCAAGTTCGTAATGCATAGTACTGCCCTAGACTGAGATCGCACAGCAGGGAATGATTTGCAGCCTTTAATACATTGCTCTTATTTATTATTATAATCAGCCGTTACTTCAAATTCGCTCAGGGCAGAATATCAAACCTTTGGGGGAGGGAAGCACATTATGTTTTTGGTGCTTCTCTCCCTTAAAATCGCACTTCTTATATATGCTGTGAAACACCAATAAGGGGGCCGACTTGGTCCATAAAAACCAATTAATTATAAGAACCAAGAGGCCGACCTTGGGCCCTTAAATTCATTCAACATATATTTCGATTTTGATAAACAATGAATAATAAATATAACCAATATTTATTATTATTATTATCATATCGATATCCACAAGGAGATGTTTGCCGTAAAGGCCATAAAACTTAACACTCCCTCTTGGACTTGAGGCAAAGATCAACCCAATGATCTCCCTCTATCATCCTTGATAGAGATGCCAAAAACATAAGCAACATGGATTCCATATCCAATAGAATCATAGATCTCATATCTATGATAGGTAGAACACATACGTTCTTACATCATCTTCAACCATAGATTTCATATCCATATGAAAATCATGGTAGTAGGATGATTACCAACCGGATGTGGATTTCCAAAATCCACGAGTCTCTGAGACTCAAAACATAACAAAAATGGATTCCTAATCCAAAAATGCCATAGATCTCTCATCTATGATAGTAGATCTCTATCTACAAGACATAATGAGAACACAACTGATCTTCATAAACCATACACATCATATCATATGATGCTTACCATCCAAATGTGGATCTCCTAGATCCTTTGGTCTCCTAGACCCAAGAATATCAGTCCATGATATAAGTGATATCAAGTTTCCAATCAATTTGTGAATTTCCTAAATCCACTAGTCACCTTGACTATTTTCAATATCAAGTCCATGATATTCAAGGTAGTATCAAGTCCATGATACTTTCCAAACTCAAGTTATCATCAAATCCAATTTGTGAATAACTTAGATCCTTGAGTCTTCTTGACTCGGCCAATAGAATACCAAGATCATGATATTCATGGTATCATCAAGTCCATGATGTATACCATCCAATCTGTGGATATCTAAATCCATGAGTCACCAAGACTCAAGAGATGTCAAATCCATGACATCATACCAACATCAAATCCATGATGTTTTAATATCCAGATTCGGATTTCTCAGATCCACAAGTCCCATGAATCAAGAGTTTAGAATATCAACTCTATGATATTCATGGTATCATCAAGTCCATGATGTTACCAAATACTCAATTGTGGATCCCTAATCCATGAGTCTCCAAGACTCAAAGGATATCAACTCCTTGATATCCAGAGCATTGGTCTAACGAATATCAAATCCATAATATTCACCAAGTGCTCGGAGCAATGGTCTTTTGACATCAAATCCATGATGTCTCACCAATTACTTGGAGTAATGGACTTTTGACATCAAATCTATGATGTCTCACCAATTACTCAGCAATGGATCCCTGATCCACGAGTCCCCTCGACTTGAAGAACATCAAATGATATTCTTCAATTCGTAAGAATAACTTAGCCAAAAACATAAGTATATCTAGATGACATATGAAACCCCATAACTATAAGATTAACCAATATGATGAAAAGTTCACACATAGAACCACATGTATTTAGTAAATGAAAGAAAGTATGATCCATTCATACATAGTATTAAAGTATGCTTCACAAGCTATACAAATGTTGTATGCCCCATACAACCAGCATAATTTATCCAGCATCTATGCATAAGAATAATCACATAAGTCTTCTTCACCTAAAGATAACCAACATCTAACCAGATGTAATGTGAACACAACAAGATGCACAATAGTTTTCTATATGAATGTTCTTATGTAGATAACAACATTAACTCTAACATATGCCGATGTAAGAATGTTCCAACCAATAATGTATGTACCTATGCATCAACTATGATTTCCCATAAATGAGTCAAAGAAGATATTCAAATCAATGCTAACATAAACCACGAGATCTATTTACTCATATAGATTCTGATTCTGAAGGGAAATGTGACTGCATATGGACACAACCTAAGCAAGGCAAAACATAACATATCCCAGTGTGAGATATACTCCATTGTCACAATGTATGATCCTATAAAATATGCCAAATATGCCAATAATTATGCTGAATAGATAGTTATGTATGTTGCCCCGCATCCATTTATACATAATGTGAAGTATGTTCCTTAGATATGCTAATTAGGCATCCTTAACCAGTTGATCAAAAATTAACAAGTAATGATGATTATACCAATGAGGTATATACCGACCCATACATGAAATCAACAAGACATAAGGAAGGAGATTACCATTCAAACTAGTGAGTCCATGATTGAACTCCCTCTTAAACCATATATCTATAATTAAGATTACCAAGGAACATGATACTCAAGGAGACTTACTCCCTCTAGATGGTCTTATCTTCATCCATACATGCTAAGGTATGCAATAGGTAAATATGGTATGCTACTTACATACATGCTAGAGTATACAATGTGCAGTAGTTCTCTCATAGAACAAGCATAAATCAGTAAGGAAGGCATACTTAAATTAATCCAAATAGATAGCTCTTATGTTACCATAGCTATAACTAAGACAAAATCTGTAATACATACCGGATTATATCATCTGTCAAATGCCAATGTAAAGACCAACACAAGCCTTGTCAGTGTACAAAAGTACTTCCTTCACATGCTAATGAACTAGCTAATGATCCAATAAGCCATGATGATCTTACACATGTAAGAAGGATAGGAAAGTGAGCCTATGATCAAACTCCCTCTTAAGCAAGATTCCCTCCAAGGTATTCAACCTTAATGCAAGATTTAGCCCTACTTTCATAGCCAATTTAAGCCAAACCCCCGGTTGCCTTAGTTTTGAAATAGATAGATTGAAATTCCAAAATCTGAAATGGATCTTTCTTCTACCGTAGCTCTGATACCATGTTAGTATTTTCCAGATTTACCTAAGAATGATCAAACTATAGAGATCTTCCAAACAATAAGCACAGGATAGAATATAATATGTACATGCAAGGTGAGATGTTACCCAGATATAAAGATCATATGATGTCTTCAAGGTCTGTCCTTTCTCTTGCATAATGATTTTCTGAGGATCCCCAATCCACGAAGCAAATCCTCTAATCGCAGATCTTCAATCCTTAGCCTTCCTAGATGCCTTAATGCTTAGAATTCTTGATCATGTTGACTACTGTCACCAACTCATACCTCAGAGAGTATGTTGCAGAATCCAAACTGAAATTGCAGGTAAGGATGAATAATATTGCTGCTCACAAAGTTCGCAGCACATATAGCAGCTCCTTCAAGTTCGTAATGCATAGCACTGCCCTAGACTGAGATCGCACAGCAGGGAATGATTCGCAGCCTTTAATACATTGCTCTTATTTATTATTATAATCAGCCTTTACTACAAATTCGCTCAGGGCAGAATATCAAACCTTTGGGGGAGGGAAGCACGTTATGTTTTTGGTGCTTCTCTCCCTTAAAATCGCACTTCTTATATATGCTGTGAAACACCAATAAGGGGGCCGACTTGGTCCATAAAAACAAATTAATTATAAGAGCCAAGAGGCCGACCTTGGGCCCTTAAATTCATTCAGCATTATTTCGATTTTGATAAACAATGAATAATAAATATAACCAATATTTATTATTATTATTTATCATATCGATATCCACAAGGAGATGTTTGCCGTAAAGGCCATAAAACTTAACACCTTCAGCCGTGGTTGTGGTGAAGTATATCGTGCCGATGAAAAATAATATTCGACCATTGCTTATAACATTTTAAACAAATATTTCAATTTATGGCAATCTTTTCCTAAAGTTGGAAATTGTAATATTAAGTTTTTGGTAGAAACTATAGTTTGGCGAGCATAAATTCTGAGCTCATTCTAACATTGTCCATTAAAGTTTTTGGAGATTAATTTTCAGCGGCTACTTTGGGAAATATATAATTTGGACAAGTTTACATATGGCTCGAACCTTCTCCAGCTACAACTTTTTATGAACTATCCATTTTATCGAGCCTGATATATAATCAGCGGGGGATATTAAACAGCAATGAAATTAGTCATATGCTTGGGGCATCTCCGTTAATATTATGAGGGAAGAAAAGAAAAAGGCAGGGGACCCTTGAAAGTTGCACGATTATCCCTGACTCTACGGCAGCTATACCAGGATGTAGGGCATAGACTCAAGCATCGACTTCCAGCTATGAAAGAATATTCAATCTCATTCGCTCTGCCATTTCGGTGAATAATATAGAAATCATTGTGGTGAGAGAATGGCACTGAATCTGTAAGTGGACAAGATAAAATTTAGAGTTTGAGTTGTTGCATGTATTGAGCTACAAAGTCGGCGGTTGATGAGACACTGAATTGCAAGAAATTGGGAAGACGGGCAATGAGTTTGTCATTGAAGATTATAAACCTGGGTTGGAGACTATTTACAGTTTACATCTGCAGGTTCCTATTATTCTCATGTAAGTGTGCATACACACACACACACACACACACATATATATATAATTCAATCTTTCTTTGAGAGGTTGTATCTAAATTAGTCAATTGGTTACATGCGAAGAATCATATAGTTCTCATCTATGATCGGAATTCTGATTGGTGTCTAAAATACTTTTCTTTAGCTTTATACAAAACTTTCATGTTGTGTCCAATGTCTTGCTTTTAATCCGTGTATCAACCTTGTAATGGGTGTTGAACACTACTCGATAATAAGAGGGGTGGGGTGAATCAGCACAATTTATATTTTCAACAGCTCTATCTCAGATCTGAATTAATTCAATCATCAATCAGCAGACGATAAAGTAATGATTCCAAAGACACATGAACACCAGATTTACGTCGAAAACCCAAGATGGGAAAAACCATAGTGAGAAATGTATTCCCTATATCCAAATATCTCATTACAATGTTTTTAGGCTAGAAGCCAAGGAACTCACTGTCCCTACTAATTTAGGCACAATGCCAAGGACTACACTAGTCCTCAATGAAATATAAACTCACAGATTCTGAAAGGATAAAATTGAATTTCCTAATCAACTGTAATTACCTAATCTGATTCTTCAATCATCTTGTTCGCACAAACTTGCCTTCACTAATAAAAACTTCGCAACCTTTCTCACTCACATTGATATCATTCTCAATCCTTTCCATCAAAATATATAGTGATTTGTCCATTGCAAACATCAACAAGGTTGGCCACAAGAAAATAGGCATTATTAATACAAGGTCGACCACCTTGAATAGAAATACTCAATGCAGTCCATTCCAGGAAGTGAAGAGGACCCAATTACATCTTAAAAGATCTTTTTCAAATAATATAATTAAATAATTAACCCATAAGCATCACAACTCCTTCCAAAGCCAGACCCAAAAGTAACGTGTAAAAATACATTAAAAACAAGTTATCGGTCAGCCCAAAACATTCTCCAATGCATGTAGCACAATTTGAAGCACGGTACGCAAAGGGAAAAGCATCTTAAGTCTCTAAGATCTTCCCCTAACCTATATCTGGGCCCAACCATCCTAAATCGAGTCATTGCAAATAGCTGAGTCGGCCAAAAAACCAACATAGACAGGAAAATAGTGCATGTGACAATAAATCTACATCTACAGAGAAAATCAATAAGAGATATCTGACTGAAGCACCACAAAAACCATCTAACCAAGTCCACCAAACCACATACCTTAAAATTCCAAACCACATACCTTAAAATTCCTCTGCGGGGCAATGGTCCAAACCATCTTGACAGTCAGCCTTAGCGTCAGCTAAACAGCACAACAGATCTTTGCCAAATAATTAGTCTGGGAACCTGTAAACATGATATAGAAATATTTATAGTAGCCAATCATTAAGTCTAGAGCCGCAAGCATCCATCATCTCAAGACATTCTTCAATAAGATCTTCAAATACTCTTTCTTGCATATTCCATTCTTCCAGATAAGTCATAAACTACCTTAATCATTATTCAAATCTTCTTCATCAATCAATGTCATAGCCCCAGTCATTATTCAAATCTTCTTCATCAATCAATGTCATAGCCTTAGTCATTATTCAAATCTTCTTCATCAATCAATGTTATAGCCTTGGTCATTATTAAAATCTTCATCATCAATCAATGTCATAGCCTCACTGACTTCCTCAATGTCATATCCTACATTATGGGTAACTAATCCCTAATAATACAAGTTGTTCTAACAACTCATCTCCCTATAATCTCTCATACAACTAATAGTATATATTATCTAACAAACCATACTGACAATATTATAGTCAACCAATAATATAAAGTTGTTTGTCAACAACTTTATAGCTAACCTAAATACCTATGTGAACACTAATTCCCAACAAACTCAGCAAATAAGTTAATAAATATCGTTTGCAAGATGACATTAATGCCACACCAAAGGTGGTTGACATCAATGATAACACAAATCATAATGCGAACAATGGGCAGGTGTAACCCCTTCCCCTTTACTCGGATATGAGGCTTCTTAAGCACTACTTTTTGTGACATACAAAATAATTTGATTCCCCAAATTGATGATTTTTGAAGTGAGATATAATGCCTTCATATATCTTGCAAATGGAATGGGTTGCATCCCTTCACATATGATGGGACACAACTCCTAATAAGTGAATCTCTTCATAACTAATCAGTTTGTTATACCAATGATAAATACTATCTTTGTGATTAATTTCTATTATCAGCAATGCTTAATATTACTATTATAATCGATTGACCAGGTATAAGTGTTGTCCTTTTAATTGATACCAATTTCATTGTTTATTAATTGGCTATCATTATCAATTCTCGCAACTAATCATTCGATTAGTCATCTTCCCTCTTATCAATTCTCCTTACGCATCAATTTTATGTCTTGTTCGAACGATCAAGCAAGGCGTAATATCTACATGTAACTTTGATTGGTCTTCATATATAATCGAGATTTTATAATAAACACATCCCTTTAATTATATCAACTTTAGTTTTCCAAGTATGAACTATCATCTTTTAATCATATCAACCATCCTTCTTCCATGCGACAATTACAAACAGGTAGCTAAGCAGTGAATCTTTTGGTCGATAGCTAGAAGACTAAGACGCCCAACCACTTTAAAGCCCTTTGGTGAGTCTATGATCTTTGTCGTTGTTCTTGAATAATAACTCTAGTTTAATGTGATTTATGGAGAAGCTTATGTCGTAATCTGATTGCTCTATCGGATGGTTATAATTCTTATTTCTTGCAATGTTGTTTATGTTGTTCATTCCTTCTTTTCATGCATTTGTGGTTTTGCCAAAGGGTGGACACATATTACCCTAATTTGGTTGTATGAAAGCTATTCAAGAACATTAGGGATTAAGAGTATATGTCCATCCATCTCCTTTATATGAAGTCCTCCATATTTGTACACTTCGTTAGAATACCTCTATACTTAGTAGTCATTCACTTCTTAGGTTTGATATTTGCAAAAAATTGTGGTCTTATGAGTAAGGCGATTTTTTGATGATCCTATGAATGTTTCATGTTAGGGACATGAGAGTCCACTCCCAAAATTGCTTGTCCTCAAGCAATGATTGAATGATCATGGAGAGCTATTCGTAATCCACCTCCCGCTGCGCTACTCTAATATTATCATATATATTTTCTCCCTTATTTTGAATGTGAATTATGATTGATAGTAGAAACTTGGCAAAGCATGATTTAGGCAAGTTTTCTCTCAGCTTCTAGAGAAAAGAATCTAGGCCATCTAAACATGGTGTCAACTGAATTTGCAAAAAAAAAACTTTTGCATGATAGCATGCCTCAAATTTATAGCTTTTGGTTCAGTCTTAGTTATTCTATTCTTCTAGATCAATTAAAAATATAGAGCAAAACACAAAGCATATACATGAGAACACTAGGTATACACATGAATCCATGAAGACACAGAGCATACACAAAGTAGACATATGAATCAATCTGAGAGCAAAGCATACACATGAAAACACAGAGCATACACATGAATATATGTAGAAATAGTTCACTTGGCCTACAAGAGGCAAGAACATCCAGCCAGGACCAGATCCATCTCTTGTTGTAACCAATCCACAAGAGGCAAGAACATCCAACCAAAACCAGATCTATCTCTTGGAGTAATCATTGCACAAGAGGTAGGAACGCCCAACCAAGACTGTATCCATCATTTGGAATAACCAATCCGCAAGAGCCAAGAATCTCCAGCCAAGACTAGATCCATCTCTTAGAGTAATCAATTCATCACTTACCCCACAAGAGGCAAGAACATCCAACCAAGACCAAATCCATCTCTTGGGTAATCAATTCACCACTTAGCCCACAAGAGGTAGGAACATCCAACCAGCACCAAATCCATCTCCTGGGGTAATCAATTCATTACTTACCCCATAAGAGATAGGAACGTCCAACCAAAACCAAATCAAACTCTTGGCGTAATCTAACCAGCTAGGTTAGAAATATTAACTTAATCATATGATATATCCAATTCCTCATTTATGCAATGTTCTATGGAAAAACTTCAATTTGACAGGTTACAATTTTTATTGTAGAGATTGGTTGGACAATTTGTTTTTGCTTTCTTGAGGATGCAAGAGTCTCGTAACCCCTAGATTTGTTTCTCCACAAAGATTCATTTGTTTGTTGTCCCTTCTTCCTTTGATTGGATGATGTTAAGACCCCCTTCATCATACCTTATTTAGTTGTTTAGGTTTTCTTTTCCCTTATTTCCTCTCTCTATAGGATATTGCTTGTATATTATGGGATTGGCTTCTCTATCCACATTTATGTCTTCACTCCCATCTTTCTTTATATTTGAAACACAAGTTTTTTCACTTAAGGTCCTCTGGATTATAGATGTGTTTGTGCCTCCATTCATCTTTGCATTCATAGCACACTTTTTTCTCTTTATTCTTGTCCTGCTCACAAATGTCTACTGACTTCCACTTTTCTTTGCAATGGAAACACAAATTTTCCCTCCTTCAATCATAATGACTATCTTTAGGGATAAATGTTCTTTTTATGTCCTTTATTGTAAAAAGTTCTATCCTTTGACATCATGTGTTTGAAATTCCCCCTTCACTTGTTTGAGCAACATCAAGACGTGTGGCCATAAGGACTATGTCTTTGAGTGTAGGAGGGTACAAGGCACTTACAAGCCCTTGGATGGTATCCATCAATCCTTCTATGAATATGTAAGCGAGTTCCTTGGATATTTTGGCGATCATAACAACTAATATTTGGAGTTTTGTGATGTATCCCTAAAGGATTTCTCTTTGCCTTATCCTTGTTAGTTCCTTAAAATGTTCTTGGAGGTGAGTTTGGTCTAACCTTTCAATGAGTATTCTCTTCAAACCATCATACGTCTTTATACTTTTGTGGCCCTAAGTAATCGGGCCATAATGACACCAATCATGTGCCACTCCTTCCCAGTGTAATATGACAAATGTGATGGCATCTTTCTCTCTCATGTGGCAAAGAGTCAGGTATGTTTCTAGTTTTTGTAACCATGCTTGAGCTAAAATCTTCTTTGATCCATCGAAGTTAGGGATGGATAATTTTCCCATTTTATTTTGTGTTCTTTGGTTGGGTCGGTTATTCCCTCTTCTATAAATACTCTTCATCCCACCCTCACAATATGTTGTGAAGAGAATGCTCCTTTTTACTTTGGGATCAAGTCCTGCATATTCTATAGCAAATTACCTCATACTTGGATTGTTAATTTCTCCATTTTCTCTTAGCGACCCTATTAATGCATTGGTAGCTTCCAGAGAAATTTTTGGTTACTTGCTATAATGTCACGGACCCTTCTTATGTTTGGATCGAGGTTTCCATGATTGTGTATCGCATACATGGCACCGTGACTACTTGGCTTTATGTCTACATCGCATCGTGACCGTTTGGCATCTTTATTACTTGGTGTTACGATTACTTGGCACCGTGTGTAGTATCTCTTGTCTTCATGGACTCGCTATGCATAGTTGTCGACAGTTCACGGTATTGATTGCCGTAAATGCCTTGAATGGTATCCGTTATGATTGTAACGACTATCTCTTTGTGTTCCTCCATGGAAACCTTCGGTTACTGGGAAGTCTATTCAACTTACGCTCACGACAAGAGAAAGTGTCTTAAGATGATATATGTGAATATATCGTTTTGTATTCTTCTTGTTGTTCGCGTGTATTACTCTCTGATTGAAGATAGTATCGCAGCGGGATGTATGTAATTATCAAGTGCTGCCAGGCTGGGTGTCTATCGGGAGCTAACTGTGTGTATGTATATCGGGAGTTGTTTGTGTATATGTGTGCCGAGTTCTAATGTTATTATATGTATATGAGTAAGGCACTGGTTCAATAACAGTCAATGGTCAGTTAATATGATTGGGCTATTATCTTTTCTTGAAAGATATTGTAAGAGATCTGCACATGAATTATTTTGTGTATTGTAAGAGAGCAATCTGAGTATTGTCAGAAGAGTATTCTTCTCAGGGGTGTGATATATACTTTAGATCAAAATGATTATTGTATAGTTGATCAATGTATGATCAAGTTTATTTTGTTAGACATACTCATCATGAGAAGTATCTGTGAGATACTTATAGTCTCATATATTCAGCATACTGTGAAAAAGGCTTATTGATTGACTATTGAGAGTCACCAATTATAAGCATTAACATCACTGTATTTGTTTTGAGCATACAATAAAGGAATCTCTTTTGCGTGGCTGGGTTTTTCCCTTGAGTGGAAGGGTTTTCCCAGGATAAGTTTTGGTGTCATCTGTTGATTGATTTATCTGATTATTTGTTTACTGTTCTGGTTCGAATATCTTAACATGGTATCAGAGCCAGGTTTAAGGAAAAGACCCTGAACCAGAACAGAGCATTTGTATCTAGTAGCATTGTGGGTCAATGGAGTGGTGCTAAAATGGCAAAGCCATATGTTTCTGTTGTTAAAGCTACAGTAGCTGCGTGAGAGGTCATATACCTGAAGTAATCTGTCAAGAGTTCTCTGAAATACAATTGTAATGATCCATTGTGATTACCATTTCTTTGGTTTGTTCACATCTAGAGAAGTCGTGCGACTTCCTACATCTTGGTCGTTGTTCTATGTTATCATTTTTCTTTCACTTCTTGGTTCCAACTCTTGCATTGATATTCATCTCATTCCTTGGTTCCTATTTCTCATATCATCGGGAGCTGGTTTTCATATTCTGCTGAGACCCTAGCGGGACCATATTTGTTGTTCTTTGTTCATTTTTCTGAGACTTGTATTCAATGAATGTTCAGCTCAATTATTCGTGACGGCTTGTATTTATTATTCGAGTTGGATTCTTTATCGACCATCACCATATTTTCTTGACGAGTGTATATGTCTGGCATATTACTTGCCGACAATGGATGTTTATGAGTGCCTACATTTCATTGCGCGCAACGGCAAAGGATGTATCTTGTGTACCTTTCGTATCTCATATTGCAAGAAAGAGCTGTCTAAGTTTTGGTGTGAAATCATCTCTTTGATCGATGCTTCTATACTCAAATATTTGGTACCTTCCTATTTGCATGGAGGAAGAATATTTCTGATTCTCACATGACTAGTCTGGATACAACACTTATTTTATCGGAAGCTCTTCTTGGATTGCAGCACCTGGACATCAAGAATACTAGCATTTTTTTGTAGCAGCTCATTGAAATTTATGTTCAGGCATCATTCAATTACTGATTTTTATTTCTTCAGCTTAATTCCAACCCTCTATAGTATCTGCTGGCAGAAGATTGCGTCTTTCATGTGATCCAAATCAGTATTGATGCTTGGCAAGGCATCTGGAGGTTTGAATACACCATTCTTAGTAAAGGTTATGAACAGATTAATCTATTTGCAAGTTTTCTCACTTCAGGGATGTTATTCAGTCAACATATTGTAAATCTGAGCTCAGAAATTTACATAGACAACAGCATGAGGATGAATCAAGTAGCATCGAAGATGTTGAGAGAGAGTAATTGTTGTATATCTAGAACAGATAAGAGCATTGGCGGTTGCGCTGGAAGTGGCTTGCACATTTCTAGAAACCCAGGAAGTGCATTAAGGCTTTTCAAGAGGAATCAACAGAGGACACTGACAATAAAGAGATAAGTATCTCATACCTTTTGAATAATGTTCATGAATCCTTCATGTAATTATTATTTCTTACAAGTGAATCATGTATGCTTCTAGCATTTGTATATCTCTATTAAAATAGATTGATCCCATGAACTATTATTAATCTCTATTAACTGATTGCGGGATCATATCAAGAAGCATAAGGATGTTAAGTAAATTGCATTATTTGGAAGGGCTCTGTATCAGCCCAATTTACTTGGGAACATTCATTGTGGTAGTTTTGGCAAATAGTAATGGTAACTTTAATCTGAAGTTCACAAGGATGAGTCAGCTTCCAATCTAGCTCATTTGGTGTCTCATTATCTGAGAGATAAGATCAAAGAGCTTGAGAGGGAGGAAGAGCCTGATGCATCTTGTGAGGAAGTCAAGTAGGATGAAGTATGAAGACAGCTTGCAGTCATAGGACTGATTTGATATCTCATAAAAGGTTGTAGCTATCTGTATTTATCATGAGATGACATGTTGAAGATCGAATCTTCATACTTGTGTTGAGATTCCTTAGATTCATCTGCAACAATGGGCTGGTTATTTTGCATTCAATCTGTTGTTTCCTGTTGGCATACTTTATTGCTTATGAGCCTCCTTGCTCGACATATCTGGGACTACTATTTTCACATTCGTTATACTTATCGGCGAAAATGTTCGGGAGTTGCTTCTTCGTATTCTCTCTAACACTTGACTGCTGAGTCAGCATGTTATTTTATTGCTTATGTGCCAAGGTGTCTCAAGGTTTTGAATGACATGACAACTGTGTGACATCTATCCTTCCGTCCGAGTTCATACTTTTTGTTCACCTCCTGTTGTTGTGCGATATCTTCTTTATGATCTGTTCCTCATGTTCGAGTTCCCTCGTGGTGAAAGAGTTCTTGCATTATAGGCTTGTGTTGTCTAAGCTATGCCGTGGATATTCACTATGATGACTTGGCAATGTTGAAAGGTCTTCAATTGTTTTATTTAATTGTGCTGTTTTGATATGCAACACCAATACTCTTCATGGTGTCCTCGGTTCATATGGTGACAACTTGCGACACTCTTTATGAGTGTGTTGTTTCATCTTGCCATATTGCCCTGTATGATTGTAACGACAGGAGAATCTTCGTTGGCTATTGCTCATATCTAGAATAACATTTTTTGTGTATCTACTCTATGAGTGAGCCGTGTGATCAAATAGTTTTGTGTATTGCATATCATATGAGTTGATTATGTAAGAGAAAATATATACTGGCCATTCTTGAGAGTATGGTAGTATTTTTGGTTCTTCTCAGTTGAAACGATGAATGCTGAGATTATTATATTCTCAGATTGTGACTGTACAAGTGCAATGAGACATTCTGCAGGATCGTGCTGTGGTCTTCTTCTTCTTAGCGGCTGGGAAAGATATTTTATGTTTTTATGAGATTCAGAGGAAGCTTGTGGCAGAGAAAGAGTGCCAAGATTTTTTTTGTGGAGGATCATCAAGCTCGTATAGCAGTGTGGCTGCCAAAGCTCATTGTTGAACAAAATATTGGAGTCAATTTCTTGGTATTGTGATTATCAAAGCTTGAGTATGCTGTCCCTGTTGAGAGGGAGTCTTGGCTGAGAGGGAGTCTCAGTATTCAGATCTTTTATGTTATGATATCTGTCTCAGAGAGAGCCTTATCATCATGAAGACTCGTTAATGCATTCTTCTCTGGGAGAAGTATGAGGTGAAAGCCCTTGTCCCACCCTCTACGAGTAGGCAAGGTGGCAATGCATTCTTCTCTGGGAGAAGTTTGAGGTGAAAGCCCTTGTTCCACCCTCTGCAAGTAGGCAAGGTGGTAATGCATTCTTCTCTAGGAGAAGTTTGAGGTGAAAGCCATTGAACCACCCTCTGCGAGTAGGCAAGGTGGTAATGCATTCTTCTCTGGGAGAAGTTTGAGGTGAAAGCCCTTGTTCCACCCTCTACAAGTAGGCAAGGTGACAATGCATTCTTCTCTGGGAGAAGTTTGAGGTGAAAGCCCTTGACTCACCCTCTAGGAGTAACTATGGTGAATATTGTTATGCTGAGATAACAAAGTTTTATTGAGAAAATCTAAGATGAGATTTTGTTATTGACATTTTTTGTTGCAGCTTCATTGTACTTGTCAGGTTGAGGCACTCTGTGACATTTGAATGACCTCTCTCTTGCTAAGAGGGAGTGTTAATGCATTGGTAGCTTCCAGAGAAATTTCTGGTTACTTGCTATAATGTCACGGACCCTTCTTATGTTTGGATCAAGGTTTCCATGATTGTGTAACGCATACATGGCACCGTGACTGCTTGGCTTTATGTCTACATCACATCGTGACCGTTTGGCATCTTTATTACTTGGTGTTATGATTACTTGGCACCGTGTGTAGTATCTCTTATCTTCATGGACTCGCTATGCATAGTTGTCGACAGTTCATAGTATTGATTGCCATAAATGCCTTGAATGGTATCCGTTATGATTGTAATGACTATCTCTTTGTGTTCCTCCGTGGAAACCTTCGGTTACTAGGAAGTCTATTCGACTTATGCTCACGACAAGAGAAAGTGTCTTGAGATGATATATGTGAATATATCGTTTTGTATTCTTCTTGTTGTTCGCGTGTATTACTCTCTGATAGAAGATAGTATCGCAGTGGGATGTATGTGATTATTGGGAGCTGCCTGCCTGGGTGTCTATTAGGAGCTGACTATGTGTATGTATGTTGGGTGTCTATTAGGAGCTGCTTGCATGGGTGTCTATCGGATTGCCTGGGTGTCTATCGGGAGCTGACTATGTGTATGTATGTCAGGAGCTGTCTATGTATATGTGTGTCGAGTTCTAATGTTATTATATGTATATGAGTAAGGCACTGGTTCAATAACAGTCAATGGTCAGTTAATATGATTGGGCTGTTATCTTTTCTTGAAAGATATTGTAAGAGACCCACACATGAATTATTCTATGTATTGTAAGAGAGAAATCTGAGTATTGTCAAAAGAGTATTCTTCTCAAGGGTGTGATATATACTTTAGATCAGAATGATTATTGTATAGTTGATCAGTGTATGATCAAGTTTACTTTGTTAGACATACTCATCGTGAGAAGTATCTGTGAGATACTTATAGTCTCATATATTCAGCATACTGTGAAAAAGGCTTATTGATTGACTATCGAGAGTCACCAATTATAAGCATTAAGATCACTGTATTTGTTTTGAGCATACAACAAAGGAATCTCTTTTGCGTGGCTGGGTTTTTCCCTCGAGTGGAAGGGTTTTCCCAAGATAAGTTTTGGTGTCATCTGTTGATTGATTTATCTGATTATTTGTTTACTGTTCTGGTTCGAATATCTTAACAGACCCTTCCCCATCTAAGAAAGAGTGTCCATTTGTACTTGGGTTTGATCCCATCATAGTTTCATGATTACTTTTGGATTAGTTGGAGGTGACTTCCCTCTCATTTCTCGAGTTGGGCCTAAGAGTAATTTTGGTAGAAGTGATGTTTTGTAAGGCTTGGGTTGTTTGTTCCATAAATGCCCTAAATTCTTGCTCCATTTGTTCGTTCCTTCTATTTTTGTGGCTTGCAATCCTCTTTCTCTCCCTTTCAAGAGCTCTTTAAAGTTCTTTGACTATGTTGTATCAACTATTTCTCATCCCTTAGGCTAGCAAGAACAATGCTCTAATACCACTATAATGTCCCTTACATAATCTTCATTACTTATGCCAACTAGTGAGATGGGGAATTGATGTAGATTGTAATAATTGTTTCAATGTAATAACCCCAAATAGGCCTTAATTTAATTCTTAATTTAGGGTTTGAATCGCACTTCGTGATTGTATTGTTTCAAGCTAAGTGAGTGTCAATTCCCCATAATTATCATATACCATCATATTTAGAAACAATACATACTTAAGCTTCAATTCCTTAATCCTTCCCCAATCACTAACCCTAAGGCAGATGGTAGAATTACTATTCTCGAGTATAGAAATAGTCTACTTGAGGCTCCCTCATGAACAAAGCCCGCTTTGGGAATCTTTGCCTCAACGTGACTGAATTACTCCTTATCCCTTCACAAACTCCCTACCCATTGGGTCGTATTTAGTGAGTGATTAAAGAATTGACTCAGTATATATTACTATCTTTTATATCACACATATGAGTATAGGTGTAATGCCTCTGACGACGAGGTTATTGATTTCCAATGATTAACATACATTATTAAGCATCCAAGGAAAATCAATGAATAGTTTATAATGCATTTGGCAGTTAACATATTTAAGCCTAATTCCATACTTCTCTCCTAATTGAACCCTAAGGAGAGCGTGGATCCACTTATCGTAGGGTGCTCGACACTATTACATTCTCTAGATTTACTCTGCCTTTCCTTACACAACACCAACTATCAACTCCGGAGACTATAGTGAGAAAATAAAGAATAGGCTATGAATATATTAGTAACTCGTATATTACGAAAATATACATATATGTTCATAAATAATATATATATTTAATTTTACCATTATACACATGGTATATACATGTTTATATTCAATAACCTATAACCATGAGAATCCATTGTTAAATAATTTCATATTTATAATCATGATAAATAATAATTCTTTATATATAATGTATTTATTTCATAATCAATTTTATATATTTATTACTTATTTATCGATATATTTGAGTTATTTCATGTTTAATAATATAAGGTTACTTCCAATATTAATTTATTTCATAATCTATTATTTCAATGTTTATTTCATAACCTATTATTCCAAAGTTTATTTCATATTATTATTAATATCTAAATCATGCATGTCTTATAAATGAATTAACACAAACAAAGATATATTTACCTTCTTTTCACATGGGACGTCTTTTCTTTGACTTATTCAATGTTTCTTTTCTTTTAATAATCTCCTACATTTCCTCCTTGATTTTCTTCTATATTTCTTTTCTTTTATTCCCGTTGAATAATCCCCTCTATTATTATTATTCTGCTACTTTTATTTGTTTCTTTTTCCCCTATCGTTTCTATTATATCCTCTCTGATGTATGCACTCTCTTATTCCCTCTTAAGTATCATGCCCATGTTCTTTGCAATATGGGTCGCGACTTTAGACATTATTGTCATGACCAACTTGTATATTATCAACATTAATAATGTGGATAATAATATTCTATAGTTAATTTATTTCGATTAATTGAATATATATTGATAGAGATTAATATTGATATTAATTATATATTGATTAATGATTGATTATTGATTAATAATTCATTCTTAATTAATTACATAAATTAATTATCAATTTCTATTTTCTAATGTTGATGGTACATTTGATCAACTTGTGTATTAAATTATTAATACATTAATATGTTCCTTATGGCTCATAACATTCAAAATCAAAATGATCCAATTATAATCTAGTCATGTAAGTCTGCATATATATATATATATATATAAAAGAATGACTGTGTGCAAGGTAGTTGCTTTTAATCTTTCTTTAAGAGGTCATTGTGACTGAATTATTCGATTGGTTACATGCCAAGTATCATATAGTTTTGATCTACAATCAAAGTTTTAATTGGTGTCTCAAATACTTTCCTTTAGCTTTATACTATTAAAATATTGTAATGTTTCTATAATGATCATCTTAGTTGGTTTAGGAAGTTTCCTTTTCTGCATTCTATTAACGAGTGTTTCGTTTAGAAACCTTCTCTTGTAATCTCTTATAAATAAAGGTTTTCGTCTCTATTGCAAATATCAATTTATAAAAAATGGTATTAGAGTGGTCGATTGGGTTTTCTAAGGTTTGGCGAATTTAATTTAAAAATGTGGTCCCCTACCTAGGATATTTTCCAAAAAAAAATTAATCATTTTTTTCATCTGTTGAAGTTTTTGGCAATTTTTTTTGTAACAAAGTTGTGGGCGTTTTTTGTAGAAATTGTTCGAAGGTTTTTTGCAGATGTTTGCTTCTCTGGTAGTACGTCGGTTCTAGTAACACAATCCTAGTACCAATTTTTCTCACATTTGTAGTGCCCTAGCTCATGGTTCTTTTTCAAGAACTCACATCATCTTTTTTTGCAGGTCTGTGTCAACTTTGCAGATTTTTGCATTTTTTCAAACTATGACAGCTTGTGTTGATGATCTAAATTTTTTCATGATTTTTGGTGTGGTAAGTTTTCTTATTTTTCCCTCAAAAAATATTATTGTTGGGTTTTATAATTTTTCCTAAAAACAATTGTCCGGGTTTTATAAATTTTCCTAAAAAATTATGTTTGGGTTTTATAATTTTTCCTAAAAAATTATGTCTGAGTTTTTTATTTTCTCCTCAAAAATCATGTCTGGGTTTTCTGATTTTTTTCCCAAAAAATCATGGCAAGGTTTGCTGATTTTATCGTCAAATCGTGGGTGATCTCAACATCCCATCAAGGGTTTGTTGATTTTTCCACAAACATTGTGGTTTCTTCTAGCCAATTTTTGAGTTGTGCACAATTGCAAAAAAAATTAACGAATTTTTAAAAAAATCGTGGCTGTTTTGCCAAAGTAGTGGAAGGTTTGACGATTTTTCCACAAAATCGTGGTTTCAGTTTGAGAAGCAAATCTTGGTGTCTCTAGCTACAGGGAGGAGAAGCTTTGTTACCCAACATCAAGTTGGAAGGATCATGGTTATCTTGGTTGTATGCAGAAGTTCTACAAAAGTAGGGAGGGTCTCAACAGTACACTCATGTCGTAGAGCATTCTGAAGAGAAAGGGGCAGCCTTCTATACATTCATGGCCAAAAGACCTGCAGATTGTCTTCTATAGGGTAGTTAGAAAACATTGTACCATTAAGGGAGGGTATTAAAATATTGTACTATTTCTATAATGGTCATCTTAATTGGTGTAGGAAGTTTCATTTTGGAATCTTCAACTCTATTCATGCAATGGCAAGCAAGAATGAAAGTTTAGCAAGGATGAATGATATTTGTGTTTTGCATTCACACTAAGGGAAATGACTTTTTCTTTGTCCTCAAAATGTCTTGGAATTCACATATTAAGGTTGGGGCACATCTTTAGTAATGTGATCAAAGTCAAAGTTCAAATCAAAAGGAGAAAAAAAATAAAAAGCCAAAATTTGCAAATTGAACATGAGAAACCACAAAATTCATTGTGGGTTCACCCAAGTTTGATTCTAACAAACCCACAACACTAGGACAAAACACTAGACAAACCCAAATTATATTTGGGCCCATGTCCGAGCTAGACCAAACCCAAACTAGTAGTCCCTGGGGCCCAAACCAATAATGCAAAGAAAAACTCATTACTAGGACAATTAAATAAAGTTTAAAATAAATCAACCAGTTATGGAAGGAAGAGAAAGTAACTATTACGCCAAAACTAATTGAAGAAATACGTTATTCCTTATACCTTAGGTGGCTAGAAGAAACACAAGATTTTAAAATTACATGGAAAAATCTTGTAGAGTTTATCAAATAACATTGAAGATATAAAAATAAGTGATGGACAATAAGAACAACATTCAAGATAAAGACAGGATTCCCAACAGTGTTATGAAAACAAACCTTTTCAACAAAGGCAGATATGCATATGCCCCATATTAATAAAATGAAATACTAATATATAATACTATTGTGATTCTCTTTCATTGTATACCACTTTGGAATGTATAAATGTATCATGTATCATACTCATCAGTCTATCAATTTGGACTAGCATCAAAAATGAAAATTGCTTTACTATACACACAAAAATGGACCATTACTGCAAATATTTGGCTATAGAGACAGTTATCTGCAAATCCACACTACTACAATCAAACAAACAAATGACCCTTGTACCAATCACCAACTTTTCTATTCTTACATTTAAAATGCACTCTTTTATTCCTTTATGTGGGAGAATATCATTTTTTATCAATTTAAACAAGATTCAGCACAGACTTAAGCTCAACTGCTCATGTTGTAACAAGTTTGCATTCTTAATGACATTGCATTTAGTCTCTCATCCCATATACATTAAATGTGAATTTATGCATTCTTGTATCCTAACCTGGCAAAAAGCCTTGCACATTAAGAAACATGAACGAGAGGTATAAGTTTCTGTATTGACCTCTTTTTGGCCCTAAGAATTACTGAGAGAATGTAACTAAATTACTTTATACGTACCCTTCATGCTCATCATTGGAGAAATTGGGCTTCTGTTTTGGGTTCCCGACTCCAATGTATAATCTAGAACATAAGATAACTCCAGCAATTGTAAAAGTGCTTCTGTTTGTGGGTTTCGAACATGACCTATTTCATGAGAATTTTCAAGAATAAGATACAGAAACTGCAAAGTCAAGCTAATTGGAGAAACACTGAAACTACAATGCCAAAACAATAAACTCAGTGGCTTTAAGTATCCATGACATGCTCATTTAAACTTACAACGTGATGAAATAAAAAGGAGAGATTTTCTAGCTTACTGAATGTATAAAGAACCCATGAATTCAAATTTAAAATCCTAATTTATAGACAGTGAAGACATACGCATGTGCATTAAAAATCACAGCTCACAATCTGCCTATGGCTACCTATGATCAATATAAAGTTGTACTACTGAAATGAGTAGATATGTAACTTTTCCTGAAAGGCCTCTTAATTTAAAATACATCACACTTCCATTGCAACACGCATACACAATGAAGCAGCACAATAAGAGAAGTTATCTTATATCCCAACACAATTAAAATTGATTGCATTCATAAAAGATAGAACTTAAACCTTCAATATGCAATCAACAGAAGAAAAAGAAATGTTATGAGGAGTGGATAGCATCATAAACCTTACACTCAACCATTGCACCCTTACAGCTGATCAAGTTGTGTGGCTAAAACAAAAATACTAAAAAGACCTATCTATCTGTACAGTTTTGATTTGAAATCGGTTATTTTCACCAAAAACTGATTTGGCTTCCAAAACTTCACCTAATTCACCAGGGTAGTTGAGATCTAACTGCAAAAGCTTCAAAAGAAACTTCTCTGAGAACTTCCCTGCAATTCAATGAGCCAATACTTCCTAAATATTTCTTATGTGAGAAATGCAAAGTGACAACAATTTGGTTAGCATAGATGTGAAAGTGTAAGCTCTTATTGTTTGTAAAATACCATGTTTCGAACTCTTTTACACTGTTGAAATAGGAGAAAGACTTTGTATTAAATGTTTGCATTATTATATTGAGGAGGTGGGAACAAACGGCACCTCCAGAGTGTTTCATTCATCACAGAAGTAGATAGCCAATATTTATCATAGCTTTACCCTTCATACAAAGTCTTTCAAGCTCCATGACAAAGGATAGGCTGTCAGAAGATATGGATGATGAAACCTGGGGGGTTTCAAATGTCTACGGTTGCAACTTTGAACAAAGGTTCGATGCAGAATCAACAAAACAAAGGATTTTTCAGATTCAAAATATCAGGGTGAATCGTCAAAATTTTAGAACTTCATTAGAGGATTTGTGATGATCAAAACAGAGTAAAGCTTCATTAGGATTGCCTCCAGCGCCAACTAACAAAAAAAACTATTTATGACAGGGACTATTTTTATATGTTAACATTTTTTTGGGCATACTGTCCCACATACTAGGGCAGCTATGACACAAACAAATGAGTCATCAAATAAAGAGTGGAGAAACATATGGAAACCTCCATACAAAGGATCTGCTACTCCATATGCAATATTCAATGGGTAAACATGCAATCTGCTAAATATGAATTATTCTCATTGCCCAAACAGACATCAATGGCCATTCCCTGAGATGCTTGAAGGGTTGCTATGCTACACTTGCAGCAGTATCCTTTTCCCACTTTACACCCTCCAACCCCTTCTCCAGGGTCAATATCATTCCTTGTATCTCCCATTCCTATGGAAATATGAAACACCAGAAAGAGAATTACCAAAAGACATGCTGCTTAACATTCCAAACAAATGATAGCATCTCACATCATTTAAATAACTGCTTAAACATTTTGCTGCATGTTAGTCCATTTTTGTGCAAGAAAAATGATTATATTAGTCCAAAAACATTCCAAGTCAGCCCAATCATTATATGGTAATCAAAACACACCATTATGAGACCTGCACCACTGAGAAAAGCATGCTGCAATAGTAAAAATGCAGCTTGTACCAATCTCATCACTAGCAAAAGCATCCATCTTCAAACTACCATTTGCATATGGAGTCAAAAGAACCCATCATTTTTCTGAAATCACACTGCCTTTTAAGAGGAATCAATTATGCAAATCATTTCAAGTTTGGTAACTTTTAAGGTCTGTTTTGGGGTCTACAGCAAACCTGCAATTAATGGTTGACCCCAATGGTCCAGTTTTCTCATGATGATTCCTCGTGGATAAAAATATTCATCTCTTCTCAGTTGTGCTCAAAATTGAAGAAGAATCATCAACAATGTGTTGAGAACCAAAAATAAGAAGCCTACAACACTTCTACAAGTGTCAATAAAACTTGCAGCACTATTGCAGGTGAGCTTGCAGCCTTGCTATGGTGTCATTTCAACTTCTTGTAGGTGTCCTACGACATATTGCATGTGACTTGCAGTTTGACCCCACTTGTCCACCTAAGACTGATCCACTTATGAATTAATAAGTGAATTCTAATGAGGCTATTAATAGCAGCTAATTATAGACCAGCTATTTTAAGGCAAGCTTCTAGAAGATCAGATTACTTTCCAATTATCCTTATCTAGAGTCTAACCAAAGATTGCCCAAGTAAGAAATTAATATTAGTGGAGAAAAGTATGAAAAAATCTTGCTTTCCATGCAAACACTATTTTATTAGAATATAGTGTTTGTGAGCTTTTTTTTACCCAGTAGCTTTGTAAACCTTATAAATAAGTGTTCCTTGGCACTTAGTTTATTCATCTAGTATCATTCAATAAGAAATTAGCATGCCTATTTTGTTTCTCAAATTGTTGTTGAAGTGTTTTGCATCCTTGTGTTATTCTGTTTGTACGATTTGAATATCACTTAACAATAACTACAAGCTTTGTATTATAGTAATCATTATGTCGATAGTTGTAACTTTGTTATTGCTTTGCATGCAATAACAATATTTGGCTCATAATATATTTGATGTGTAGATGAAGTGAAATGGAGTGTTTTATTGTTAACTACGAGCTTTGACTCATAGGGTGCAGTAGGTTAGCAATTCAATTTGTACCTTTCAGTTCAAAAAACAGAAAAAATGTGCAATAGAATTGGTCTTTAAATTGAAAGGGAAAGCTTCCAATAAATAAAATTTAACCTACCATGAACATTATGTACTTGAAATTTACATTCATTACAACGTTTGTCTAAGGATTTTATGTTGATGCTCAATAGAATTTAAATGTATATCTTTCTGGGCTTTGCCTAGTGTAAAAAAGTTGAAATTCTCTTTCAACATAAAGCAATGGATTTTATGCATTTTGAATTAAAATAAAGCATATGACTAGACACTTGAATTATTCAACTAAAGATATAGAGTAAACAATTCAAGTACAACATAAGGATTAAATATGCTAAAACACATACACAAGACATATAAGTTAAACATGAATGTCGCATTCAAAGCTACAACTATTGACCTACAACCAACTACAATGTAAATATTTTATAAATTATTAAGTTTTAACTTTCAAAAAAAAAAACACAAGGCAAAAACATTTCAATTATAATTTAGAAGTGAAATGGGCATACTAAATTATATTGAACAACGAATTGTAAATAATAATAATAACACTATTCAATGAATAGCTAAGTTATTGATTCAGTATCTAGTACGGGTGGGTATGGGATACGAGTATGCGGGTATGGTAAAGAAAATCCTTGGGTACGGGTTCATCCATACATACATATATGTATGTATATGTGTGTGTATATGTGAACATATATATATACACACATAAACATACATACATACATACATACATACATATCTATATATATATATATATATATATATATTTGTGTATGTGTTCAAACATTAAATTTATAAATATGAATAGATGAGTGATACTCATAAATCCATAATTGAAAGTAAAATCATAAATTAAATACCTCATATATCATATTCATAATTTGCAAAGATGAAAATATTCAAGTCTCAAAACATCATAACAAAATGAAAATTACAATTACAATTAACATTTAACATTCATATTTTCTTCATCAAAAGCATCATACACAATCTTGGGTACTCCATATTTTGCTTCCAAATATTTAAAGGCTTAATAGAGAGATCCGCTTGGTATATATATACAAAGATTTGATAAGAATTTAAATATAATGCATATTTTATTTCATAAGCATGCATATATTTTGGTATATTTGCTTGTGTACGACCCTCAGGTACTTCCTAGGTGCCCGGGTTCTCTATGGGTCTTCACTAAAGGGCCCACTAAGAGGCCAAGCACCTAGGGAGAATCCAAGTTGTACCCAAACCGTTCCAATACCAGGATCTGGGCTTTACCAGCAATGCCTAGTAACTTGGATGAATAGTTATTAGCAACTTTAGCAATATGCAGGCATTTGAATTATCATTGATCAATGATTTTTTTAGTGGCTAATATTTGCCAATTTGCTGATAGTTGAAATTTCAAGAATCAAAATTTGGCTAATAGTTGAAGATTTAAGATGACTTGAATTGCCGCATTTGTATAAAATTGTCTTATTTAAATCGCCAAAGTATTCCTTTTATTAAACATTTTAAGTCAAAAAATCAGCACAATATTCAATATATGCTAACATCACATTCGCCTAAACTTTATAAGGTATTGTAGGAAATTAAATTAATTTGCAAATAATATATGATAATTATTAGTTACTTTAGGTACATATCACCAATTTAGTTGCCATCATTGATTAAACTATAATATAATGGCCCTCATTGTATTCCATGAGGTAAAATGCACCTGCGATTTGTAATGCTCATGGGAGCTCAAATTACTTGTAGATTACTAATCTAAATGGAAATGAATGGTTTAAAAGCAATTTTGGACCTCATGAACATTACAAACTATTAGTACATTTTATCTCACATAATACAATGGGGTGTTATAGATTATATTTCAAATTAACTGTGGCAACTAAATATTATAGACTCTACACTAAAATCCATCAATAAATTTCACCTTCAAGCCCCTACTTTTCTAAAAGAATTTTAGTTTTTTTATAAGGATGAACTTGCCTTGGTAATTAGTTCATTAGAGACATCCAAAAGGTACAAGACGAAGATTGCATTTATTTTGTGGTGGATAGGATACTAAAGCATACCCACTACTTTGTTATTTTTAAAGAACTCAAAGCACATCAAATGGCTGATTTATTTTTCAAATGAGTGTTAAGGCTACAAGGAGGCTTCCTAAAAATATTGTATTGACAAATATAGTAGACTCCTCAACACTTTTTACAAGAATCATTTCGTCTAACTTATACAAAATTCACTCCTAGAACAAACTATCATATCTAAATAAATAGACAAACATAGGTAGCAAACAAGTGAGTTGAAGTCTACTTAAGGAACTATGTTTCAAATCAATAGTTACCTTGGGTTAAATGGTTATATTTGGGAGAGTATTGCCACAACAATACCCAACATATTATGTCTTCATTCATGGTATTATATGATTATGATGCATGAACCTTTGTTGATTTACCGTTCACTGATAGTTGAGTGCCAACAAATAGTGACTTGATGAAACATAGACAAGACATACTGAGATCATCATCTAGCAAGCTCAGAATCAATAGAAGTTCTATGCAAATTAGAATTGTACAAAGAAGTCATTTGAAGTTGGAGATATGGTCTTTTTGACATTCCAACCTTATAAGAAAACCTCCAATCAAAAGTAGTGGGGTTGAAAAGCTCAAACCATGCTTTTATGGGCCTTATGCAATCTTGAATTGATGAAATCACATATGAGTTGGAATTGTCAAAAAATAACAGGACTCGACATTTTTCATGTGTTTGACCCCAAGAGGGTCTTTGGACATCATATCAACCCATTGGTGGATTTGCCACACTTATGATCAAGAAAAGTCGTATTGGGACCCAATGTTGATATTAATAAAAAGGTAAAGATGTTAAGGAACAAAAGCACTACAAAGCATCTAGCGTAATGGAAGAATTTACCTACTAAAGATGCTACTTGGGAAGGAAAAGAGATCTTGGGGAATTCAAATTCCCATTGCTTGAGGGTGAGGAATTTTGAGAAGTATAGAGGGTAATGCCCCTAATCCTAAGGATAGAGCCATCTATCTCACTTTCCAAAATTGGGCTGGATTTTGGACCTTCTCATAAACGAGATAGAGGAAGAGGAGGACTCCTTCCAAAATTCAGCAACACAGTTCATGGCCAGACTAGATGACATAAAGGAAGCCGCGCAACAAATGTTGGATAGGTTGGCAAATGCAAATATGGGGATGGTCACTAAAGCAGTGAAGGCTTTGATGGCATTCATGATGGAGGGATGTGAGATAGAATTCTCTCAACGTCTTGTGGACCAAGGATGGCCCGAGGAAGAATTGGTGGAAATATTAGAGGACTGGGGAGCTTCTCACACTGTGGGTCAGTATACTAATGGAAGGGAGCATAAGGCACAAGGAAAGATTTGGGATTACCTCATAGATATGGAGCATGCTTTCCGCACCACATTCCTCCACCTTCAGAAAATGGTGTGGACTACTAAAAGGGTTGATGAGGAAAATACAGCAGCACTTGAGCAGGAGAAAGAGCTGAGGGTGGAAGTGGAAGCTTTGAAGAAGGAACTGGCACAGGAGAAGGTGGCTTGAGAGGAGGAAAGAACCATCAAGACCACAAAGGAACGGCTACTTGTCACCACTGAAAAAGACAAGATGGACGCCCTGCGACTTCTCAAAGCAACCAGGGAGAAGCAACTAGCGGCAGAAAAGGAATTGAAAACCCTGCGCAGCTCGGACTCCACCACAGGGACGCCTTCTTACTCTCATCTTTCTCAGTAGAAATACTAGTTGGTGTATTCTCCCATTTTGTAATGTCGTCTGGAAGACGACAAGTTTTGGGGGGGGATGATGTAGGCGTGCAATAAATAATAAATAAAGTTAGATGGTCCGGTTTGGTTAAAGTATGTTTAATCAATTTCTGTTAGTAGTATTTAGTTGGAAAACGGTTGGTCTCAAACCAACCTTTGGCTCTCTATAAAAGAGTCCAGCATCGTATTGTAAAAGCTATCTTTTGGTGAAATACGAATGACAGTGCGAAGAATTAATTAGAACTATCTCTGTTTTGTTGAGTATGATGTGATTGTTGGTTATATGGCGTTCCATTTATGTTCCAGTTATGTTCCATCTATGTTCCAGTTTTGTACCATTGTGACCAAGTAGAACGTATTGGCAACTAACAGTCTTCCATTCAAATAAAAGAATTCATGGATCATTAAAGATGACAAGAGAAACCATCAATGTGCCCAAATTTGAATGGAAAATGGCATGAAACTTTCAAACAACTCAATACGATGGGGTCATACCAAGCCTTTAACCCCTATATAAAGCAACCAATTTCATCAATTTGGATTATCTTCCATCATCACATCAACACACCCAAATGCTAGTTCAAGCACTTGTGTTCAGCCATTCAATCTAAGGGTGAAAACCTTTGGATTTAAAGATCAAAGGGTGAAAACCCTTTGGTTTCTAGAGAAAAAGTTTCAACACAAGTTGCATCTGCACTAAAAATTGGAAGACTACGATGAAACTTTGGATACATCAACACTTTGGACATTTTCAAATTATCTTTGTAACCATTGCAATCTTGATCATCATCAAATATTTGTGGCAACAAATCTATGTAAATGCTTGAATGAAATGTTTGAAAGCTCTATTATAGTCAATTTGTATGTGCAACCCTGACTATTTTTTGTGGGCAATTCAAATATATATGAACTATGCAAAATTTTGGATTGATTTCATTGTATTATTTCATATTCAAGCAATTTATATGAATATTATAGTTATGTGTCATTACAATTGTGACATTGGTTTGATCCACTATAGCACAATGATGAGTCATTATACCATGAGAGCTAAAATCATACTGGTTGTGAAAGGGCATCCATAAATGACAATAATAAAAAAGCAACGTAGTGAAAATTTCACAAAGGCCTTTTCAAACTAATTAAAGAAATGACCACAACAAAGTATTAAAGTTAAATAAGTTACAGTGTTTGACTTGCATTCAAAGACATACCTACCAAGGGCTGCCCAAACATATATTGAGCATATAGGCACATTTATGGCTAGGTGAATATGTTTTTGACATGTAAATCAAACATCTAGAATACAAGGAAGTTTTGAAAAACATCAAATGTTCATGAATAACGAAGAAACTACAAAGAGAACCCAAAATACCTAAGTCATTAGTTTGCATGTAGGAAGAAACAAAACTATATATATTTTGTATAGCTGAACCTAGTTGTACTGGATTGTGAGAAGAATCTACCACACTAGTGAACTAGGACATGTTGTGACCTAATCACACATCGCCCATTGTAATGGGACCCCCTATCTTTATGCTCGTTTGGCCCTTTTTGTTTTCTTGTCTTGGTAGCTCTAGTAGCAATCTCCAAGGTTCATGGTGGTTCCTTTTGGGAATGTCAAGTTTGACCAGGTTTTGAGTTAAAATGTGTTCCCTTTCAGGTGGAGTTTTAGGCTTTGAATCCTTTGGAAGGTTAGACAATCTAAGAAAACACAAAATTCGAAGGAATGAGCAAAATGAAGCAACTGATAGTGAAATGCACAAAAGGGGCAATACATCGCACTAAGTCTAGAAATAGCCTTGAGGAACTCAAAATTGAGAAATCTTTTGAAAGTGGTTTGTAAGTAGAGATGGGCCCAAAGTTTTAAAAGTCGGGTTAGTTGTGAGATCTTTACAAGTGTACACGGCTTCGAATTAAATGGAATTGCTAAAATTTGTCTAAGATGACCCAATCAGACCCAAAAGAGGAATCTTGAAGCAATTGAAAATTTGGCACCTACCTAGGATTGCCCCCGATCGCATTTTTGTTTTTCACTTGATCAAGGAATTTCCAAGTTAAAATAATCTGCAACCTAGTCAAATATGTGCTCAAGTGCACTTTACACAAGGAGCCAACGGAGCTTTCCAAAATTGAAAAAATCCTCCACCATGTTCAATATGCGCTCAAGCGCAAAAGTGAATTAGTCAAGGAAAGTTTACAAAATGAGGAAATCCGCAACAATACCCAATTTGCGCTCAAGGCGCACTTTCCACCTAGTCGTGGATTTCGTCCAAAACCATAATCCGCAACATGCCCGAATTTGCGCTCCCATCGCATATCCACTGTAGTAATGGATAGTTTTAAAAATGACTCCACCTGTCTTCCCAATACGTGCCCTAAGCACAATTTTCCTAGGGAAGAGAATTTTGAAAGCAGAGAAAGTCACAAAAAGCATTGTCCACATGGGATCCTAACTGCATCTAGATAGATAGATAAGATAAGATAAATTATTAATGTCCAACAAGAGACCACCAAAAGGGTCTAAGGGACTAGAAGCGTACAAAAGGTAACTGCCCATAGTAGGAGCATGAAATGGTGTCCAGGGAAAGAACCAAACAACAAAGGAAGCAGAAAGCAAAAGAGTCAAAGATCAGCAGAATGCATAGAATGCATACAAAGGAAGCAAGTATCGAGCCATGCTCACCCATTTTTTTATCCACACGATCTTCATGTCCGCAAAATGCAAAACTCAGAGAACAAAGAAGTGTTCATTACTGAGACCTAGTCTTCCTTTGTAGCATAGAATGCATACAAAGGAAGCAAGTATCGAGCCATGCTCACCCATTTTTTTATCCACGCGATCTTCATGTCCGCAAAATGCAAAACTTAGAGAACAAAGAAGTGTTCATTACTGAGACCCAGTCTTGCATGAACACAAAAATTAGAATGGTCAAAGACAAGTTTGCCACAAGTTGTAAATAATGAGGAAATTTATTAAGTTTGAAAGGACCGCCTTCACGAGACATTGGCATATGAAAATGAGATGCATGGACTTTGTTGGATACTTGGCAAGAACTTTTGGAAGACTGACAATGAGGTGCATCCAAGTTTGCATGGTTTAGCTCTTGGACAACCAAAGAATATAAGCAATGAGACACTGGAAGGATTATCACAAGCAATTCAATCGATGAATGATGAAAGAAAGCTTCGAATTCAAAAGTTGCGTGATCTTGGGAAATCCTTGATTGAAATTTCAAACTTGATGGATACCCCGGTAAAAGAAAGAGAACTATTCGGAAATGCTGTATTCATAGTAGCACTTCACTAGAGAAGTCAAATCCATTGATCAATGCTTGTATGGTTGATCCTTCTGAGCTTCTTGCAAATATTGAAGCTCAAATGTAGTGAAAAGGATATCAAAAAAAGGTTCTCCATGGTATAAGAATTATGGTAAAATAATGAATGTGTTATTAAACAAAGATCATAAATGATCTATATATACAAGTATACACAAGAATGTTTCTATAACGAACAAAGAGAGATAGAAACATTCTGAAGACAGAAAGAGAAAGTTTCCATATTGAACAAAGAGAGAATATGGAGACATAGAAAAGGAGTGACCATTAGAAATAGAAATAAATCTACAGAAGAGAGGAACAAAAATAGATAGATTTAACTCTAATACCCTCCCTTAATGGTCAATCTAACTTCAAAAACAAAAGTCTGCAAGTGAAGCCTCAGAAGGCGTAAAAGGCAAACTTGGGCTGGTAGGACAAGTCTTGGTTCCCAAAACAAGCACCTGAAGGCGATGATATACAAAGATCATCATTATTCTCTGCTTCTGGGAGTTATAGTGCTTTCCGTTGAATCACTGACTACCTTCCAACAGAAGATTGGTGAGAGATGTCATGACACGTTTGATGCAAAAAAACGTGAATATATGAAAAGACAATCTTCGAAGTAGATTGACGAAAGAACCAAAAAAAACTAAAAGACACCCAAAAGAGAGCTCGAAAAAACCCAGAAGGAATTTGTTATTAGATTCTAAATCCGATAGCTCAAAAATTGAGGCACAGAAAATGATGCACCCAGAAAAAATGAAGGCAACTCAGTTGAGATTTGCAAAAACCCACCAAGAATCTACAAGTAGATTTTCAAAATGGCAAAGAATCTGAGAGTTTCGAAGGAAACCCTAGCCAGAAAAAAAACTTGAAAAATTTGCAAATGGCTATTAAAAAAATGGATGAAATCCTGGCCACAAAAGACTAAGAGCACTATTAAAACCCTAGACAATGCGAAAGCAGCAAAAATCAATCGTAGAAGAAGCCAAGTGAGTTGCAGAAACAGAGAATGCGAATGAGTTGCAGAACAAATGACCATTCAAGGTTTTGAAGGATGTCTGCAAAAAAAAAATCAAACACACCCAAACAAAAGATTTTGAAAATCTTAGAGTCTGAAAATTTCATGTAGAAATTAAACATTTTCAAAACCTATTTCGAAAAATAACTCGGGAGATTTCAATAATGAAATTATTATTTTTCGAAATTTAATACCAGATTATGGTAAAATAATGAATGTGTTATTAAACAAAGATCATAAATGATCTATATATACAAGTATACACAAGAATGTTTCTATAACGAACAAAGAGAGAAATAGAAACATTCTGAAGAGAGAAAGAGAAAGTTTCCATATTGAACAGAGAGAGAATATGGAAACATAGAAGAGAAGTGACCATTAGAAATAGAAATAAATCTACAGAAGAGAGAAACAAAAATAGATAGATTTAACTCTAATAAGAAGCCCCATTCTCGATTGCAGCACTAAATCACTCAGTAAAGGATGTTTAAAAGGAAGAGTTTGCAGCAAAACACAAAGTATGCCCAGCACAAAATGCATTGGATCATGGATGCGTAGAAAAGAAAGCTACCATAAGCTTACCTGTGCATAGGAAGGTAAATGACACGGAACACCAATGAAGTAAACTACTGCATGGAAATGAAAGTCCATTGCACAATACAAAGAATTGAAAGACTCTGTTGACATGTTCATCCACAATGGTCCCGATACACCCAATGTGTGTTTAGGAGCAATTCTAATTGAATGAAGTTACTTTCTAGGAGAACAGGAATCTGCGTGGAGGTGGAAATCCCGCTCATATCCTTTCCTGGGCGCAAAATGAGCAAGGCCAAGGAATAGTCAAACAAAAAAAATCCTTCACTTGCTCAAAACCCTGCTTCGGCTTCCTGTCAAGCGCAAAACGGGGCAAGTGACAGAATTTTCAAGAATTAGAAAAATCTTTAACATGGTCAAAAGTGCAACTGGGCGCATATTCCACTTGGTCAAGGAAAATGAGAATAAAAAAAATTCCAGTACTTCATCAAAATCGTGCTCAAGGAAAGTTTTAATGAACAATGTGCATGGATGTAGACAAGGGGAAAACAAATTCTTTGTATGGGTGATGTTTCCAAATGCGTGTGATTCGGAATTTATTTATTTTCGCATTAGTATAAGTATGGTCACGAGAAAAGTAATTTGGGGAGATGTGTTTTGATGAGTGAAGTGAAGGATTGATTAAAGTTTGGAGAATACAAAGATCATTCATTAAGATAACTCGAAAGAGTTAATTCTTTTATTTTTTCAAATTGCGGGGCGATTTTATACTCACAAGGGTATCACTAGAAAATATTGGAAGTGATGAATAACGGAGCCCGTGAAGGGATTGAAAGAGTAGAATAAAAGGAGTCATCACAAGCTCATCACAAATCGAAAAATTAGGGAAAAAATTCAAATAGAGATCAAATCATGAAGATTTCGGAAAATTTGAGGAAAAACTAGAAAAATCTCGGAGAATTTCTCCTTCATGGGAGAAATTTTGAAAAACTCTAGAAATTTTGAAATTTTGGAAATATAATGAGAATTTAGAATCTCGAAAATTTGCAAATCATGAGAAAATTTCAAAATCTCGGAAAATTTTGAGAATTTTCAAAAATTGGGAATCTTGGAAGATTTCAAAGTCGAGAAAAAATTCAAATCGTGGAAAAAGGCATTGAAATTGGTAAAATATGCAACATTTGCAGAAAATCAATTTTTGGGGTTTAAAAAGCAATATTAATTAAATATTGATTTTATTAATATTTAATTGATTAATTTTCAAATGGAAAATTGCTAATTAAATATTGATTTATATTAATATTTAATTAATATTTTTCAAGCAAAAAAATCAAAATTGGAAAAAGAATCAAACAGACAAAACTTCCCCATAAAGTTAGAGACTCAAATTGGCAGATTTTGAAAAAAATTGAAGAAAAATTATTACAAGTGGCAAGGAATCTTGAGGGAATAAGGCAATTTCCCAATTTCAGCTCACAGCTTTTAAAGCAATTTTTTGGCGGTTCAAGTCTATAAAAGAGAACCTCTTCCCATTTCATTGTCACACAAACCGAGAAACAATTTGAGAAGTGATTTCAGACTGGATGATTTGTGAGAAGATTCGAGAAGAGTTTGTGAAGACTTTTTTTTGGAGAGAAAACCTCGGAAAAGTTGAGTGAATCTTCTTGAAGAGGGAGAAAAGTTGTTTCCTAAAAGATGTGAAATCATCCTTTGTTGAGAAGATTCAAGAGAAATTGTGAAATTTGGGAAGAAAGGGAAATTTTAGTAAGTTTAAAAATTTGTGAAAAAGCATGAAATCTTGCAGCAGACAAGGAGAATCCTATTCTGTTGAAAAGTAGAGAAATTTTGACAAAATTTCAAATTTTCTCTTGTATAGAGAAATTGTTTGTTTTATTTCTACATGTTACGAAAAGTAATTGGTAGAATACTTATATGATTTATTAACAGAGATCAAACGATCTATATATACAAGAGGATAAACGATCTTTCCTTAGGAAACGATCGTACATTCTATTCTAGCTACAGTTAACTAAATATTAGAAACATTCTAATATTTACACTAAGATACAATATTGAGCATTAATAAAATATGATCCTAAGTTATTCTAATACCCCCCTTAATGCTCAATCTATCAACTACACCAATAGACCCCCTAAATTTTACAAACTTGTCAAGACCAAGGGGTTTGGTAAAAATATCTGCTGGCTACTCCGAGGTAGGAACATATAGCAACTGAACAAATCTGTCTTCTACCAACTACCGAATGTAATGACAATGAAGTTCTATGTGTTTGGTGCGTTCATGGAAGACTGGATTCTTGGCAAGTTTGAGTACACCCTGATTGTCTGACAACAAAGGAGTCGGACCTGCTTGAGGTAGTTGCATATCTGTAAGCATTTGACGAAGCCAAACTGCCTCACAAGCTGCCTTGACAACTCCTCTATATTCTGCTTCCGTCGAAGAGAGAGCCCTTGCCTGTTGCTTCTTACTGGTCCAGGTGACTGCACCAAATCCTAAACTGAACACGTATCTAGAGGTAGATTTTTTGTCATCAACGGAGCCAACCCAATCAGAATCTGTGAACCCACTGAGTTGAGGAGCAGCACTCCTAGTGTAAAGAAGTCCATAATCCGAGGTTCCTTGTACATAGCGCAAAACACGCTTCACTAGAACCCAATGATCAACCTTGGGGTTTGTCATGAATCGGAAGATGTAGCTGACTACAAAGCTGAGATTAGGTCTAGTAGCAGTAATATAAATGAGACTACCCACAAGTTGCCTGAAGACTATTTCATCTACAGAAGGAGAATCAGATTGTGCAGACAATTTTAGACCAGTCTCCATAGGAGTGGAGGCTGGTTTGCAATCTTACATTCGAAACCTGTCAAGCAAGCTTCTGGCATACTTAGATTGAGAAAGAAAAATGCTGTTGTCAGTCTGCCAAACCTCAATACCCAAACAATAATGAAGTAGTCTGAGATCTGTCATATCAAAAGTGTTGCACAAATCCTGTTTGATTTTGGAAATCAAATGTTCTGCACTCCCAGTAATGATTAAGTCGTCCACATAGGCAACAAGAAAGAGAATATCATTACCAAAGTGTTTGATATACAAATTATTATCTGAAGGAGTACGCTGAAATCCACGAGCAACCAAGTACTGATCAATTTATGTACCATGCCCGAGGGGCCTATTGAAGACCATAGAGGGCTTTCCGAAGTCTACACACTTAGGGTTCTAAACCAGCAATCTTGAAACCAGGAGGCTACGTCATGTAAACTTCTTCCTGCAATTCACCATTTAGAAAGGCACTCTTCACATCCATCTAGTGGACTTTCCAACCATACTAAGCTGCAATGGCAAGGAGAAAACGAATAGTACTCATCTTAGCTGTAGGAGCAAAAGTCTCCTCATAGTCAATGCCTCCTCGCTGGGTGAATCCTCGAGCAACTAATCTAGCTTTATATTTGTCTAAGGTACCGTCTGCATGATACTTGACCATATAGACCCATTTACAGCTAATGGGTTTCTTCCCTGGAGGAAGATCTGAAAGAACCCAGGTGTGATTCTTTTGATGACTTTGGAACTCAACATCCATTGCCTATTCCCATTCTAGAATTCCTTTGGCCTCTGCATATGTTTGAGGCTTAGAGATACTGTGGATGTTAGCCATAAGAGCAACATTAACTGTGTTATGCTGAATGCTCTTATTTCTAGAGGTTCTACCCTCAATGAGTTCATCAGGACAAAGATCACTGATTGTCTTAGCCCACTAGTTAGGCTAAAGTGTAGAGGAGCCAATATCAGATGCAGAAGGAATAGCTGGATGAGGGAGTGGATCAAGAGGAAGAGTTGCATTGTCCAAAGTGAGCTCAGGTGATGCATCAGCATCATCTCGCTCATCAAATGAATCACATGAAATAGGAAGACCCAAGTCAGAAGCCTCTAAAGACTGAATCTCAAAATACTGCGGGGAGGAAGAGAGCTGAAATGGTCCTAGTTTCTCATCAAACACAACATCACGACCGAAGATTAAACGATCAGTGTTTACATCAATCAGTCTGAAGGCCTTATGAGTGTCACTGTACCCTGTAAACATGAGCTTCTGACTCTTGGAATCCAACTTAGTGCGCTTGACATCATGAATCCATACATATGCTAAAGAGCCAAAAACTTTCAAATGGTTGATCCTAGGTTTGCGACCAGACCATGCTTCCTCAGGAGTCTTATGTTTAACTGCATGAGTGGGTGACCGATTAAGAAGATAGACTGTTGTGAATATTGCTTCTGCCCAATATTTTTTAGGAACAAATCTATGTTCGATCATAACCCTAGCCATCTCTATAATGGTACGATTTCGACTCTACATCACCGTTTTATTGAGGAGTGTGTGATGTGGTAAACTAACGTTTGATGTCATGAGTAGCACAGAAGGTAAAAAAGAGGAAGAACAGAACTCTACCCCATTATCAGACCTAAGAGTAAGAATAGAAGAACCAGACTCTTTTTCTACTACGGCCTTAAATTTCTAAAATACAGGAAATGCATCTGATTTTTTCTTAAGAAAATATACCCACATTTTGAAATTGAAATCATCAACAAAGAGTAAGAAATACATGTACCTAGTAACAAAAGTAGTATTCATAGGACCACATATATCAGCGTGTAAGAACCCTTCACAGGCTCTAATTGCTGAAACTGTTTTGTCTCAATATTTGTTTTGAAAGTTTATAATTTTTTTGTGGTTTTCACAAGTTTTAGAGCAAAAAGCAAATATACCTTAATCTGAAATTCTGAAACAATTTGAAATACTGCTGCAACTTCTATTTATTTTCCAATGAAATACAAGTAAAATCCAAACAATCTTTTATTGGAAAAATATCACCAAAGACAACTATGAACTACATAAAAAAAACCTGGAATAAGACTGTCATGTGCTGCTGTAATTATTTATTTGCTAAAGTAGTAAATGCTGAAGATGTTGTTTTGTCTCTCATACCCACATTTCAACCTCTATATGATATGATCTGTCTTTGTCAATCCCCAACTGCTAGTCGATATTATCTTTCCACAACTGCGAGTAAAACCCTCTGCTGAAGCACAATAAGAATCTCTGGATGAGACCCTCTCCACAATACCAGATTCACCAAGTATTTCACTGGCTCAAATGGCGAACACAGAAGAAAACTATGTTTCTCCAATGGTGAAATGTTGAAAACCCTTGTCTAGAGCTCAAAGCAAGAAGCAATAATCAATAACAATAACAATGGATGCCTTTCTTCTTTCCCCAACAAGCATAAATACGCTTTCCAACCCTAATTCACAATTCCTCGAAAAGCTGCCATTTCTTTCTTCAAGGTATTAAAAATATAATCATTAAATAAATTTAATGATTTAGACTTAGGAAGACATGCCAATAAATTAATACATTAATTTGGCCCCCTTTATGATATTAAGACCCATCACTTAAGTGATTTAATATAAAGTCAATTTACAACTTAATATTAAATCCTTTGCCATTTAATTAATATATAATCACCGAAAACTGAATAACTCCCTCAAAAATGCGAATCTGGCTTAACCGTCTGGAACTGGAGTTGGCATAACAATTTCCCATGTGATCAAATAATATTTCTAAAAACAGCAGAGGTCCATCTCTATGACTCTAAAAGTTGCTAAAAATAGCAAAACTCAAACAAACAGAGTCTGAAACCTCTCCATACCAAATCAAGGGTGCTGAGCTCTGCAAAAGTCGAACCATCAGATAAGCATCTCCTCTATGCACAAATTGACCCTTTATCTGTCTCTACTAGCCTACGAGGGTCCAATGATAGGCTAATCAATAGCTAGAAGGGGATATCACACAGCGTGAACCAGCTGGAGTACCAAATTTCAAATTTTACCTTAAATGTTTCAAATTTTAATTATAAACTTATAATTAAATGTTTCTTATAACTTTTATTATAACTTTTAAACTTATAATAAAAGTTTCGGTTTTTTTATTATAATAATTCTAAATGTTGTAATGCCGGAGTGAAGAAGAGGTGGTGCATTCGAATTTGGTGACATTTGATTATTATAGTAATTTGTTGAAGTGAAAATTTCAAATTAGTAAATGTTCATTCAGATTTGCTAGTTGACTGAATTGGATAATTAAAATTGGTGAAAGTAGCTTTAGGATTTGTTTGCATGAATATTATTCAATATAGTTGCAGTTATTTTCAAAATTATTTTAAAAATCCAGGAAGAGCCAACCTAGGTTCTTCACAATGGTATCAAAGCTTTCTTCCTCCCATCCTGTGGGGTCTGGATTCTTTATTATTCGGATGATATTTTTAAAGTGATCAACACTTCTATTTTCTCTAGCCATGGATAAATACAGGAGATCCAGTTCCGGAAGTCGTCTTAGCAGTTCCGGAAGCCGTCATAGCAGTAAGGGAAATAGAGAGGAATTAAATGCTTTGGTAGAAAGCGTGGAGAGACTTAGATTGCATCAGCAGAGATTAGCAGAGAGGTTGTCGGATCCAGTTACAATAGACAAGGCAGCGAGATATATGGTCTCTGCCATTAGAAGGCCGACAACGAGTTTGCAGGGGAGAAGGCTAGAGTTTTCTCCGACAGCAGTCTGTGATGCTGATGTTCCTGCATCTAGTTCAGCACCTGCTATTCCCATTCGCAGTGCTGATGATGGATTTATTGCACCGGAACCAGTGGATGTTTCAGTGCCATTGGTTGACAACAGAGCTGAGCATCACCAGGTTGAGGCTCCTAGAGCAGTCACTACAGATTGTACAGAGTCAGCTGATGTTGCAGTTATCACTGAGTGTTCAGATTCTTCCGTGGAGGGAGTTATTATTGGGGATTTTTATGTCAGTTGTAGTAGTGTTGCTCCTGTTCAGGAGGCAGTTGCTTCCTCAATTGAGACTGAGGCATGTACGGAGTCTCCCAGTGGTGAGGTTGGAGATTTGGGCATTACAGTGGGGTCAGTTGATGATAGCTCATGCTCCAGCATTATTGGTGCACAGCCTGACATGGAGTCATGTGTGCAGAGTCACAAGTCAGCAGTTGAGATTTCAGCAGGAGATGTAGGAGCTGACACATTTGATGATACTTTTGAGGATGCTGTGAGTTGCATGGGAGATGACACCCCCTGTGAGTTATTGGGTGATGACTGCGAGGAGCATATTAGCTCTGACAGCTCAGAGATTTATGATAGCAGTCGTTGTGTGGAATCAGTACAGGAGACAATGGTTTATTCCTGTGTTGAGGATATGAGCATGGAGCTTTCTAATGATAACACTCAAGATGGGAGTGTTGCAGATGATTTGGGGGACATAATTTCATGCCACAGTTTAGTTGATTCACATGACGACATTGAGTCGTGTATGCAGCCAGAGTTAGTAGAGGAGATATCGAAAGATGATGTGCACACTAGCATTGCAGATATCTCTGATGCTGAGAGCAAGGACGATGAGTGCTGTAGTGTTTCTGGCTTTCTATATCTGACTTTGGGCATTGATTCAGCGTTGTCATTTGGTGATGGTGAGTTCCAGGACTCTGTGTTACAGGGACCCATAGATGAGGATAGGGAAGCTTATGAGTGGCAAGAGTTCGTTTCAGCCAGGGCTTCAATTTCTGGAGAGAGGATTACTTCGTCAGTGACTCATGTGGATGTATCTCAGAGTCTGGATTATTAGATAGTTTCAGAGGACGAGGGAGCTGGAGATTGTTTTGAGTCAGTTTCAATAGCAGCTTCCCTGGATTTAGATGAGGTTGTGTCTGATGCCTGTACTCAGTTTGTAGAGGTGTACTCAGATGTAAGTACACAGGGAGAGGGTGATCTTGAGGGGAGTTTGTTGGTTACAACTTCTTCTCATAGTGTAGACAGTGCATTTGAGGTTGTTCATAGGAGGCCTGTTATGCAGAGTCATCATGTGACTAGCCAGTTGCGAGTTGATGAGAGGGATATTTCTTCTACTCGAGCATTTTGATGCCGCTCGTCAGTTGTTGGCTGTTTATGGTTGGGGTACTCCTATGACAGATGAGTCCTGTGGTGGTTACTTTTCATTGACAGAGATTCACTCTTTGCGTGAGGCTGTCAAGATTTTGAGACAGAACTATTTACAGATGGTAGCCGATAGAGATCACCTAGTGGAGTGGGGGAGTATAGCTTATGAGGCACTAATGGACAGAGAGGAGGTGAGTGAGCTTACCCAGGAGCTCACAGAGACTACGAAGGTTTTAGAGGATACTCAGCGGGCTCTTCAGGAGTCGCAGATCTGATTAGAGGAGGTGACCGTGGAGTTGGAGCATTTACGGTCTACACCAGCCCCAGACCCAGTTCAATTCATTGAGGTGGTTGGTGGTGAGTTTGCCCCTACGATTGGTGATGAGGGACCTGATGATGTGGCTGACGCACATGTTCAGGAGATGGGAGCACTTGGCACGGTTGAGCTAGGAGTACCCGTGGAGTCGAGCTCTCAAGTTGATTTGCTTCCCTTAGCTGGGAGTGAATCTATTTCATCATCTCACATAGCTGATAGCATGGGACAGTTGGCTGTGCCAAATTTTCAGAGGGATCAGCTATGGATTGCGGGGGAGCAAGTTGACGCTTCCACGTATAATTTCTACTGCACCAAGTCATTCATGGAGTATTTAATTGAGAGTGCAGATGTGTGAGAGGATTCCTACAGAGTGTCCGAGGGTACTCTCATCCATGGCTCTTGTGCTATTCGGAGGTTGGTCGGGAAGATTGTGGAGACTCTTACTACTATGCTTCCCCACAGGGATTTTGAGGTTGGGTTCGTTGAGAGGGTTGTTCAAGACCCTACCCAACCTGCAGTTATACGGAGTCAGAGATTGGAGCCATCTCTTGATTCCCGGTTTGGCCATGATGAGCGGTTGACAGAGATTGGGGTTTCTTACTAGCATTTCACAGTGGGGTACGCTCATCATTTTTCTTTTGACCCTCAAGTGGAAGATTTGTTTTCACGCAGGGGTAAACCGGCTCCAGTATCCTACCATCCATTATGGGATGGATTAGCACCATCGTTTGCAGATGGATTTGGCAGTTGCAAGTTAGATTACTTGCAGTGTTCACACACTCAGGATTGTTTATCAGAGGGCAGAGTTGACAACAGTGATACTAGCACGTTTGGTCACTGTTGTTTTCCCAGTGCAGTTGGGTTGAGTTCTGTTGGGGTGTTTTCAGCATCGACATCTACAGTTTGTTTACAGATGTGGTTTTCAGTGGTATCTGTTCTGTTGATGTTGGTTCTTTCTTCACTGGAGTTTAGTGAGGATCGGGACATTACTTATAACCATCCTTGGGATCCGGGTGGTTTATGATGTTGCTTGTTTTTCCTGATTGCTTGAGGACAACCAATCTTGGGAAGGGAGGACTATAATGTCCCCGTTTTTAGACTCGTGGGATTAGCTTGGTTTGGTGACCCACACAGGCTAATCAGGCGATCAGAGGGGGTTAGATGGTGGAGCCAGCGTTGGGATTCCATTCTGGAGGTTCAGGTTATCAAGTCTGCTCTTTGTTCGGATCATTTTGGTCGACTTACTATTTTTAGTAAGTGGTATTGTGGGCATGGTCAGGATTAGCAGGGTGTCTGCACGGAGCGTCAAATATCTCAGGATCGAGTTTCAGTGAATCTCCAGTTTGAGACTTACTATTTATAGTAAGTCTATTTTTAGTAGTGGCTATTTCTGGCAGGGCAGTGCCTAATCCTAGCTGGGCAGTTGGACTTGGAGCTTTGTCAGAAGTTCGTTGATTGCAATCAGACAGTTTAGTGGCTTATATTTTAATGTGTTATTAAATTAAATTATTTTGATTTTATTTAATAACTTATGACTTTATAACTTAATGTTATAAAGTGAGATTATTTTTAAAAGCCAATTAAGTGAAAATATTAAAAAGTGCTTTTTTCGAAAAAGCTATATAACCAACTCGAAAAAGCACTTTTCATTATCTTATGCAATCATTATTATTTCTGGGAATTTGGGAGGAAGACAAACCTGGCTAGGGTTTCGAGGACGGATTCCTATTTCTCGTAATTTGTGCCATTGTCTGTTGATGGTGAATTTTACGTCTGATTATCTCTGAGTTTTCAATCCGATGCTGTTGTATATCGAATGTGTGAGAAATTCTGAATCTGGAGCTTGAAGTTTATTTGGAATTGTGTCATAGCATCAACAAATGAATTCTAAAAGTTTTTGTTCTTGGAGGCCATTGGTTAATTTCTTTCTGATTATCGAAAGAGCTGTGAAGAAGAGGTCTATTGGATTACTTGAGTATGTGACGCAATTGAGAGCTACGTAGCTAAATAAAGTGGAGGCGTTTGTGTCCTACAGCGAAATCCCTTACAGACTGCCCACGTGAATACTGTCTGCTGGCACATGAGGTAATATTAATGGGCGGCTGTCAAATCTAGACTAAATCTTCACGTTAGCAGGGCCGTGAGTCTTCTTGGGAGACGGCAATGTATTTCTGAATAGTCACATACTGCTATAAGCAGTGTCATGGATCATTAATAAGGTGGCGGCTGCATCAATACAAAGACGTCACAGCATAAGGGAGAGATTTCGCAGGTGCAGGTCGTGACAAGGAAAGATAGAATTGGTGTATGTACAGGTGCATTCGAATTTGGTGACATTTGATTATTATTGTAATTTGTTGAAGTGAAAATTTCAAATTAGTAAATGTTCATTCAGATTTTCTATTTGACTGAATTGGATAATTAAAATTGGTGAAAGTATCTTTAGGATTTGTTTACATGAATATTATTCAATATAGTTGCAATTATTTTCAAAATTATTTTAAAAATCCAGGAAGAGCCAGCCTAGGTTCTTCACAGACTCACCATGAGTCACCATCTTTGAACGGTGTCTTGTGTTGCTTCCCCGCCTGGCAAGCTCCGCAAACTCGATGATTCTGGTTCTGAATATCAGGGAGACCATGTACTAAATCGTCCCGAACAAGCTGTGCAACATAATAAATATTCAGGTGACCATATCGCTGAAAGCTAAGGATTTTGCTACGAAGGCACACTCAAGGGAAGCGCCTGAGTCCACAAGCCTACAAAGACCATGATCCTCAATGCCAACAGCAATAGTAGTGCGAGAAGCACGATCAACAATCGAGCACTTATGTGCACTGAAAACATCTAGCTGAGGAGAGTGCCTCATAATCTAACTCACCAAAAGAAGATTATGTTTCATGCCAAGAACATAGCACACATTGAGGAACATGAGATTTCTCCCTCTAGACTGTATCTGAACATTGCCCCTGCTGACAACATTGTACTCTTCACCACCTCCAAAAATAACTGAGTCAGTGTAGGGAGAGAACTCAACAAACCACTCACGCCTGTGAGTGAAATGCCAAGAAGCACCGGAATCTATGTACCAAGCAGAAGATTGCACATGATCTGCAAGTCGTTTGGCCATAAAGGCATGAAAGGCAGATTCTTTCTGCTCTGAGTGCTTAGCAGCATTAGCTTGCTTTTTAATTGAGTCTGACTTCTGAAGCTGCTGATACAAATCCTCAATGAATATCTGAGATGGCCCGAACTTCGAGGCCAAAAATTGGAAGACCCAGAAAAAACAGAGGAGCACCTAGAAGAGAGCTCGAAAAACCCAAATGAAATATGTTGTCAAAAACTGGATCCGCTGGCTCAAAAATTGAGGCACCCAAAAAAATCTGATGACAGTCCATTTGAGATCTCAAAAAACCCACCAAGAATCTGAAATCAAAAAAAAAATTCCGAGCTCAAAAATTAGGGTTTTGAAAAAAAAAACCCTGGCTGAAAAAACCCAAAAAAATAATGGCGGATTTTGCAAAGAAAATACAGATTCTGGGCGTGGAACAGGTCGTTACTGGAGGAGAGAATGATCACAACTTCCAAAAAAAATGGCAAAGAAAGAAGTCGCAGCCGATTTGCAGATCGCGCATAGGAAAGACGATAGTAGATCACGGGCAGAGAGAAACTAGGGAAAAAAAACGTGATTTCCAGAAGTAATCCTGCCAAAAAAACTTTAGACAGATCCACACTGTGGGAATTTGAGAAAAATTTATTTCAAAAATTATTTGATCTAGTAATTTCGAAAAACGAAATTACAATAATTTTCCGAAAAAAATTCAAAGTGTTAGCTCTGATACCATGTTACAAAAAGTAATTGGTAGAATACTTATATGATTTATTAACAGAGATCAAACGATCTATATATACAAGAGGATAAACGATGTTTCCTTAGGAAACGATTATCTAGAATAGAAACATTCTATTCTAGCTATAGTTAACTAAATATTAGAAACATTCTAATATTTACACTAAGATACAATATTGAGCATTAATAAAATATGATTCTAAATTATTCTAATACTACATGCTCTTACGTAAGTTTGCTTTTTGCTTTAGAGGAAGAAGAGATGGCTAAGCCCAGAGGAACGAGCGTAACCAGAAGGCACCTTATAAAGACCGAGCAAAGAGGATTTTATCTAGTCTAAGATAGTTTCAAAATGGGCAAAAGTTGGAGATACTAACCTCGGATGCCTAGATATGATTGAGTTTCACGGGAGGATGTTCGGTGTAATGTCCCCTTTTTCGAGCACATTATTTCGTATTGTGTCGTTAGCCATTTCATCATGGTCCGGTGGGCTAACCGAGGCTTTGCAGGGATCAGTGGGGTATTTGGCCTAGGTAATTCCAATTTCAGGCCAATCAGAGCAGTTTCAACAGGATTTCCAGGGTACTTACTATTTATAGTAAGTCAGCAAAGTTCAGTTTTCTTGGCATTTCAGTATAGAACTTGGAGCGTTTTGACGAGAGCTTTCTGGCAAGCTATCACACATCATCTTCTGAGTTTGTTTGGTCCTCCGTTTTAATGCCAGAAGATTCCGTACTTTATTATTTTGTCACTTTATGACTTAACGATTATATTTATTTAAAAGTGACTTAAAGTGGGAATATCAAAAGATAGAGAAGGGAAACTAAAGAGTCACAGCTATAGCTTTAAAAGAAGGATTGGAGTCTCATTTGTATATGCTTGGTTTATGAATTTATTTCTCTTGGAGAATCCAGGAAGCTTCAGCTTTTGGTTCTGAACTTGAGGACAGAAACCTTCAGGCTTTCTCGGTGGATTGGATGGAAACTCAATTCATCTCTAGGGTGGATTCACAACAGTGTTCATCATTGTATTGACGGGTCCTTGATTATCCAATCTTGTTGTTGCATTATGTATTTCAGATTGCATTACTTTGTAGTTGCATCGTTATTGTATTGTTGTTGTATAATACGATAATATTTTTTGAGTTATTTAAATGGAATATATTGCTAGTTATTATGTTGACTCAATATCATATTGCATGCGAGTGTTTGTTTGTATTTCTGAGATATATTTGAGAAGTTTCGGAAAATATCCGTCTGGGATATTTCAGTGGTATCAGAGCTAAAAATCTTGCCAGCCTGTGAGGTATCTCTAGAAACAAACCTGCAGAAGGGTTTTAAGCACAGTATTTCAGAGTCTCTTGATAATATCGTAGAAGATTGGACAATACGAATCATTGGATTGTTAGATATCCATCTCTATAGTACATTCGCCTTCAAGGGAGTTGTCGCCTTGCTAAAGGTTTACGCAAGAATAATCTACTGGTTGCAGCGTTACTAAGTACACCATCACCAATGGACCGGTAGAAGACATCACCAACGTTCAGCCCAGAAGAACGTTGCATGCAGGAAAAGCTGAGGTAGGAACCCGCACTACCTCTGTTGGCTTAGAGCCATTAGTATGCGGTCAAGCTCACGTAGAGGGTGTTTGAGAATCTCGAACTCTCCCTACCGCGACTAACTTATCAACGTGACATTTCTCAAGCACACCGAGGAACAAGCTAGGAAAGCGACCATCAATAGTGGGATTTGAACTATGTTTGGCAATTGGCTTACACAACTAGTGCCCGATAGTGGGAGGAGACATTTTTCGGTGGCCCTCCAGTGCATGCAAGCCAACACGACCAAGCGTCATTCTTCACAGCACCTTCCATGTCGGTTGTGCCTTCATTGATAGCACCCAACAAGTGTGGAAGATTGTGAACGAATCAGGGAAACCAGAAGCAGCATGCGTAGCCATTAAGCTAGCACGTCTGCATCATCTAAGAACTCCACAGGGATTCGAAAATTTCATCTTTGTCGATCACATTTGGAGGAAGGTATTGCAGTTGATTGTGGACAGTTTAGGTGGACTGAAAAATGACAGAGATCCTACCTTTGGTAAGCAAGTAAAAATCTTGGAATTAATGGCAAATACTAGAATTTTCAGTCATATGTTGAATCTCGATTTAGGATAAGATGGTTCAACAATTATTTCAATGCCTCCTAAGTAATTTCAGGAAACGTCATCCAAAAAAAGTGAAGACGTGCATAAAGACTATCATGTCCTTGATCTTAGATGAGGATATCGATATATGTAACGGTTGCAATCAGACTTTTGACAATCTGGAGAGAACTAAAGTCCTCACCCGTGGCATGTGAACTCTCAGCTGGATTGATTAAGCTTCAAGCTAAAAGATTCAAGAATTTATTGACTGAAAATGAACAAATATCATTAGGCTTACAGGTTGCAGGATCTCTGGTAATGGACAAGGATCAAGTGAGCACAGAGCAGACTTGTTTTATATGCCAAGAGGGCTGGTCACAGGAGCATGTTTGCAATATTAATCAGTGAGAAGATAAATTGCAGCCAAGTGATAAGGAAAATATAGTTTTGAATACATCTCTTTCAAGACATGATGAAGAGTGTTCAAAGTTCTACTTTGGTGACTTGGTGGTTGAGTTCGACAAATTCATGGTTAAAGGCTGTGATAACCAGTTGGAAGCCTTTAATGATTCATGTAATGAGGAATCGTGTGATTTCTTTAGCAGCACCTCACTCATGCATAACACTGATATGGATGACCCCTTCGGTAGTACATCCCAAAATAAAAATGATGAGAAGCATTGAAGAGTCAACTGAAAGTCAATACGATACCATTATTGTTGCTCTTGTACACCATGATAGCACCCACCAGGTTATTGATGATCTATACAGGAAAGCTCAGAGGGATAAAGGACAAGATGGTATTGGGTCCTATGTTGCAGATTTATAGGGGGTCAAAACAGCATTTGAGGATTGGAAATCAGAATTTCTATGTTTACTTTCAGATCGCGACTACTTGTTACAGGTTGGGGGAAAATATGTTGAGCAGTTGAAGGAAAAGGAGGATGAGATTAATAAGCTCAATAGAAAGCTCAGTGTTACTCAGGGTACTTTGGAACACACACGCATTGCTCTTCAGGAAGCAAGAAATCAGATTGTTGCCTCTAGCCAGTACATGGAACAGGACGACAAGGAAAGGTCTGAATTCTTTCAGGAGGTGACTCGGGAGCTTGATAGCATACAACAAACTTACAACTTGGAAAGTTGTCCCAAAAGATCTTTGGGTCACCCAGAGTTTCTTTATGAGTTAGACCACTTGCAAGCGGTTGACAATTCCTTGTTTGAGATGGGTGATAATCCCCTTTTTGAGCTAGATGAGGAAGATATTTCCTACTCCCGTGATGAGGATGAGATTGGTTGCAAGATTTGGGACCCAAGTTCAGTTACGTGAGCTGAGTCTTGGTCACCAGATTGGAGTAGTGGGGTGAGCTCAGTTGTTGAGCAGTTTTGTTTCTACATCAGCAGTTCAGGATGGGCAGTTATGTCTTATTGCATGATGGGGTACATATGTTTCCTTGCGTTGTCTCTTACTGATGGAAAGATGTCTAGTGTTGGTGAGTATCCCTTGATTCATTCCCCGCTTCACATAGCTTGTACTCCATTGCATTACCATACCGATTCATCTAGTGCCTATGCTAACTCTATCACCACAAGTTTTGGGCATGATGATGACAATTGGGTAGAGTTTCTTCAGTACACAATTATTGAGCTTGGTATGATGATTATGCTTGATGGTGTGAATTTTTCACACAATGGTGTGCATTGTATGACTCCGAGTATAGAGAGACAGCTATGGAATCCTAATGCTGATTCAGGATTTCCTAGGGAATTCGTTAGTGCATCACATTATGGCCACATTGTATGGGATGCATTTTGTTTCCCATTCAGCCCACCTACGAAGGACTTTCTTTTCCGATTATTGCCTAGGTGTGGGATGGGTGATTGGTTTGGTACGCTTCCTCTCTTGTAGGAGGAAGCCATGTCCTGCAGTCTTGGTAGTTTGGCTCGTCAATGTGCTTCCCAGTTCGGGCTTCATATTAAAGGGGCAGTGTTATGGCAGATGGACAATTTGGGCAATTCACTCATTATGGGCATGGAACGACAAGATGTTTCAGTCGGCTGGGGAGATGGATAGCCCTTTAGTTTGTGGGATCCAGGACAGACATCCTCGAGGTTGGTAATTATTCAAGCAACTGATTGGTATGGTGTTAGGTTCTCCCCTTCATTTGACCTTAGGGATGCTTGTGATTTCAGTTGGAGTGAGGTTCTTAGTTGGATTGAAGTTTTTCTCACAAATAATGGCAGCTCAGGGCAAATTGATTCGACTGATCAGGCACATGGGGTGATTTGGGATCCCGGCATTAGATTGGTTAATGCATTGGTGTTGTGTTAATGGCTTCACAAGCCGGGACATATTGTTTGTTTCCGTTTTTCACGACAGGTTGGTGGAGCAACTTCCTTGAGATTGGTATGGGATCCAAGTATTTTGGTCACATCTTGCAAATACCGATTGCTTGAGGGCAAGCAATCTTTGGGAAGGGATGATTTGTAATGTCCCCTTTTTCGGGCACATTATTTCATGTTGCGTCGTTAGCCATTTCATCTTGGTCTGGTGGGCTAACCGAGGCTTTGCAGGGATCATGGGGTATTTGGCCTAGGTAATTCCAATTTCAGGCCAATCAAAGCAGTTTCCACAGGGTTTCCAGGGTACTTACTATGTATACTAAGTCGGAAGAGTTTAGTTTTCTTGGCATTTCAGTATAGGACTTGGAGTGTCTCGACAAGAGCTTTCCGGCCAGCTATCACACATCGTCTTCTGAGTTCGTTGGGTCCTCCATTTTAATGCCAGAAGATTCCTTCCTTTATTATTTTGTCACTTTATGACTTAACGATTATATTTATTTAAAAGTGACTTAAAGTGGGAACAGATAAGGGAAACTGAAGAGTCACAGCTGCAGCTTTAAAAGAAGGATTCGAGTCTCATTTGTATATGCTTAGTTTATGAATTTATTTCTCTTGGAGAATCTAGGAAGCTTCAGCTTTCGATTCTGAAAGCTGACGGAAACCTTCAAGCTTTCTCAGTGGATTGGACGGAAACCCAGTTCATCTCTGGGGTGGATTCATAGCAAAGTTCACCATTGTATTGACAGGTTCTTGATTATCCAATCTTGCTATTGCATTCTATATTTCAGATTGGATTACTTTGTAGTTGCATCATTATTGTATTGTTGTTGTATAATACGATAACATTACCTGAGTTATTTAAATGGAATATATTGTTGGTTATTTATGTTTAATCAATATCATCTTACATGCGAGTGTTTGTTTGTATTTTTGAGATATATTTGAGAAGTTTTAGAAAATATCCATCTGGGATATTACATTCGGTTACAAGGATCATCACCCTACCCACCTGGCTGCTCTAATTGTGAGCAGTGGAATTGTAGCTGCAGCTGGATTCCCTCCTGCTTTTCAGCATCCCGAGTTGATTGTGGAATGTGCAAAACATTATGATCCCAGAAATAGGATGATCAAGGATACAGAAGGGAACATCATTGTTGACCTCTCTCCACCAGCTATATCAGAGGCGTTTGGAATTCTTTCATCACAGAAATTGGTGTTGAAGACAAAAGAGCAAGAAGAAAGAGTCTTCACTGTCGAAATTCAGTACTGTGAAGAGATTATAAACAATAAATGGCTACAGAAGAATAGAGAATAGGTCTCATTTTTTCCAAGCTGCCTAAGGAGATGGTGTGGCTTGATTTTCAAAAGGAATATAGCAATTTGGTTATGATGCTAAGCAGAATCTTCGACTTGCCACAGTCCTATCTGTTTGAGACCTAGATGTGGTACTTTGTTGAGCAGGTAGTTGAGGAGCACAACCACGTAGATTGGACTGGACTGATCAATGACAACTTGAATGAGCAACTGGACAACTTGGAGCACTCAAGGAAGTTTTACATGAGTTCATATATCATATACATGTTGGTACAGACTACGAGGTACAATGGGCTGAAGTGCAAAGGAGCAATCGGCATTGGTGCTCAACGTTTAAAGCTGTACGATTGTTATCCTCAATTGCATCTACTCACCATGAATGATTATGTCAAAGTTAATGATGTATTTGCCATGTGCATCGTTAGGACTTTGTAGAAGAGGATTCACCTGAGATTATCAGTTGCAGCAATAATGCTAGTGGAGCAATATGGAGCATGGTTTATTCAGTTTCCCACTTTTTCCTACATAGGGTTGGAGGGATTTTCTTCATAGCCATACAACATACCAAGGTATCCTACTGATAAAATGGTCTTGTTAGAACTCACTCGATAGCTGGCAGTATACGACAAAATTCAGAAGGGCAAGAAAAAGATGGGGCTAGATTTTCCAATTTCCATAGGCAAATATCAAGGTGAGATGTGCCCCTATTTGAAGGCAGCTGAGAGATCTCAGAATGAATTGCATTTCTTCCATCTACCGTTCCATATAGGAAGGCCTGACTTTGGTCCTTACAACAAAATCAAATCAGTAGCAGGATCAAGATATCAGCATAGAGTTCACCTCGAAGATTTTTGGGCAAACGTCGCTAATGAAAATAAGATTAGGAAAAGGATGCATTCCAGATTACCCCTGAACATCATCAGAGCATGCAAAATCTTTCATGTGCCCGATCAAATGGAGGATCCGAATGTGCTCTAAAAAGGTCACAATCCAGAAAAGGAAAAGGTAATTCATACCTATGACTGGCAAAAGGAAATTACAAACCTAGATACATTGTCAAAACCAGTCTTGTACTTTACGAAGTGGTGGATTGAAAGACAATTTCATAGGATATGACCATACCAAAGGAGGGATGGACATACAAGTTGTTGGGTCATCAACCACCAAGGGATGAGAGACCAAAACACCCTTCAGGAGGAAGGATAAAAGGAGAAATTCCATCAGGTAGTGCAGAATGCAGAAAGGATAAGGCTATTGCTCAAGAAACACACACAAAGAGGAGGTTGGATCTTCATATTGAAGAACCACAATAGAAGAGGCAGAGGTCCAAGAACGTTCCATTCTCACCTAGTCAGACTCCAAGCATGCAAGAGATAGGCACTTTTCTTGGGCAAGCAGTACAAGCAAGCAGAGGAAGGACAGAGCACCTGACTAGGCCAATGCAGGATAGGCTAAGCATCAATGCCCATCAAAGGAGTGGAGAACAAGATGTCACCATCGAAGAAAGTCTCGATGTGTTTTTTAGAAAGATAATAAAGGAAGAAGTTCCTCAAACAAAGGCAAAAATTCCTGCAGCAGAGGAAGGAATCCCTACAGTAGATGTCATAGCTCCAGAGCTAGCAGTAGAGAGTCCGAGAGCCAAGGAAGAAATTGCTATTAGAGCAGTACAAGGACAAGAGCAGTTGACGATGCAAAGAGATCAAAATGCAGATATTCCAGAATGGCTGAGACAGAGGATTCAGAGAAGTCAAGAGAAGGAGGTAGACCCCACAATAGATTTACAAGAAATATTAGACAGAGTCAACCGATCAAATGAGAAAGGAAAGGCAACGAAGTTCACGAAGATTATTCGGGGAGAATTTGGATCTAGGATCCTGCAAGTCGCAACACCAGTAGTGGATAAGACGAAGGATCAAATTGCTCGTGGAATATAATGTAACTGAGATTGATTTGGGCCACACATCTAGGGTGAAGGTTATGGAGGATTTTGATGACTCAACACAGGCGGTAAAGGACAAAATGAAGAAGCTTGAGGAGAAATATTAGACGCAGAAGGGTGAAATTAAGGCCTTGTGTGACTACATAAACAGCTTGTCTTGTCCAGTTAGCGAAGAGGGTGTTGGTCATTTTTCATGTTTTAATGCCATATCCTATGAAAAATGACCTAATTCAGAAATAGGCCTTACTAATTTGCAATGGGTTTTTAAAATTTTCTCGTTTAAATCTAAAAAAAACCCTACCTTAATCTATTTTGACGTTACTTTTCCATTTTAACTTAAAACCACTTAAGTCACGTGTTTTAAGTTGTCAGGCGGGGCCAAGTTCTTTAAAAAGTTATTAAGTCTAGCGGGTCCCTCTTTAATTTTTTCTAAGTCTATAGTTCCCGACAGTATATTATTTCCCGAACTCTCGGTGTGTATTAAATTGTGCATGATCTCTTCTAATCCAACGGTTGTCGTGATCCCGCTTAAAGAAAGTGAAAGACCTTTATCCTTCACGGCATTGCGACAGTGTGACACCTAACGGATGGTGGACCCAAGGCGGAGCCTTGAACGAAGATTAAGCATTGGTTAGATCAAGGTTGATCTAACGGTTGTTGTATTGCCGTTGTGAAAAGATGTCAGAACTTTATCCTTCACGGCATTGCGACCTTGTGACATGTGTCCCTGGTGACGTCACATCACAGCTCTGAATAAAGTTAAAAGGATAATCAGATTAAAGAAGATCTAACGGTCGCCACAAGCCCATGATCAAGAGATGCATGGTCTTTTATCATTGTGGCTTCACGACAAGGTGCCATGTGTTCTCAGATGGAGTAGTCAAGAATGGTCAGATCTAGGAGGATCTGACAGTTGTCGTCAAACCGTGATAAGAAGTTAAAAGGTCTTTATCTATTGCAGCTTCACAACGGTGTGATGCGTGTCTCTGATGATGTCACGAAGTTCGGTCCTCAGGGTGTTTAATGAACGGTCAGATCAAGGAGGATCTGATAGTTGTCACAAGCCCGCGATGGAGAGTTGCAAGATTTTTAGTGACCACGGCTTCGCGACTGAGTGACAAGTGTCCAAGGCGGAAAAGTTAAAGGAGATGCTGACGTTTCTTTGCCAATTGGTTGCCATGTCATTGATCAACTTTCCAAGGTGGATTTTTAAAGTGGACCCAATCTTAAAAGGTGTAATCTGAACCATAGGATCTATTTGCATGGGTTTTCATCGACAGTGGAGATTCAAATTTTTAAAAAGAAAGTTTGATCACTGGCGACATTCAATTCAATCTCTGAGAAACTTATTGTGAAGTGTACGATAGTTTGTAGCTATTGCGTAAATAGTTGTTTGATGGGATTTTATTTTCACAAAGCATTCATCCATTGCAGAGCGAGATTGTTTTCTTAAGAGCAGAAAAAAGCCGAAAATTTGCAGTAAGACGGAGTTTCAAGGGTTGAAGAATTACAAACACAGTGCAAGTAACAAATAAGTTTCTCTCTGAAATTGTGTTATTGTGAGGGTTTCTGAGTAGGCTGTGGGAGATAAAATTGAAAGAAGATACCCTAGTCATAGAAATCATGGCACCACGAAGAGACTTTATAGGCAAAATTGAATACAAAGATAGGGCAGTCTATGATGATTTTTTGGTTCAGTTAGACCGTTCCACCAATGATATGGCTGCCGGGAAAAAGTTGATTCCAAATGCGCCTAGGTTGAAGGTTGATGAGGGGTTATACGACAAAAGCAATTCATTGAGAGACGCCCAAACAACAGTAAGTGGCTTGAACATCTTCAAGATTTGGTTCAACCAGAGAAATTTATATGCTCGGCATTGTAATGTGTGGGAGCTGGACATGGGCAGATTGGTTGTCCCAGGAGTATACATGGACGTGGACCTGTTGATGTTAATAGCAAAATCTTATGACCCAGTAGCGAGGGTTGTCAGAAGTAAGACTGGGACTCCTCTGGTTCCAATCACTGTAGATGAAATTAGGTCAGTTTTTAGGTTGAGTGCACCTACAAACTTCCATGAGCCAGTTGATTTTGATGAGTTTAAGGAAACTTATGAGGCTCAGAGGGTTTGTGTCAGGAATGGTCCATTGAGGGAACACTTTGCAGTAATTGGGGGTTGATGCTTGCAAAACCCAAAACCCCAAAACCTTTTCTGAAAAAATACTTCAATCCCCATGCTCTAGGTGTTTACATGTCTCTATGCAAGATCTTTAGTGAGGATGAGACTGACCCTATGCCTTTACATTTTATGTTTATGATGATTCAAATTTTGCATCCAGTGGTAGAGGTAAATTTTGACTTTGCACCATATCTAGTTGAATGTATTCACAATGGGTTAATTGGCATAGAAAAGGGGAAGGTAGATCAGCCTTTTGGGTGGTATTCTTTGTTGATGCATATGTTTTTATTCAAAGGAGAATCTTTCTTTGGGAAAGAAATGAGTTTGGTTAAATAGAAGGATGGTGAGGAGCTCCCAGTGCAGTTATGGAGCATGGATTTATCTTGGGATAGGGTTGAGGCTAGCTTCATGAGATTTGACAAGGTATTTGCTTCAAGTTTGAGGTCACTCCTTGCACATGAAAACCCTAGGATCCCAAAGGCCTTGTTAGACTTCATCAAACCCAAGGAGTTTGCTCCTGAGCTGAAAATTGTCCACAATTGTGGTGACATCATTTTGTACCCAATCTCTACAATTTTTAGAGTATATGGTTTCAGGGATACACCACACATATTGCCATACCAAGTGCCTCTCAGGGTTGGCCTCACTGAAATATTATGGCAAATTGGATGTCTGCAAGAAAGAGAATTGACAGGAAGAGGGAGAGGAACTATTTTCCCAGCCTTCACTGTGGCAAACCATTTTGTAATTGTAAAAGGTGGTTGGGTGCACCTTGGGAAGATTTTGAAGCCTTTTGAGATGACAACATCAGTAGAAAGATTTGCAGACCCAAGGGGGTTCTATCAAATGTTTAGAGTAAGGGTGAAGGCCAGAGACATGGCCCATCAGTTCCACTTCCCTGAAGACATCATCAGGAATGAATTCTCTCTACAGGAGCAGGAGATCAAAAAAGAGAAGTGGTTGGTGTACAAAAGGACCTTAGACTTTGTGAATTATTTTGATAGTAAATATAACCCTTTAGGGGACATAAGGCCTTTTGGTGAAAAAATAAATAAATTGATGGTACATTTTGAAGAAATAATGGGTGTCCTTAATGAGAAAAAGGCTAAGCTAATTGAGGCCAACCCTAATCAGGCCAGTAATGTAATGAAGAGGATTGCACCTATTCCAACTATAGCCGCAGGAGCTTATATTATGCAGCAAAGAACAGGGTACAATGTGGTGAAGCCAAGACAAGAGGTGGATGACATGGGCAGGAAATTGGAAGAAAGGCCCTCACCACCTAAGGTGCGTACAATCTACAAAAGGCCTGCAATGGAATCCCTAGATAACCCTTCACCTAAAAGGGCAAGGATTGAGGAGACAACCCATTCAAGTGAAGAGGCCTATTCACCCTCTCAATCCCCACTGCAGTTTGTGAATGAAGAACAGGTAGCTGAACAATTGGTTCAATTGGGCAATATGGGTGGTATTGTACTGATCGAGGCTGAATTACAGGAGGGGGTACCAGAGGAACCAGCTGCCCCTCCAATGGATCTGACAATAGCAGAATTTAAAGGTAAAGAATTAGATCCATTAATTAAGGAATCATGCAGTAGTTTTTTGTCAGATGACAGTTTTGTAAAATCTAGAGCTTTTATTCAATTTGCTTGGAGGATGAGTATTGCGGACTTTGAGAGCAAATGTGAAAAAATAAAAGCAGAACAACCTGACAAAGAGGACTCTGCTATTAAGGATGAAGTAAAAAAAGAAATGTTTGATAATTTTGGTAAGATCACCCCTAGAGAGGGGAGGAAAATGATTATGGATGTTGGAGTCTTGATTTTACCAGAGTGGGACACAGCAGATGTTGTTGTGTTTGATGCAGTCAGGAAGAGCACCAACACTTCCTATAACACAGAGGAGGACGATGTGGCGGCATCAAAAGGTGTGGTATTCACTGATGATCATGCAGCTCGGGTTATGTGGTGACTACAGAAGCAGAGCAAAACAAAGAAAGATGAGGGAACAAGCACTGATTTGGTTGGTGGCTTGATGGTTAGAAGGGTCAGCGAGACCTCAGCAGTAGAAGCCACTGATATAGCAGTGTAGGCTGTAGTTTTGCCAAGGCCACAGCATTGAAAGACAAACAGATTATGGATGAGCTTAGGCTCAAATATGAAAAGTTGGAGGCATATGATGCTAAGAAGAGGAGAAACAATGAATTGATGGGGAGGCTCACACAGTTGGGAGACACAACACCTCTGCAATTTGAGATAGGTGAGTCCTCAACAAGGATGATTGCATCATCCCCTGCACCACCTCCTAGCACAAGCCCCATAATATCTATTCCCCCATCCCCCATGCTCCCAGATACCCAATTTGAAGAAGCCCTACACGATGAGAACGCTAAGCTTAAAGCTTTAGAGGTAGAGGTGGTTAAAAGATATGAGGAAAAGATAAATGGTACAATTTTGCATCTTCTCAGCAGTATTGACACGAGGTTTGTTTATTACACGATCTCAAAAATATTTGATATTTTAAATTCTTTTGTTCAAGATAAGAATAAATTAAAAGAGATTCTTAATAAATGGACTAGTAGGGAAAGTAAAATGGAAGAAGTGTATACAATAGCTAAGGATCAGGCACAGGTGGATGCTACAATGGAGCAAACCTATGATCATACTACAGGTCTATTAGAGTTAGCTATTGTTAGGGATTCAATGCAAAGTGAGGGTAGATTCCTTCTCTTGGAATATTTAAATAAGAATTTTGATTTATTTCCTTGCATTTTAAAAAGCCTCAAAAGGATTAAGGACCGATAAGAATGGATGGAGGAGTTGGATTCAGCCCTCACATCAAGGATAAAGTATATTGTTGTTAATGATGACAATTATCTGTTCGGTAAAGTGATTGAGGAGATTGTGACTACAAAGATGTATTTTGATTCCTTTGAGAAGAGAGCCAAACTGCTTAGAGCCAAGTGTAAGCACCTAATTGAACAAGAACAGAAGGTTTTGCAGTTTGGGTGGCCAGATGATGTTGTCTTCAACGAGTGGGTTGCAAAGTTCAGTCAAGAGGCAAAAGGTGTACTGGTGGGACCAAAGCCAGCTAAAGAATGATGCTCCTATTTCTCCGGCAGCCTGCTTTTTTGTTAGAGGAGAATTTTTTAGAGTGACCTTTTGTCATCTTGTGAAAATGAAAAGTGCAACCAATTGTAGTATGACAAAATTAACTTCCCATGTTCAGAAGCTTGTTGCAACCCTATTCTATAAAGGGTTTCCAAGACTGGGAAGAAGGGTCTGAATTTTCATTATGAAAAGCACTTTTGTGTCCTAGTAGGTCGGTCCATACAGTGAGCAGTAGCAGAATTATTGATGTCTGTAAATTTTGATTCTAAACTTTAATGAAGAAAGTTGTTGGTCTTTGTCTCTGAGTTATTTTTGAATAGTTTTACAGAGAGTTATAGTGAATGTATCTTTCTCAAAGAGATTAATACAAAGAGCATTGCAAGAATTATTGTGTCAAAAATCTGGTCTCCTATTACTGTTTTGTTGATTTCATGGATATTTGAGCAAAGTCTTAAATTTCATCTACAACTCTTTCAGGTTGTATGTCATTTCATTGTTGTTATTGGTTCAAGGAACTAAATAAAATGCTTCTATGATTTGATAGGATCACAAAATATAGTAAAGGATATCAATAAGTATAAGGTTTTCTGATAACAACTGATATATTTACTTACAAAGTGAGGAAATAGGTCATAATTTTTATTATATCTCTGTGACTCTGTGCTAATAACTGATGGTTAAGGCACTAGCAGTATTAAAGCAATCAGATCAAAGTTCTAATATTGTTCATGGTTAAAATCGGAAAATCAAATTTAAATCATTGAAAGAAAGAAGAAAGGGCTCAAAGAATGGTCATCTCTTAAAAACTGTGATCAAATAGATTCATTGCTAGCTACTTTGTGATCTACTTTGTGTCATTCAGTAAAAGAAGTGTTATATGACTAAATCTTCTTAAATGGAATTTGTAAAGTAAGAAGTTGTCAGGAAAAGGTGTCAAATCCCAGGTGTACCCGCCTTGGTTATGCAGAGCTAGAAGTGTAGGAGTTGTTGTCCTTGTTAGTTGACCCAAGGTCAAATAAAGTAGTCTGAATATGGGAAATAGTTGACCCCTAGCTGTATTTTTGTTTGTTGTCTCTTGGTTATTCAAATCTATTCAATCAGGAGCCAACAGAGGGTCCATCCTCCGTTCCTTCGGTTATTCCGACGGAATCAAAGGAAAGGATAGGCCGAATCAGACGAATTGCACGAGTAGAGGTTTGGATAGAGGGCATCTAGAATGAGTCCTACAAACATGCTGAAGATTTGGTGAAAATCCATAACAAGGCACTTGCTATCCTTTCCCGAATTCAATGTATGGAGGAATCTTGGGAGGATGAGCGCATCTATAGGGATGAGATAATTACATAATTACATGAGCTGATGGAGACACCCAACGAAAAACTGATTGATGGTGGGGTTGTCAGAGAAGGTGAAGCATATGACTTTTCTAGATGGCATGGCGTAGTGCTCATGGCCAAGGAAATGTTTCAGCATTTCGTTGGGGAATCCACTCGACTAAAGGAAATAGCTGATAATATCCGACAAGAGGTCTCCAACAATGTCATCTTGCTATTACCATGAAGACTCACTGAAGAAGAGATAACTCTAAGCAACTTAAAGAGCAAGTTCAAGGAGTCCTTTCAAATGATCTTTTTCACGAAGCATGATTATGAGAACCTCTCTACATTCTCGAATGATATGCACACTGCTCAAGACTTGGTACCGGATTGGGATGACAGTTTGAAGAAGTTTGAGCAAGCAATGGTTGCCTTGGAGTTCAAACAATAATCGACACCCAGCATCAGCATGGAAGAATTGGAGACAGTGCTGGATAGATTCCAAGCATTCGAGCAGAGAGGTCAAAGATAGACAACAGATGCATTTAATGCATAGTGGGCATACACAGTGGTGTGCATGCATGGTGGCCATTTATTACCCACTACGATAGTGGATTCCTTTTGGCATTAATGTAGATTCTTCTTTGTTTGCCCTAACTCTAATTAGGGCTGATGTGGCAAAATCTAGGTCATCGGTTATTGTTTCAATCCGAGCCACCCATTGTGTTCAAGGACCTATATAAAGGCCTCACTCTCATTTGTAAGGGAGCGAATTGTGAGATTGTTGCCTAAGAGCTATTGAGACAATAAAATTTTCATAGAAGTGTGGTGATAATTTGATGTGTTTTGATGTTTGCTTGGTTTCATAATTCCCTCATTTAGATTAAGATAGTTTAGATAAAAGTGTTTTGATTGCAATGGCAAATATGATGGTGTTTGATGAGTTCCGTTGGTTCATACTTTTGACGTTTTAGTGATTCTAAATCATTGTGCAAAGTTAGCCTGAACCCGATCCGTGCATATGCCTAACTTCTAGCATTCACATACATTGTTCTTTATCATGGTGTTTGTGGTGGTATGAAAATCTTTTGCATAACCTTTGAAGATTGCGCCAGTTCACGCGTAGTTGTAGTATAACTTGGCGAAGCGAAACTTGATAATTAAGGAATTTGTCCACCAAAGTACTCTTTGTTGTTGTCATTACCATTAGGAGTAGATTAGAATCTTTGAACCCTAATCCCTTTTAATTTCCACACATTTATGAAAACCCAAAAAAGTGTTCCATTGCAAAATCTTTCGATAGCTCCCATCCAACATGATTTGAAATCTATTCATGAAATGAAAACGTAAGGCCCCTTGTGATATTCAACAAATCACATCAACCACCAAGCTTATCCACAGTCAAGACCTTACATAAAAGGAACCTTGGAGTCATCGTATGATCTTTTCGCAATCTTAGCATACACGAGACTTTGATCAAGAGAGGATAAGATACCTCAGTATTTTGTTCTACTGTTTGGTGAGTCATAAAACACACATCAGCAGGACCAAAAACTCATAATGTGAATGAAGGACATAGGGTCCTCTCCTTTTGCATTAACCTCAAACAAAACAAAAAATACATTTCAAGTGTGTATTTGGTTCCATAAGTGGGGGCAAACCCAAACTATCCAACTAAATAATCATCTATTCCATAGCTCAAAAAAAACCAACCTCTTTTTCTTCAAGCATTTGAGCATCATTTGAGTTCCAAGATTTAATTTTAATACAGCCTACCTCAGGGGTGCCATAAACATTTTATCCAAAACAATATTCGATTCCTCAAAACTCTCTATAGCATCTTTGTCATACTTTTGTAGCTTTTAATGTTAGAATTTGATCCAACCTCTTAGATTGCTTATGACACTCCATTTTCTATTTTTCATTTGAATTTTTTGATAGGGACCCTAAAAACCTTTCAACATTGGACTTATTTGATAGAGCTTATTGTAAAGGAGGAATAGAATTTGAGGGAGACCCATCTATATTGATCTCAATAAAATCATGAGTCAGCTCATTCGGAACAATCATATTATGGTGAGAAGCAAAACCACCCTCCAAGTGGACTTCAAGGGAGTTAAGAAGCTTTCCTTGTAATGTCCCCTAATGGGACTTAGCTCAATTTGCCCTAAAATTCTCTTTTTAGGGTTTGAATAATGCATAGGAATGGGAATTGTCACTTTAGCATGTTGATGTGGGTCCTGCAAACACGTTAGTATCATAAGATAAATAAACATATAATCCATCATTATACAAATAGAATTCACCATTATAATATTTACAAATGTGCATATGGGATTCCTTTGAAGTTCTATCCAAACTCATCGTCATTATGGAGCACCAATTGGGAGATCATACAATGTGTCGCAAGTCGTTCCACCCAGCCCAGGAGCACGGAATGACAACCTTCATCTGACCTCCCAACCCCACTTGGGGTATCTCTACCAACGCAGCTTCCTAGCTACTTCCATTCTCTGTATGTACTATATCTCCCCTACAAAATCAGATGACCAATGGATGAGAATCCTTAAGAGAATCATATGTGTCACATTATACACATGCAAAGATGTAGAAAAGATATCACATATAATATGCATATCGGCAGCAAGGTGGAATATTCTATCTCCTATCATATTTGAGTGCAATGATTATCATACAATTCATTACACAATATACATCATACCACCCAACTTGATAAGTATAGAAGCTGCAGTTTAATATATGTTTTTTTTGAAACTATATCCTTATTAATTTTATTGTTGAATAGTCCTGAAGCTATCTTCCTTGTTCAATCTTTCCTCTATTGACGAGTATTTATCCTTTGATTCACAAAATGATGCATCCCTTTCAATGCTAAGAATGAATCCTTCTTTATTGGTTGAGGGTCACCACCTTCCATAAGGATTACACCGCCACAATTCATTGTTGCCTTTGAGAGTAATATATTATTCCCCAAATTGATCTCCCTTGGATGTCCTCAAATAAATTCTTCTCCCCTTTATATCCTCCAATGTGAGGGAGAGTCACACCTCTTCATAATGGTCACAACCTTTCACAATTACCACCCTTCGAAAGGGACACAACCCTTCATCATTGCCCCTTTGAAACAGTCACTTCCTTATTTTCTTCACATTCTTCTCTTCTTCAATTAATCCTTCTTTAATTCCTATGCTCTCCTCTTCTTCCTTCCTCCATATCCCCTTTCAAATGAACTCTCCTCCCTTTATATCTTATGTTGAGGGAATCACAACTCTTCATTGCATATCTCTTGACCTTTCATTAAACTTAATTAACTTTATTATATTTTATTATTTATTTATTTATTTTTATACTTAATTTTATTATTATTAAATCCTATTTTAGAAAGGGGACATTGTATTCATTTCTATTGGTACTAAAAATTGTAAGCTGCCAAATTCACAAAGCAAGTCCTCTTATGAGTGTCAAGGGGTGTCAAACTAGATCTACAACTTGTGGAGGGACAACAATGGACCAATTTTCTAAAAGGGTAATCCCGTGTTTGGCTTTAGACTCCGCTAGGACAAAAGGGGTACCCCTAAGGTGCTATATTAAAGATAACTACAAGGAATGAAAAACCTTGAAACAAACATATCCATTGTGTATAACAATCCTATAAAGAGTTTGAACTTTTTTGTAATAGGGGCATGATAGATTTTTTTTAAATGTTTTCATAAAAACCTTGTACTAATGTGTCCTTTACATCTAATGCAATGTGTCTAGTCAACCCAAAATTATTACACACTAATGAATGAAAAAGAGAAGCACAAATCAAACACCCCAGCAAATTTGAACCTTACATTAATCCACAATGAAGTATTGCAATCTATAAAACTCGATAAATTGACACATTACTCCCTAACAATGAGTGTACCCTTAGGTGGTACCTTGATGGCTTCCAAACTGCCCTTGGCCATCTAAACTTCATGTAGAAACAAGTACTCGAGCAATTAAATTTGCATTACTACAAAGACTTTCTTATGCAAGCAAACGTAAATTGCTAAAACCGTAGACACAAACTCTAACTAGAACTTCAAAAACTTGCAAAGCTTGGACAATTACAAGGAAAACAAAAAACTTGATTTTAGATGATGCAAAATTACTTAATTCCAAGATGCTCCAACATTAGACATCCCCAATTGATGATGTGAGTTTAGTGCTCACAAATAAAGGCCACGTAATGGATCCGCTCTCTTGGTTTGCACCCAAACCATAATGCACCCTGCCATCTAATATAGATGCCTCAAAAGAAATATGAGCCTCTTCTAGCATTTGGTTGAGTCATCTCCCATCCTCCTTTATCAAGTTTTGGCCATTGCTCGCCCTTTCACGCTTTTTGGTGGATTCCTATTCACCATAGCCCAAGCAACATGTCCAATCAACTATTCTTCACTCTATCTTTCTATGAAACTCCTCTATCCTACATCCGCTCACCTCTATCCATGGCTCCTCTTTTTCTTTAATTTGTAGTGGTGATTCATAGTTGTCCCCCTCTATTCGCAGTCCACACTATCTTAATATCTATTATTAAAAATATAACTTTCTTATCATCAACTCCATTAATTGCTATGCTGATTCATTCCCCTTCTACAAATGCAAGAACCTCCTCTAGTTGCAACTAAATCTACATGATGGACTCAAACAATTCTTGTATTAGCTTTGCTTCACTCTTTTGTTTCCTCAAGACTTAATACTTTATGATGCTATCTTTCACTTCTATTACTTCTCTTTTCAAGATCTACACAAGAACTTTCAATTTTGCCCCCAATTCAACAACTATCCTTTAACATACTTCCTTTTTTTTCTAACAAATTTTTGGTAGACTTCTTCCATTCCAACTTGTTTTCATTTGCATTCACAACATTAATCTTTTTTAAGTTCATGGTTTTCTATCTTTCTTTTGTGACTCATTGCAATATTTCCTTTTATCAATTCTACTTCCCCATTAACTCACAGTAGTATAAAAATTAAGATTTCTATGCCCTCTAAAGGAAATTATGCCACTACCTTTGTCACCTTTGCAGCTTATTTTGACCATTACATCCCTCTAGACTTCCTTTCACAGATTTTTTCTTTCTTTTAGTAAACAAATCATGTTTGTTGAAACAACTCCTATACTTGTGCTCATCCTCTTCTTCCTTCAATGGAAGCAATGAATACCTAGTTCAGTTTTCTCAATATGCATATTTTACTCTTTCCATTATACACTACCTCTTTATCATATTGTTGTGGCCTTCCTAGCCAAAAATGACAAACATCTATGAGCACAAAAGCGTAGGAGACCTTGTCTCTATAGCCACCAATCGTTACAAGAATCTAACACTGCTCCATTTTTGTCAATTCATGACCCTCTATTAACCACGATACTTGGTAAGGTTTTGGATGCAGCACACATCTCAAATCTAACTTCCATACAAATTCATCTTGGACTAAATTTTCAGCACCACCACACTTACCTTTTAACCAGCTTCTAGTCCTAAAAAATTTTATGTCTCAAGAATGGCTTCTCCCATTTTCTTGTGATCTTTAAGGTGCTCTTCTTCATCAACAGGTTTGTCTTTGGCTCTTGAGTGGTAATTGATCCTTCAAAACTCTCTCAGTCATCATCAGCCTCTTCTTCATCTATTGCAGTTTGATAACAAGACAGCCCTATTGATCTGGAACTTCTATTTCATCTATGGTTTTAGTCCTTTGAAAACATGTGAATGTTGTGTGGCTATATATACTACATTTAAAGTACTTTCTTTGGAATGCCTAACTCACTTGGCTTCTTGAAATTTAAAAGTCCACATTGTCCTTCAAATAGGTCTCTTCCTCTATTTGCAACATTGACCCTCTATATCTTCTAGTGCATCCTTTTTCTTCATGTCTTTCCTTGTGTACCTTATACTCAACTTCTCTTCTGCCTTCAAGGCAATATAATATGCCACCTCTAAGGTATGCACAATCATCATAGTTAACTCCATCTAAATACTTGATATCAAAACATTAACATATCAGGCTGCCTTATCTTGACCAACTTTACTATGCACAGACCTTACGGCTAACCTACTAAAACTTCTTCAATATTCTCCTTTATGAACATCCCACATTATCTCAAATTCGTAACTTCTTCAACAACAGTTGGTAATCCATGGGAAGAAGTTTTCCCTTTATCTCAGCCATCATCTTTCTCCAACTAGTGATTTGTGTCTTTCTTTTTTATTTCTTTTGATCTACAACACCTTCTGTCAGAGCACAACAATACCCTACAACTTAGTTTGAACAACTTTCACCGTCTTTAGATCTTTGATGCCCTCGAAGTCTAATACCCCTTAATGTATATTATTCTTTCTTTTTGGTTTAATTTCCCAATATAGGATTGGATTTCCAACTTTATCTCTCTTCTAATATTTGAGATGGCTAAAAGAAACATCTCTTCACCTTTCTCCATAAACTCTTCTTCTGTGTGTCCTTCAATCTCCAATGCTTGATCATCATCTCCATTGCTTCCATCTACTCTAGGCACAAATCCCCTGTTCCCATCTTTTTCCATTATGTCCAAACAAATTTGCATTCTTCTAAGTGCACTACACACCTCATCCAATCAATCTGCAACATTTGTAGCTTACCCACAACTCCTTGTGGAGGTATCTTGGTTCATAATAATTAACTCACTTGCAGGAACTTATGATACGTTGATACATCAAGGATAGAAGTCTCGGTTAAAAGAAGCCCAAACCCATAACCTAGAGACAGAACTATTAGCGCAATAGAAAACATAAACAAAGAACATTGTTCAGACAATGATATCATCTATTGATCATCAAAAGTACATCAAGTAGTTTGACAATATTTTAAAGAAGCACATCAACTACATGTCATGTTTTATATGGACCTTCCAACCCTCTATGACAAATTAAATCACTAAAGATGACACCTAGCCTAAACTAAAAATCTTTGAAAATGCACCAAGCTTCTCCTAATGTGACCATAGATCTTTATTTTCAAACCAACCTAAACCTTAGGTCACCAGTTTCTCATATACATACATATATATGTGATATATAAGTGATCTTTTAGAAAGCCCATTACATACTCCCAATGAAGAAGGACAAGCTCCCTTGTACAAAATACATTACATTAAATGTTTTCCTTAATTCCTAGGTGAATTAATCCTCCTTAGCAAACAGCTCAATACATTTCTTCTTGAATTGTGATGCTATATTATGTTTTCAAAACAACCATGTGCTAGTTCCCAAAAAGATGTTTCCTTTATCTCCAACGATGACACTTCTCGAGTCAGCCCCAGCATTACAACACATTAATGAATGAAAGAGGGAAGAATAGAACAAACACCCCAACAAATCTGGGTATCACATAAAATATAATGATGAACCATGATCTCCAAAACCTATTGCATCAATGTGCTACACCCTAATGATGACTACAATTTCAACCAATACCACAATGGTTCCCCAAAAATGCTCCAAGCCATCTACACTTCATGCGGCAACAAGTACTCAACTAATCGGCTTCATGTTACCACAAGGATCTCCATAGGAAGCAAACATAAACCGCTAGAACCATATAACTATAACCTCAAAAACTTGCATAAACTCAGAGAAATGAGGAAAACAAAAACAAATGGAAGATACACTATTTCTCAACCCCTGAGATGCTCCTATGAGACCACAAAGACAATGAGTACATGTCCCACAAGCCAATGAAATGTGGGTGAGGGTACAATTCCATACTCAATGCAAACAAGAAGTTAAATAAAAAAAGAGTTGTAAAAAGAAAAATAGTTACTAAATTATAAGGACATCTCAAGCCAAATCCAACATAGGAAGAGAAAGCAAATGGCAAATTCTCCAAATGAGAGGTACAAGATGCAAGACTCTTCAATCTGAGTGAAGTGAACTTCACTGTGCTAAGGAAGCATGTTATGACCTAAACTAGGCCTTCACTTCATCTTGACAACTTTTGGCACATTTTCACAAGAACGGAGACAAGCTCAAGACAACAACTAAGAAGCATCTTTGAGTGAAAGAATAGTAGTGTTGATGTGAGTTTTATTCCACTATAACATATAGAATCAAATACTCAATGTTTTGAGGTGAAACATCAAACACTCAATCCTCTCTTGATATAAGGTCATCTCTCATGCTAAGCTTGCAAAGTAAGATCATGAAATGACGTCAAGGTTCCATTTACTATGGATACTCGCTCAGTGAAATAATGTGATTTGCTAGTAATCACTTAGGGGACTTATGCTATCCATTCAATGGATATCAACTGCTTGCACTTCTAAAGACTTGGCTTCAGAATGAGCAATTAAAATAGAGTTATGATCTTTCCAATTCTCACTCCAACTCAGACTTAAACTGGCTAACTATGACTACTTCTACTCCTAATTATGAATGCAAGGAATCATGGATGGACTTGGACTCTACTAGATGCATCTTAATCAGTGACTCCACCCACCTAGTGCAAGCTTCTAAGGAACACTAAAATGGTTTTCACATCAATATTTCCTCTTCAATCCCATGAAATGGATGCAAACTAAAGATTTAATATTAATTGAAGTTAAGTGCTTTCAATCATCGACTTACCACACAAGGCACTCCTACCCTCAACAAGAGGCTAGTGGCCCAAATTTGTTCAAGTCAAGCAAGTCAACATCCACAATTACTTTCATTCAACTAACTACTTTAACATGAAATGAAATCTACTCCAAGTGAAAGATTGAGGAAACCATGCAACACTTCAAAGTAACATTAAGTAATTCACCATGAGAACCAACAATGAACTATCCATTACTTCAATAGTATCATAGCAACAATTTGATCAAGTCTCTCCCTTAGCTAGCCTACTCTACTTCTAGCCCTCTAATGTTTCTACTCTAATCTAATGAATCTAACCCCTTACAAATGAGAAGGCCTTGGCCTTTTATAGATGTTCAAATACAATGAAGGACCAAGCTTGATTCAAGATTAAGGGTCGAGATTCATCCCTACAAACCCTCATTAGGGTTGCCAAATTTTCAACCAATTACATGAGGGCACCACTTCATGGGCCAATGAGAAAATTACAATGATTTTGATAACCAATGAGAAAACTAGACACTTGGCATGCTTTGATTGAATGTGCTTGAATCTGGAATTTTCTGATTGGAGAAGACAGCTAGGTGTCACCTCATCACCCCTATCTTGTAGATCTATTTAATCATGTGCTTTGAATCTTGACTTGTGGGATGTGTCTGTTAAAACTGCAAATATTTCTTGCTCGATTGTTAGAAAGTAACTCTGATGAAGAAAATCTTGACACTCAACCTTTCTAACTTTGATTGACTCTTCCAAAACTATCCATCTCTTTGAGGATAACCGTAACGGCTCATGTTCTTAAATTTCTTCATCTCTTGAATCTCCTCCATCTTCTTGAGTTTTCCCATGGTTTGACTTGAATTGGCAAGCTTGGATTTCATGTGCATTTCTGGATTCGATTGTGTTAATTTTTGGTATCAACGTTTCGGATCACACTCCGTGATCCATCATCAGGAAAGAGAGAATGCAAGAATCATAAGAATGAATATGCAGACCAAGCTAATCCCATAGGATATAAAGAAACAACACGGAAAACTATGCAGATTCTTTATATCCTATGGGATTAGCTTGGTCTGCATATTCATTCTTATGATTCTTGCATTCTCTCTTTCCTAATGATGGATCACGGAGTGTGATCCGAAACGTTGATACCAAAAATTAACACAATCGAATCCAGAAATGCACATGAATTGTTAATATGGATTGTGGAAATCTGATATCACTAAGCTTGGATTTGTTAGCTTGATTTGAATTTGGTAGCCTTTGTGAGCTCGAATTTGATTGCACTTGATCCTCATCTCCAAATTTCTCAATGATGTCTTCGTGTGGTTGAACTCCCTCTTGAACTTGATCTTGAATTCCAACTTGATCTTGCCTCTGTCTTCTCATTAGGAAACTTCGAACTTGAGCTTGAAATACTCCACTTGTGGTCTTGAACATCCTACTGCCATTATTTCCATCCTTTCGAGTCTTCCTTTTCAATTGACCCTACAAAAGCAAGACAAAAGATGTATTAAGTTTGTAAATAGGAAAACTCGGAATTTTATGAAATAAAACTGCATCTAAATTCTACTTCTATAAAATTTTAGTCATGTAAGTATAAGGATTGGGAATTTGGGGACTTGTAATTCTGACTCTGCATCAGGAATGTATCAAAATTTGGAGGACAACAAATTTAAATACTTTTTAACCCTGAATTTACTTCCCACTTCAGCCGAGCTCTAACTTATGGATAAAATTGCTGGAAATGATCACAGTTGCTGCCTTATAAGGAAATTATTCGCTGGCAATTAATGGCAGATCGCTGCTGGATAAAATTGTTGCCTTCACCAAGACTAGGATCGCTGCCAAAAGATAGGTTTGCTGCTAGCCCCAGGTACCTCCGCTGCTTATTGGAGGCAGATCGCTGCTTATTGAAACACAGAGACAAGCTTGTTTTGGAGTGGTATCAAAATAAATTTCTTATGTTTCTTTATGCAGACGTTTGGTTTGAAGGGGGCACAACCCCCTAAGAAGGCTGACCTGGTCACAGATACCCAATGAAAATTCATTCCAAATAACTGTTTTAACTACCTGGGCCAACCTTGAATAAAGTAATATGTTTTAAATCTGAAATTGCCACCTTAAAAGATGAGGAACCTTGGGCGGAATCAAAGGAATTCTACCAAGGTCCTCTTGGTCTATTGATTGAATTTTCCCCTTTAACTTGATGCCTTGCTTCTTGACCAAACTTGAGGCTTACTATAATCAACTTTATGTGGCTAAAGATTGCACTATGAGGGGGAGGAGTTTTAGAGTTTAGAGGAATATTAAGGATTGGCAGAGATTCCTCTGACAGAGGAATTTCCGCCAGCGTTGGCTTACCCTTCTTCTACCTTGTAACTCCATAAACTTTGCATTCTTGACGCCATTTGGCCACTTGGTTCCCAATTTGCGCCCCCACATCCTTTATCATCTGTTTTGATCCAATTCTAATCCTGACATAGAGGGCAGAAATCTCAGACTTACAGGAATATTAAGGGCGGAAACTCGTGGGTTAGAGGAATTTCCACCAGCACTTGGTTCTTTCATTTGACACACTACAATACCAAAACCTTGATTTTCAACACAAAACTTGGCAGATTTCATTCCTTCACGCCTTGCAATCTGATTTTTTAGCGTGTCTAGGGTCGGAGATTTGGAAATCAGACGAATTATGTGGCGGAATTCCTCTTATTAGAGGAATTCCACCAACCTCTGGTAGTGTGGCACCTCCTTATTACTCAAAAAAACTTGCCTTCCTTGATGTTACTTGGCAGACTTCATCTCTCGCCACCTTAATGATTAACCTTGATCCATTTTGGGCCACTATAAAGAGGGCGTAAATCTGAAAATCAGAGGAATCCAAGGGCAGAAATCCGGAGCTCAGAGGAATTCCGCCACCCCTTGTACTCTTTTTCCAAACTTGGTCAATTTTCAGTTCAGGAGGCGAGAGGATTTATACAAATATAACATTTAAGTATAAGAAACTTTCTTATACTTTAAGTTATATTTGTATAATTACTGCTAGGATGTTTGAGATAGGTTTCAGCTTCATAGGTGTTATAATAAAGATTCTAGATTTTGGGGGTTTTCAAAAAATTCTAGACTTGGCCAAATTTCAGGATTCAGCACGCCTTCAGCAGTGTTACCTCCCACAACCTATCCCGACTTTCTAAGATCAAATTGAAGCTAAAACAAGGATTTTCTGAAGGTTTCAACTCATTTCATCCCAAATCCCTCGATTTCAACTCCGTACCCTTGACAAACTTAGTCCAGCTCTCGCTCACATTCCACACAGACTTTCTCCCCAGCAAGCCAAAATTGTTCAAACTCACTTCCTCGACTAGGAGACTTGAAAATTGCTACCAACCACAACCGCAACCACCTAAGACAACTACCCCTACTACCAAAGCAAAAAGGAGTCCCCATTTGCAATGGGGCGATGGTGTGAAAACCTCATAACAAGTAGGGGACGAAATTGTCAAATATCGTGCCATCATTATGACATCACAATTATATATCGTCAAGACTTTGATAACATCAAACAGTAAAAATCAATCCAGCTGGTCAAACTTGATAAAAAATCAACCTACTTATGTTGCACCACCTACCTACTTAAGTTAAAATTCCAAATAAACCTAGCGATGATTTGGCCAACTCGTATGATAATATTATGCTTGACTTGAGATCAAAAACTATAATGTTAATTGCATTTTTCCAAATCCCCACCATATATCTTAAAGAAGATGTGAGGAAGGGGCATAATTTGAAAGTTGATATAGTCCAAACATTGAAAAGGCTTCTGATACTATTAATTTTTTTGATAAGGCTTTCTTCTAGTTGTTTAGTGTCATAATTGTTAATTTTGATTTTGTTAACAAGGAACAAAGATACTTTCTTTATGCATTGATCATCTGGAGTGATCCTTGACCAGATTTATAGCGCTAAACCTAGTATACAGAAATGACTATTTGGAAATTCAAATTAATTGTAATTCATAGACATTAAATTAGCCCTGAAAAAGGTATTTTGTGTGTTCATCTGACTTTTGATGGGTATCAGAAGCTTCTTGATTGAATTATTTACTTCTAAAACAAATTTTGAATATTTTTATTTAATTTACAATCAAATAAGCCATGTCCATAACAGAAGAACAAAAACAAGGGTGCATAATTTAGACTAGGAAGACATAAATAAACATCTATAATATCCCAAACTAATATTTTCCCGAAAACTTCTCAAATAAATCTTAGAAACGTAAACAAACATTCGCATGCAAGATAATGTGGATTCAACAAAAATAACCAGCAATATATTCCCATAACTCTTCTCAGAAAATGTTTTCTTATTATACAACAGCAATACGAAACAGTGAAACTACAAATAATCCAATCTAAAATACAGAATGCAAAAGCAAGATTGGATGACCAAGAACCTGTAAAAGCAATGGCGAACTCTGTTGTGAATCCGCCCGGGAGATGGACTGGGTTTCCGTCCAATCCACCGAGAAAGCCTGAAGGTTTCAGTCCTCAAGTTTCAGAACCGAAAGCTGAAGCTTCCTAGATTCTCCAAGAGAAATAAATTCATAAACTAAGCATAATCAAATGAGACTCCAAGCCTTCTTTTAAAGCTGCAGTTGTGACTCTTCAGTTTCCTATCTTTGTCTTTTCATATTCCCACTTTAAGTCACTTTAAATAAATATAACCGTTAAGTTATAAAGTGACATAATAAATAAAGTAAGGAATCTTCTAGCATTAAAACGGAGGACCAAATGAACTTGGAAGATGACGTGTGATAGCTTGCTAGAAAGCCCTCGACGAGACGCTCCAAGTCCCATACTGAAATGCCAAGAAAATTCTGCCGACTTACTATAAATAGTAAGTACCCTGGAAACCCTATGAAAACTGCTCCGATTGGCCTAAAACTAAAATCACCTAGGCCAAATATCTCACTGATCCCTACAAAGCCTCAATTAGCCCATCGGACCACGATGCGATGGCTAGCGACGCAACACGAAATAATGTGCCCGAAAAAGGGGACATTACAAATCATCCCTTCCCTAAGATTGCTTGCCCTCAAGCAATCGGTATCTGCATGTTGTGACCATAATACCTAGATCCCATACCAACCTCAGGGAAGTTGCTCCACCAATCTGTCGTGAAAAACTTATACAAGCAATATGCCCCGACTTGTGAAGCCATTCATACAGCAATAATGCATTAACCATTCTAATATCGGGATCCCAAATCACCCCATGTGCATGATCAGCCAAATCAATCTGCCCTGTGCTACCATCATCTGTGAGAAAAACCTCAATCCAACTGGGAACCTCACTCCAACTGAAATCACAAGCACCTCTAAGGTCAGATGAAGGGGGAAACCAAACATCACACCAATCAGCTCCCTGGATAATTACCAACCACGAGAATGTCCCTCCTGGATCCCACAAACAAAAGGGCCACCCATCTCCCCAACTGACTGAAATATCCTGTTGTTTGGTGCAGAAGCACCCTTCTAAGGGCTCCCACCATCATCAATTTTGATGTGAAAGAACTTCTTTATGAAGGTTTGTAATTAGAATAAGAGCTTTAAGCTCACTTGGTGTGTGTAGGCCTAGTTGAGGGCCTAGAGTCTTAGTTTGGTCTTCTAATTTGATTGTAAAATGACTCAGAGCATGATGTCATCCTAAGGTCACTTCTTCTTTAGATTGGGTAGAGTCTTAAAATAGGGGTTTGGGAAATAGTAGCACAAGTGTGCCTTGTAATAGACCTAAGAATGGTCTTAGGAGTTAGAGAGAGCAAAAGTTGCTCGAGCAAGAAAAAGTTGCTAGCAACTTTTCAAAGTTGCTTAGCAACTTTTCCTAATGAAGGTCTAAACCTTACCAAAGCAGCTCTAAGCCCTAACCCAGCTCTAATCCCAAGGAGGAGACTATATATGACTTGAAAAACCCTAATTCAAGGGTTGGCAATCATTGTGTACAGCCTGGAGTTGGAAAGACCTGACTGTGACTGTAAAAACGTGTGCCAGTCAAGCTTTATGGCATGATTTGATGTGTTAATGGATTACACATAGTATCTTAGACATTGTAAAATTGCTTTGTAGTTTTTACTTTCATTTGTGTGTATTTAGAGTGTTACTTTGTTCATTTGTGTGCATAAAAGTTTTTGTTTTGAATTTGCCAGTCCCCTGTCCAGTTTGAAGGGGTTTGTAATGTAGGCCTATAACTCCTATCCCCACCGTGGAAACACCATGGGTCTTTGGGATATGGTAGTACAGACCCTAACCTATACATACATGCAAGCAGGGCCTTGGATTGTATGTGCAAGCAATTTAATGACCAAGCCCTAGGCGAGACTAAGTAGTGCTCGGCTAGGTGTGGTCAGCATTGGAGAAGCTTTAGAGGACAAGGGAGAAAGTTTCAAGCCAAACCCTTTGGAGGAGTTCAAGAGAGATGTATGAAGGTTATATGGTGTGCAGGAGAGATCCCCACCAATCCATTTGAGGTGTTAATGCAAACAGATTAGCCCTGTGACTCAAACAGGCCTAAAAAGCCCTAGCAACCCTCATTTCTGGTTGAGGCGTTGTACGGACAGTTGGAGACCCAAAACCCTAAAAATCCTTGAGGGTTGGGAATTTGAATAGAGGTTCTTTTGGAACTCTAGCCTTGGTTCTGTGGAAGAAGTGGGTCAAAAGTCCTTAAAACCCGGAGAGGAGGCCTAATAGGGGCTCTTTCTAGTAGCCCTATTTTGTGAAGAAACTTTGAAATCGGGTATCAACCCATCTTCACCAACACCTTGGAGATGCTTTATTTGATGCATAAACACCTTGGAAGTCAACATTTCCCTTGTCAGAGCCTATGGAGTTGATTAAGCCTTAAAACCCCTTATTGGTCTATGTAAGGGAATGGAGCTAGGAAGAGTGCAAACAAGCTAGGAAGGAGAGTTTATTATTGGTGGATAGATTGGGCTAGGTCAAGGGATCCTAGAGAGAATAGGAGTCCTATAGACCATAAGGTGTGAAAAGAGCACATTGGGATCCAAGACAAGGATCAGGGAGCATAGACTAGCTAGTCTACCCCAATCTCCCCATCAGATTGGTATCAAAGCCTATAAGGCTTGGGAAGTGGATAGTTGGAAAGTGAATGTTTCAACCTCCAGAGGAATCAGTTGGGTCATCTCAGAAGTAGAAGATGGTGACAAATGCAGAGTTAGCCAAAAAGGTAGAAGATCAGGAGGAAGCCAATAGACTCCTGCAAGAAAGATTGTATCAGATGGAACAACTCTTGGATGATGTCCAAGCAAAGGCAGATAAAGTGAAAGATAGAATGGAGGAGCAGGATGCTAAGGAAAAAGGAGTGACTATAGATGATGAAGTGCCTACACCTGATCCTCCTACTCAAGATGAGCAGTTCTTGAAGGCACTAAAGGCCATCACTGGCAAGGCACTTGAAGGTGTTCCACTTCTTACTGGTAGGATGGACACTGAGCTTGTAATGCAATGGATAGAGGGTATGGAGAATCACTTCAAGTGTGAAGGGATCTCCGAGGCACAAAATGTCAAAGTGGCCAAAGCAAGATTGAGAGGCCAAGCTCTAACTTGGTGGAACTATCTCCAAGAAGAAAGGGAGAAAGAGGGAAAGAACCCTATTGCCAATTGGAAAGCCATGGTAAACAAAGTGAAGGAAGCATACCTACCTGCAGATTATGAAATCCAGCAGCATAGAAGAAGGTTGAACCTCAAGCAAAAAGAGATGGATGTAGCCTATACCGAAGAGTTCCACAAGTTGAGTCTAAGGTCCAAGGTGAAAGAGGAGGAGAGTATCCAGGTGGCAAGGTATTTAAGTGGACTGAGATGGAGTATAGCAGAGGAGATGAATCTGTTTACACCTACCAAAGTCCTTGGATGTCAGCACATGGCACAAAAGCTAGAAGATAAGCAAAGAAAGAAGCAGGAACCTAACTCCAAAAACAAAGGCAAAGGTAGGGACTCTAGAGGGGGTCAAAGAGGAGGTCCTAGTGGTAGAGGAGGTGACTCTAGAAGCCAAGGAGAGAGTAGACTCCTAGAGCAGGTTGCAAAGACCAGTTCAAGAGGAACATTTGGTAGAGGAAGAGGATCTCAGGGTGGCAAAGGGAGAAGTACAGGAAGAAGTAGCTCCTACTTTGCCACAATGAAGTGTTGTCAATGTGGACAGCTTGGACACCCTGCTTATAGGTGTCCTGACAAACCTACAAGCTCTAGTGGTGAAAAGAGGGTAGCCTATACCCAAGGAGATGGCAATAGTTCATGTACTAATGAAGTAAGCAAGCTAGAATCAGAAATGGGGGAGAACTTGATGTTTAGGAGAGTACTAATAAGGCAACCTAACCAAGGAGAACCCAAGCAGAGGAGGGCTCTTTTTAGAGTTAGATGCAAGATCCAAGGCAAAGTTTGCAAGGTGATAGTTGATTTAGGATCAACTGACAACATCATATCAGATGAAGCTGCAAAGAAGCTAAAACTTGTGAAGATTCCCCATGCAAACCCTTATAAGGTGACCTGGTTAAATCAAGAGCAGAGTGTCTTAGTGAATGAGCAGACATGGGTGGAATTTTCCATAGGTGGTTATAAGGACAAAGTGCTTTGTGATGTCTTACCCATGGATGCCTGCCATCTCCTATTGGGGAGACCCTGGCAATTTGACAGGAAAGTGCTCTATGATGGAGAAGAGAACTCCATTGCTTTCAAGAAGGATGGTAAGACATTCAAGATTCAGTCTCTAACAGAGAGTGATGAAGAAGCCTCAAGGACACCTAGTGTGTTGCTTAGTAGTGGGAAGGAGTTCCTACACTCATTGCATGAAGATGAAACAGTGGGATGTGCCATTATGGTCAAACCTAAGGGAGAAGAAAATAAGTTGCCATAAGCACTGGATGAATCGGTACAATAATGTAGTGGAGTCACAGCTGCGTGAAGAGGGGAAGGAATCAAGGGATGCTCACCAACACACGACATCTCACCATCACCAAGAGGTAGTGCAAGGAAAGGAATATCACCCATCATGCAATAAGACATAACCGCCCATCCTGAACTGCTGATGTAGAAACCAAACTGCTCAAAAACTGAATTCACCCCGCTACTCCAAGTTGGTGACCAAGACTCATCTCTAGAAACTGACCCTGGGTCCCAAATCCTGCAACCCATCTCATCCTCATCATGGAAGTAGGACATATTTTCCTCATCTAGCTTGAAAAGGGGATTATCAAATGTCAAATCAGCACCCATCTCAAACAAGGAATTATCAACAGCCTGAAAGTGATCTAACTCATAAAGAAACTCTGGGTGACCCAAAGATCTTTTGGGACAAATATCCAAGTCATAAGTTTGTTGTATGCTATCAAGCTCCTGAATCACTTCCTGAAAGAATTTGGACCTTTCCTTGTCGTCTTGTTCCCTCTACTGGCTAGAGACAACAATCTGATTTCTTGCTTCCTGTAGAGAAAAACGTGTGTTCCAAAGTACCCTAGGTAACACCAAGCTCTCTATTGAGCTTATTAACCTCATCCTCCTTTTCCCTCAACTGCCCAACATATTTCCCAGCAACCTGTAACAGGTAGTCACAATCTGAAAGTAAACACAAATATTCTGATTTCCAATCCTCAAATGTTGTTTTGACCCCCTGTAAATCTGCAACATAGGATCCAATCCTTATACCATCTTGTCCTTTATCCCTCTGAGCCTTCCTGTATAGATCATCAATAATCTGGTGAGTGCTATCATGGTGTACAAGAGCTGCAATAATGGCATCGTCACTGACTTTCAGCTGACTCTTCAAGTCATGCTTCTCATCATTATTATTCTATGATGTACTACAAAAGGGATCATCCATATCAACATTATGCATGAGTGAGGTGTTACTAAAGAAATCACACGATTCCTCATTACATGAATCGCTAAAGGCTTTCAACTAGTTATCACCGCCTTTAACCATGAATTTGTCAAACTCAGCCACCAAGTGGCCGAAGTAGAACTCTGAACATTCTTCACCAAGTCCTGAGAGAGATGTATTCAAAACTATATTTTCGTTATCACCTGGCTGCAATTTATCTTCTCCCTGATCAATACTGCAAACATGCTCCTGTGACCAGCCCTCTTGGCATATAAAACAAATCTGCCCTGTACTCACTGGGTCCTTGCCCATTACCGGAGATCCTGCAACCTGTAAGCCTAATGATATTTGTTCATTTTCAGTCAATAAATTCTTGAATGTTTCAGCTTGAAGCTTAATCAATTTAGATGAGAGCTCACATTGCACGGGTGAGTACTTTATTTCTCCTCTCCAGATTGCCAACAATTCTGATTGCAATTGTTTGCATATGTCATTGTCCTCATTTAAGATCAAGGATAGGATAGTCTTTCTGCACGTCTTCACCTCATCTGGATGACGCTTCCTAAAATTACTTAGGAGGCACTGAAATAATTGTTGAACCATTTTATCACAACCGAGATTCAACATGTGACTGAAAATTCTAGTACTTGCCATTAACTCCAAGATTTTTACTTGCTTACCAAAAGTAGAATCTTTGTTATTTTTCAGTCCGCCTAAACTATCCACAATCAGCTATAATACCTGTCTCCAAATGTGATCGGTATAAGGAGTAATGGGGGTTGTAATCCGTGTGATCTCACTGAGACATGAGGCAACTACAAGCCTAACGTCTTTATGTGAATGATTCATAAATCTGCGTTGTACCAAGACAACCATCAAGGGGTGCATAGCCCAATTGAAGAGCCTGCAATCAGATTGATCTATCTTAGATAGATATGAATTTATCTCGTCTAATTTGGCAAGCATACTTCCCATAATTTTCTACTCCTCCAATTGCCATCCAAGACAACATAACTCATTTCCGATTTCAATTTCCTTTCGAATGTCTCTTAGTTGCACACCGTAAAACGTGTCATTGAATTCCTTTGAGAATACTGGGCTTTCCAAGGTTTCAATTATTCAATTTTCTCCAAGTTTCACGAAAGGACTGAATCAATTCTAGTAACTGTGAAATGCTGTCATCACAACAATAATTCTGATTTTTTTTCCAATGCTTTATGAGCAATCCCTAGTTTATACTGGTTGTAGGTGTCCAAAATAATCTACTGTGTCGTCTGGTTTGTGTCACCATGTACATGACACTCCTTGTTCAACATATAAGGTTGTGTTTAATTTTCTCTTAGAACATCACTTCAGACTATCACCGTCTGGCTGAAGTTTAGATTAACAATTTTATGGTTCAGGCTTGTTAAACATCATGAAGAATATGCAGATTTCCTCATCAGTGTACTAGAACCGAGTTTGTTATCAAAAAACTTTCGTATCAATGATAATCACTGTTAGCTGAGAAACAGATTGTTTGTAGCATGTAATCTTCAACTACTCATTTGACATATATTTCCAAACTTAGAACAATAAATTACATGCAGTGAACTAGTATTCCATAGTGAAGAATGAGCATCAAGTGAACATTATTTTATTGCTTCGAAAAGCCCAAACGACTGTAAAAGGAACTAGAATGACCAACCACAAAACACCATACTTGGTTGCTGTAGTGAGGAGAATCTCCTTCGAACTGGGAGCCTGCCACTGGTTACATCCACCAAGGACGCGCGTGTACAAGCTTGTGCAATGGTCCCTGTTTAACACCAGTCAACCGAACCGGATGAAATGCTGTTATCAGCCAGCTGTCGAACGAGGTGTGCTCTTCCCTCTATCACCCGCGCTGGCCAAGTTCGTCTGGAGGACGTGACTGGTCGCACTTACAAGGAGTCTTCCTCCAACTCTAACGAGCTAGGGACTCAACCGTGTGTTGACACGACTAAGAAGGGGACACAGCCCGAAAATCCTTGTGAACTCTCCCACCATTCATACTCACGGTCATCCCTTTTGTGTACTCACCCAACGTGAGTCCTTCTAGGGAGTCTACGCTGCTGGAGAGCAATGTTACGCCCGGGCCTGAGATGGTATCTGTTGACAGTCGTGTGTGACAAGAACCCCTCACTGCTAACAGGGCACACCAACAAATAAACTTTCCTGCACCTTATAGGAAACACAGCCTAGACAACCTTGCTATTAACGCTCTCTATTCGTTCCATACTTCTCTTTCAACTCGGGTAGCTCACAAGCATTTCAATTAACTCTAATACGAATGCTGAAGAAAGAATTTCCTCATAACCTCATTACGGCACATATTAATACCTTCAAACTCTTATATCTGGCAGCCAAAATTATTTCCTTATCAAGCGAATGACTGGGGAATGATTTCTAAATTTATTCCGCCCAACATTAACTTAGAAGCCCACAAACAAATGTTTCCGGAGACTAAGAGCAGATCCCGATATTTTATTTGGAATATATTTCTGGACGAGGTTGTATGTCTGTTGTCACCGAAAAACATCGAAGGTAGTAGTATGCAAAGTGAATATATTATAAGTCACCATTCCCTTAGACTTAATTATTTTCTCAGACTATCCGAAATCAAAATAATCTTATAACACCTCCACATATTATCTCTTTTCGAATTAAAATCATTTGCCCAACTTTATAGTTTTTAAAAAATATTCCAAAGCAACATTTCGGCAGCATTTTAATTTTTTCCCACGGAAATGTCGTGAATGCTCCAAGACGACATGCACGGTGTCAAACACACCCGATAACCTCTATGCTCAGCGCACGCGTAGGACCAAAAGCATACTTTCGGTTATTATTTTTTGTTCAACACTACCCCATCTCTTCATTCGAATGGGCCCCTGATCAGATTTCTTAACACTGTGGTATCATACAAGGGAAGTCGATGCCTGCAGGCAGACTCCTTAAACACAGTGTTGAATATGTATAAAATAATCCTCCTCTTGTCAATGAGAGACCAGACTCCATTCGAGTCCCCTCAAGTTAACTTATTTTCTCTGAAAACAATGTTGCAACAATAAAACTTTGCTCTTATCAATACGTTTGAGTTCTATATGACTTCTTTCTGGAGAAAACCTCACAGACTGGCAAGATTTTTAGCTCTTATACCACTGTAATATCCCAAACTGATATTTTCTGAAAAAATTCTCAAATAAATCTCAAAAATGTAAACAAACATTCGCATGCAAGATAATATGGATTTAAAAAAAATAACCAGCAATATATTCCCGTATATCTTCTCAGAAAATGTTTTCGTATTATACAACAGCAATACGAAACAATGAAACTAAAAATAATCCAATCTGAAACACAGAATGCAATAGCAAGATTGGATGATCAAGAACCTGTAAATGCAATGGCGAACTCTGATGTGAATCCGCCCGGGAGATGAACTGGGTTTCCATCCAATCCAACGAGAAAGCCTGAAGGTTTCCGCCCTCAGGTTTCAAAACTGAAAGCTGAAGCTTCCTGGATTCTCCAAGAGAAATAAATTCATAAACTAAGCATAAACAAATGAAACTCCAAGCCTTCTTTTAAAGCTCCAGTTGTGACTCTTCAGTTTCCTATCTCTGTCTTTTCATATTCCCACTTTAAGTCACTTTAAATAAATATAACCGCTAAGTTATAAAGTGACATAATAAATAAAATAAGGAATCTTCTGGCATTAAAACGGAGGACCAAATGAACTTGGAAGATGACATGTGATAGCTTGCCAGAAAGCTCTCAGCGAGACGCTCCAAGTCCCATACTGAAATGCCAAAAAAACTGAACTCTGCCGACTTACTATAAATAGTAAGTACCCTGGAAACCCTGTGGAAACTGCTCTGATTGGCCTGAAACTGAAATCACCTAGGCCAAATATCCCACTGATCCCTGCAAAGCCTCGGTTAGCCCATCGGACCACAATGAGATGGCTAACGATGCAACATGAAATAATGTGCCTGAAAAAGGGGACATTACGACATCATAGTTGATAATGTCATTTCCACACATCAATAAAGGTCCAGGGAGTACTAAATAATACTTTATGCCAATGAACTTTTTCAACCTCTAATAAATATGCTACAAATTCAAAAAGGAAATCCATCAATTGAACTTATTATGATCATTACAATCTAAATACATGTCCAAGATCAAAAGAACAAAAGTTAATTCAGATTCCAGACTGTGAATGGTTATTCAATAGTAATAAGAAAAAATCTACAGAACTAAACAATGGACCATGCAACATACCAACACTGATTGTCTGTCTTTGACTAGGATCATATGCTGGGACAGTTGGTCTGAAATCAAAGGGCTTCATATGGACTTCTTCCAAATGCCTCTGTACCCATTGGCGATGGCCTTTCAGATCTGGAACTTCTGCCCTGAATCGGAACAGAGTAATAAAACAAAAACATGTTTTACACAAGTCTAGAAAAAGAACTGTCATGTAACTATGAAAACGGGCGTTAATTAAAAGAGCTTCTTCCTATATCTGAATCCCAATTATAGATTCCTACATTAACTGTGCAGGTCTTCTGCTCAAAGGGAAAAGAGGATTATATGCTCGTGTGATTGCAAGCCATTCTTCATCATAACGGATCTCATGTGGACCTGCATCGGATTTTATTTCTATAACCTGATTCAGCAACAGAAAGAAAAGCATAAGAAAAATGTCTGGAGGGCAATAAGTGTCTCGATTCTACAGCAATTATATATGTACATTAGGACCTGCAAAAAATTGCGCCCTGGAAGACACTTATCCAGTGCAAGGAACTTTGTGACAGGTCCATTCTCCCCATGCTGAACAAGAGCTGCAAACTTGGTGTGCAGATGTGCAGAGAACCAATATGAAGGTTTTAGCTTTTTCAAAAGATCCTCAGCAGCCGTACTTCCAAGAGTCCCATCCTTTATCTTTAAAATAAAACAAAAGTGAGGATTTATTGTCAAACTCAACAGTTTTTTCTTTTAAAAATTAAAGATATTGCATGCTTCACTAGTATTGCTCTTAGAATTAGAATGGCAGAAACACTTCCACCACAAGGAACCAAAGAGTATTTTTAAATGCATGTATATTAGGAATCTTTATAACACCATTCTTTTAAACATTGAAGTTCAAATGACATAGAAACAGGCAATTTCAGGTTATACTGAAAAGTTTCTATAGGCCAGTTCATTAAGGAAAACATAGTTCTGAGACACATCTACAACTGTTTTCCAGAGAGAAATAGGCCATGTTGACACATGCACTAACAGTAAAGCCTCAATGGTCCATTCCCTTTCCTTTTATGCAAACATGGTGGTCTAGATTCTAAACATATCTTACAGATCAAAGATTTAAATATTAGTACCTCAGATTCTAAAAAGGACTTATGGTGAAGCAGTTGCTTTAAGTTTCCAAAAGCAGTTATACCACGAGGCCAATCATGTGAAATGAAAATGTCCAGAGGCTCCTCAACCTGCTTAAGTTTGTGAACATCGTATTCACGTACGTGATATATAGTCCTTATATCACTATCATTGTAAGGTGCTCTTTCATAATGCCCTGTTAATATATAAAGGATCAGTAAAACTGCCATGTTGCTGGCCTGGGTAGCATCAAAGAAAATGATAACAATAAGAAAAGATTTCTCTCATTCAGCCAATAAGAAAACATTGAAGCAAATATCAATACTCTGCATAAGAATACTTATAACAAGAAGAGCTCCTAATGCAGTAAACTAGATGCAGAGACTACAAGTTTCCAAATATAATTGTACAAAAACACTACTAATATAAATACACATTTAAATATAACACTGCTGCAAATTTAAAACTTGCCCACAATATCAGATGAAAAAACAGGCAAATGCAAGGATCCAGGTTAAAATCAAGAACTCTCACAAGACCACAGCATAAAAGTCAAACAAGACTTTCCTGAATAATAATCACGTGCCTTAAAGATGCCAGAAAGGCCACCTATACGGACACTCCCAAACTTGATGACTCCAGCAAAACCCATAAAGAATATCTTTGGTGCAACCCATCCACCATAGTACCTGTTGGTTTGCACAATATAGTATAAAAATGTTCAAGTGCTTTATGTTTGAAGTATTGATCATGATATGAGTCAAAATCCTAAGCAAAGCATTTTAATACCAAAGAGTTCAACTCAATGAACTGTCAAAAACTGTGTCTTGCAAGCTTAAAGTAGCTAGACAAAACAGTCCTCTACTAATAAAAATTGTGCCTGAAGTTTGTTAGACAAGCAATTGATTTCAATATTGTATGCATCAAAAATTAAGAATTTCCTTAGGTTATATGAACCCTACTTTTGGTTGCCATAAACCAGAAAACCATGTATATACAATGTACATTATGTTGCTAATGTTAAAGGAAACATTCACCCCAGAAGAATTCATCTGAGCTAGTGCCAAGAATGCACGATAATGAGAGCACTAACCAGCATCATTTTCTGTTTCAAAAGCATCTGGTTGTTTTGCAGGTTTGAAGATGTTAGACTACCTACTAATAAACGCTGCATCTGTAAGTTTGTAAAGCGAGCTATTGATTTCAATATTGTATTCATGATGAAAACAGGGATTTCCTAAAGTTTACTGATTCCAACTTTTGGTTGCCATAAACTGCTAAACCAAGTATGCATTATATTGCTGTTGTTAAGGAGAACATCCTGTAAATTTTGCTAGATAGAAAGTGGAGAAGAATTCAGAGAAGCTCAAATAAAGTGTCTAGAATGCACAAGAATGTCAGTGCTAACCAGCATTATCTTCGCATTATCAAAATCAATAGTGTCATGTTTCTTTGGACCAAATTTTAAAGATATGTGCTTTCATAATAAAAAAATCTTAAGGTTGTGATAATTATGCAAAATTCTTTCTACAAGCTGTAGTAACAAGCAATATATCCCAAAAATGGGCAAATTGGACACATCGTTCAAAGCTGCCAAATCATTAATCACATCAATCTCGTGAGAGTCAGTTTCAATCCGGCTTACGGATGCAAGAGCATCCAGGTCAACACATGATCCTGCTCACCCAAAAACATTACCTATTTTAATTTTCTTGTTTTGTCATCTTGCAGATCTTGATTGCTGCTCCTGTTTTTCTACTTTTTTGAGTGTGAGGTCTTTTTTTCCTCGTTGGTGTGCTTAGTTACTATTGGTAGGATCTGCCAAAGGTATATCTTTGGGAGTTGACTCCTTATGCTGTCATTTCTGAGCACTATGCTTAATGTAGGCAGCTGATAATAATTACAAAAGAATATATCTAAAACTGCAACAGTTACATATGCCCTCTATTCCTGCTGGTGGCAGTTATCATCCTTACTCAGCAGTAGCCAATCATCATTATTCCTTCACAATGGGCGTGGAAATTGAAACGAAATATTTACAATGGACATTCTTACTCAGCAGCAGCCAATCATCATTATTCCTTGACAATGGACATGGATTCAATTTACATCATTTTTACCACTATTTCTGGATGCTGGGTGGCAGCTGCTGACATTTGTTTTTAAATTTAACTTTTTCTTAGCTGGGTGCTGATCTCAACTATAAAGATGAAAGATATAGGCTAAAAGAAAGGAGGAGGCAGATGAGGTGAATAATGACAAACTGGCAAAGACAAAATTCTGGCTAGAAAACTTACATGAAGAGAGGTGTAAGGGTCATGGAAGGACAGAGACTACTAGCATATACAGAAAGATAGTGTTCAGAAATATAGTAATCACAGAATATCATGGCAGATACAGAGGTCATTTTCTACAATAGTTGGGTCTGATTTCCTTAATGCTGATTATCTAGACATAATGTTCACAAAATCAATATTACAGGGCTTCTAAGAACATTGTATACCTGTTCAAGTATTTCAGATTCAATTTATGGGTGTGAAGCCTATGTGTTAATGGATGTCGGAAGCCCATAGATTGTTAAGAGTTTATTTTTTGTTTGATGTTCAAAGTTTCTTGTAGCTGGACTGATTTGCCTGTAATGCAGAATGTGATATGAAATTGAATAATGAGGAAACAACTGTTAGTTCTTGTTTGATTTGTGAAATGGCGTAATGTCCCCTTTGTGAAATAGGAGTTAATAATAGATAGTATTTAAAAATATATATATAAATAAATAAATAATAAAAAAATATAATATAATTTAATTACAATTTAATTAAGTTAATGAAAGGTCAAGAGATACATAATGAAGACTTGTGACACCCTCAACATAAGGTATAAAAGGGAGGAGAATTCATTTGAGAGGGGATATGGAGGAAGAATGAGGAGAGCATAGGAATTAAAAAAGAATTAATGCAAGAAGGAAGGAATGTGAAGAAAATAAGGAAGTGACTCTTTCAGAGGGCGGCAATGATGAAGGGTTGTAACTCTTTCAAAGGGTTTTCATTATGAAAGGTTGTGACTCTTCAAAAGGGTTGTGACCTTTTCAAAGAGGGGCAATTATGAAGGATTATGACTCTAGACAAAAGGCAGACATGATGAAGAGCTGTGACCTCTCCCTCACATTAGAAGATATAAAGAAGAAGGATCAGATGGGATGGAGGAAAAGGAGTAGAGGAGATGTATAGCAGATTCAGAGCAGAAGTATAAGGGGGTGTCTACATAAGAATTGAGAAGGAAGAATAAAATAAGATATGTATATCTAGGGGAAGAGGATATGCAGATCTTAAATGGGATATGTGCAGATTTGAAAAGTGAGAGGTAGGTGAAGATTAAATAAGAAATGAAAGAAGCAGCAGTTGTCAAACAGATGTATCTTTTCATAAACAAAGGGCATGACCCTTTCATAAGGCCATTAACAAATGAAAGGGTGTAACTCCTTCCTCTCAAAGGAGATAAAAAAGGAACTTCAATAAAGAACATTGAATTACAATACAACACAATATCCTTCAGCAGATCGAATTCTCCATACAAGGGAGAGAATAATCAGTAATAATATATGAACTTGGGGAGTTATTATTATTTTATTTTCGGTAATGCAGAAATAATTATTAAATTATTTATGTGATTTTATGATGCATCTCGGTTTGTTGTTAATAAACATTAAGATATTAACTTAATTTGACAATAGTCAGTCACAAGGAAATAGGAGAAAACCTGCAATTAAGGGAGAACCGCTAAAGGCGCCCTAATGCAATTGGTCGTGGGAGTTAAGGGAGAACAGCTATGAGGGCACCCTACTACAGTGTGATTAAGGGAGAATGCTAAGGGCACCATATTACAGTGGCAGTTAAGGGAGAACAACTATGAGGGCACCCTACAGCACTATGATTAAGGGAGAACTACCAAGGGGACACCCTATTGCAGTAGCAGTCAAGGGAGAATAGTTATGAAGGTACCCTACTACATTGTGATTGAGGGAGAAGCGCTAAGAGCACCCTATTGCAAGTACATTCCCAACTCCTCCGTTGGGAGAGTATTGGTGAATCATAGTTAATTCCAACCATAGAAGAATGGAGGAGGACTGTATGAAGGGAGCTTTGTGATCATAGGACCCCTACTATGCTTTCTTACTCCACATCTATATAATTGGAATTCACATACAATTTAAGTACTGCGTAGTAATAAAGATATGTTCTCTTTACTATAATCCTTGATTTATTTATGAATTATATTTGCATTATTGAATATATGTATACATATATATATCCATTTGTATGTTGGCTTTGTGTTCATGTGGTAAATGCAGGATTCAAGTTACAGAACACAAAATTAAAGACACCATTTATTTGGTAAACCCTAACCCTAATCTATTGCAATTGTAATTTAGGCCAACTTCTAGGGCAAATTAAGATGGGAACATTACAATTGGCTAAAAATGGTTGTGTGTACCTGCTTGGATCAGCTGCCCTTCATTGGGTTCCTGACTTATATCTGAATCGCTTACACAAAAAGATCCATTAATTTACCATAACATAGCAATAAATTAGATCTTTGGATTCAATGACGAATGTGCTTTCTGCCACAACCACCTACATCAGGTTTATGCCCTTAGATGATCATCCTACATGCCATGTATACAGTAGCCATCCAAAAAAGCTTTCCAGTTCTAAGAAAACATTTGTCCAAACACAAATGGATATATTTTCTATGAAGTAATGGAAGCATTGAATAGAGTAAAAACCAAATGGGAATTCTATTATAAGCATAAGTCTTAAATTCCAATATGCTTGTGGTTTTCAGCATTTGACCTGCTGATCTGATTATACTCTATGTTCTATGGAATTTTGGGGACAGGAATGGTGGGATCACAGCAGGATGTGTTTCAAGGATGGCAGTATGGGGGTTTGATAACCACTGTAGATCTTCTTTGGTGGTCTTCTGTTTGGTGATCAATATATCATTGTTATTAATATCAAGATTGTTTGCTTGATGCCTTCAAACCCTGATCATACAAATGGATAAGTAGCTATTGCACATATTTGATCACTTGGTCTCATTATGGTAAACAATCTCAACACTCTATCTTACTGTCTATGCTTTACTTGATGCCTTATGATGATGCTGGATGGGGAAATCGTGAAGTCTTATAAATAAGATGATTTTCCTTGATGAGATCTTTATGTCGACCATGATGCCACTAGCTTTATTGAAAAGGAATATGCAAATCTAACTACTTGAAATTCTGATTGCCATGTAGAATTCTACTTCCTAACTACTTGGAAGAGTCTGAGGTCTGCCACACCTTGATCATGCATATGTTTTAATGCTAGAGTGCTTTTATGTAAAGGATAATGACATTGGTGTGCATCTTTTATATATTTTGTTGAGGATTCCTTTGAAAAATCCTTGGTTTGGACTTCTATTGATTAAATGCCCTTCATTCCCTCCATTGTTTCCATTATTACTGTTATGATTTGTGGTGATGTTAATTACCATTTGGGTTAACATGTCAAGTAATCGAGCCATTCTATGTTTGGTATCTCTTTGCTCTACCACGAATTGATCCATCCTCTTGCTCAATTCTCCTCCTTCACTCATGCTAGTCCCTCCTTGCTTGTTGTCCTTTATGTTTTGGCCAGATTTCTTTCAGTAATATGTCCTTAGTTCCTTTTCACTCATAAACTATTACGATAATAGATAGTTTCTAATTTTATCTCTCTTTCGTCTATTTCTAATGGTCACTCTTTTTGTAATGTTTCCATAAACTTCTTCTATTTGTTACGGAAACTTTCTCTTTCACTCAACAAGAATGTTTCCATTTCCTCTCTCATGTTCGTTATAGAAACATTCTCTTGTATCTTGTATATATAGATCATTCATGATCATTGTTTAATAACACATTCATTATTTTACCATAACATGGTATTAGAGGAAATCCCTAGCGTCTTCGGAAAATATTTAATTTCTTTTTTGAAATTATTAGTTCAAGATTTTCGAAGCTTTTTTGCCCTGAGTGTGTTCAAAATTTGCATTTTTTTTCCTCACCCACCCGTCTAGGATTTTTGGGCATTTTTTTCCTGCAACTCTGCCATTTTTACAAGCAATCTGCAAATTTTTCAAAGTTATTCCACACGGCTAGGGTTTCTTTCGAAACTCTCTTTTTTCGTGACGTCTCAAAATTCTAATTGCAGATTCTTCATGGGTTTTTCGAGAGCTCAACTAGGTTGTCCATTTTTTCTGGGTGCCTCGAATTTTGTGCCTCAATTGTCAAGCCAGCGGATCCAAAATCTAACAACATATTCCTAGTGGATTTTTGCAGATCTCAACTAGGTCAGTCTCGCTTTTTTCTGGGTGCATCGTTTTTCATGCCTCAATTTTTGAGCCAACGGATTCAAAATCTGATAGTAGATCCTATCTAGGTTTTTTGAGTTCACTGGATGTCTCTTCAAATTTTCTAGGTCTTTTGTTAATCTGCCTTGAAGTTCGTGCCACTTTCTGATTTTTCACGTTTTTTCTTTGGAAAACACGCTATGGCATCTCTCACCAATCTTATACTGGAAGGCAGTCAGCGTTTCAACAGAGAGAACTACAACACCTGGAAGCAACGCATATTGACAATTTTCGAGTACTGTCGCCTTGAGGCGCTTGTTCAAGGTACTGAGACATCCTATGACAGCCGATGCGACCCAACCACAGGCCAACATTGCAGAACATGCAGACCTCTTTGATCAACCTAAGGTTGCCTTTTACGCTCTCTGAGGACATACAAATTTCTGTTTTTTCTTTAAGATAGATTGACCATTAAGAGAGGGTATTACAATAATAGATAGTTTCTAATTTTATCTCTCTTTCGTCTATTTCTAATGGTCACTCTTTTTGTAATGTTTCCATAAACTCATTCTGTTCATTATGGAAACTTTCTCTTTCACTCTACAAGAATGTTTCTATTTCCTCTCTCATGTTCGTTATAGAAACATTCTCTTGTATCTTGTATATATAGATCATTCGTGATCATTGTTTAATAACACATTCATTATTTTACCATAACATAAACCTTCACAAGCTGGAAGGAAGGCTTGCTCTGATACCACTTGTAATGTCCCCTTACTTAATCTCTTAGGATTTTGGGACCATTTTCTTATAACTTCAATTGCAAGAGACTTCTTTATATTAACTTACACTCAAAACGAATTTGGAGAGTGGCAAATGCAATGTCAATTAACTTAATAATATGCAAGGATTGGATTGTCGACAATACTTGTTTAGTGATGATGATTTCTATGCTCAATCAATTGTATAAATCTTAACTGGTGGAGTGATTAAAGTATTGGATCTGAATTTTATATATAATGGAAAGTAATTGCAACAATGAATATAGGGATATGCATTGAAAGTAATACAATTGCAATGGTATGTTGATGTGCAGGATGGATTGAATAAGGATAGTATGACTATCCTTGTATCACACAAGATCAAGAATTATGTTGATACAAATGTATATATATCGATCAAGTGCTGTCTCTGATATCTTCTGGAAATATATGCAAATGATCTCCTGCTGATCTGCCTAATCACTTATCAGATATATGTCTTGAGAAGTGGCTTATCAGATATACGTCTTGAGAAGTGGCGATATCTTAATGATTTTTGTGTCTGATATTACCTTATAATTGTGTTACGATGAACTTGCTTTCGGTCTGCTAAGACCTTCCAATCTGGATATGATCACTTGCCTGATGTGCTTGATTATAATAGTGATGTCTTATGGCGCTGTTTCAGATATATAACGTTGAATGTATGTGTCCAAGCCTAAAACAGCTGCTGCTCAAACTTGAGTGATCTACTAACGGATATGAAATAGAAATAGGAAATGTTTGGTATCTTCCTTTGAGTCAATGTTTAAATAAATCTAACTTTATTAAAGAGTAATTTTTAATTAAACCTTGTGACCTTAACTAATCCTTGTTTAGTTATCTATTTGACGATTCTCCATGGGCGGCAATGGTGAAGTTTGTTTTGCTGACATAATTCCTTAGACGTGCTTCTAATGACTTGGTTTGATTTCAATCTTCGATACAAAAGGGATTGGTGTTAAACCATCTCGATGGAAGCATCAATACAATATTAGATCCTCCTTAAATCGGCAATATGAATCTCTTGACATAATATATTACTCTATGGAAATATCGATAAGGACATATGCTTGCTCAATTGAATCAGGGATTGCTTAATATGGCATTCAATGTTGTCACCTTACACTTGAAACATTGCTTTATAGAATTCTTGATATACGAGGATTTCTGCTTGTTAATCAGCCTTGTCCAATGGAAACATTGAATGCAATATTCGACTCTTCTTTATCAACGGTGGTTGATGACCTTAGTGAACTCTATGGATCTTTATGGTTTTGATATCATAATTTTTTCTTGGATGAGTATCAATATGGACTGTAAGCAAATGTTCTTTATGGTCACATTGATAACTGGATTTGAAGCATCTTAACCTTATTGTCAAATATTGATATTGTCATCTGCTGTTTGGTGATCAATATATCATTGTTAATAATATCAAGATTGTTCACTTGATGTCTTCAAACCCTGATCATGTGAATGGATGAGTCGCAATTGAGCATATTGTATCACTTGGTCTCATTATGGTAAATAATCTTCAACACTCCATCGACTGTCTATGCTTTACATGATGCCTTAGGATGCTGGATGGGAAAATCCTGAAGTCTTATTAATAAGACGATTTTCCTTGATAGAATCTTTATGTTGATCATGATGCCACTGACTTTATTGACAAGAATATGCAAATCTAACTAATTGAACTTCTAATTGTTATTTACAATTCTACCTACTAAATACTTGGAAGTGTCCATGGTCTGCCACACCTTGATCACACATGTTTTAATGCTAGAATGCTTTTATGTAAAGGATGTGAAGGTCGCAATCTAACCTCCTTGAAGATACTTGCCCACAAGCATTTCTAATTTACTTCTTTGTCCATCTACTTGGTAATTGAAATACCTTCTCATTGTTGCATTCTTCTTCTTTATCAATTCTACGGAAAATAACATTGGTGTGTGCCTTTTATATATCTTGTTAAGGATTCCTTTCAAAAATCCTTGGGATACCATCCTTAAATCTCTTAATGTGCTTCAATGGTGTTCTGAAAATGGAAGTTTCGCTTGTTTGTAATTTGGTAGTTCCTTCATGAGACTTGTTTGCTAAAGGTTGTAGATATACATGATGGTAACTTTGTATGTCCTCAAAACCTTTATTAGAGCTTTGTATTTTTTTAGATGAGATGGTTTGACAAACCTCATCATGTATTCCCTTAAGAATGACCTTGCCATCAAATCTAAATTTGAAGGTCATCGTCCTGAAATCTAGGGCGTATTTTCCAATGGGCATCATTCATTGAATGCCTACTACAACATAGACATTGCCCAATTCTATCACATGGAATTCATCATTGATTGTATAACTTCTGATGGTGATCATCAACTTTGGCACTATTGCCTTGCATTTTAATTGTGAACCATTCGCATTCTTTATATTGAATTGTCCTTGCTTCCTGGTTTGAAGTCCTGGGAAATGGTAAGTGTGGAGTTTATGAAATTGTAGGCGGCCCACTATCTATGAGGATTGTTACTAGATGTCCTTGCAATGTTCCTTGCACTCTAAAAGTGTTGTATCTTGGAGATCCAACCACTGTGGCAAGTGTACAACTTTTCGTTTGAAATGAAGGTGGGTTGGCATCATCCTCTCACTCACTCTATCCATTTCTTTGATCCTCATCTTCTTCTCACTCACCACTGGGCCTTACTTCTATATGATGAATTTTCCCTTTGCTCATGCATCAATGCCTTGGTTCCCATGGCTCTTTGCAAGTAAAGCATAGCTTCCTCCATCTCAAATCTTGTTGAGTTACTTCATCCATTTTTTTTCCTTGGGCCTTCCCTTTGGAAAGGTGGATTGGCTTGATCCCTTGGATTACATGATCCCTCTGGTGGTGCTTTGCTTTTGATTGTGCCCGATTCCATGTCACTTGACTTCTTGATAGATTCTTGTAGCGTATTAGTGTCGAGAGCTTTCACCCAACCTCTTGATGCCCATCCATAAACAAGACTACCACTCTTCTCTCAAATGTCAATGACTAATACTAACAGTCATTGGAATTTCATGATGTATTCGTCAATTGTTCCCCTTTGTTTTAGTTGTGCCAATTCCTTAAAGTGAAGTTTTGGATCCTTGTCACTGAATCTTTCTACCAATCACTATGTGAATTCCACATAGGAAGTGATTTGCGCATGGCCATGGTGGTCGTGCCATGGTACCGCCATTCATGTGTTACTCCATCTAAGTGTAAGGCAGCGTATTTGATGGCTTCTTCCTTTGACATGGGGTTGAATTGAAAATACATGTGCCTTTTGCACGCATGCACGTGCTATGGTTTTACCTAAACCATCAAAATAGGGTATGTTGAGGTTATCAATCTTTCTTTTTAAATCGAAGTGATTGGCACAATTTCCCCTTTTGGGCATGTGCCTCATCCTCAAGTCCACGTAATCTTTTAGTGACATTTCAGGTCATAGGCCTCTGTCAATCCAATCTCGCCTTAGTTAGTCTTTAAGTTCTACCAAGGTGGTCTCAATTTCTTCTTCTTGCTTGATCTTTGGGGTAAAATTTGGCATTATAGGCTTGGAGCTTTATGTATGAATTCAATGGTTTGGACTTCTATTGAAAGAATGTCCTTCATTCCCTCTGTTGTTTCCATTATTATTATTATGATTTGTGGTGACGTTGATTACCATTTGGGTTAACATGTCAAATAATTGAGCCATTCTCTAATAGGTATCTCTTCGTTCTGCCAAGAACTGATCCATCTTCTTGCTCAATTCTCCTCCTTTGCCCATGCTAGTCCCTCCTTGCTTGTCCTTTGTGTTTCAGCCAGATTTCTTTCGATAATATGTCCTTAGTTCCTTTTCACTGATACCAATAGCAAGAAGGCTTGCTCTAATACCACTTGTAATGTCCCTTTATCTAGTCTCTTAGGGTTTTGGGACTATTTTCTTATAACTTCAAGTGCAAGAGACTTCTATCTATTAACTTATACTTGGAAAAGAATTTGGAGAGTGGCAAATGCAATGTCAATTAATTTGATAATATGCAAGGATTAAATTGTTGACAATACTTGTATAATGATGAAGATTTCTGTACTCAACTAATTGTATAAACCTTAACTGGTGGACTGATTAAAGTATCAGATCTGATATATATGGAAGGTAATTGCAATATTGAATATGCAAATATGTATTGAATGTAATACAATTCCAATGGTATGTTGATAACTTGATGTACAAGATGGACAGAATAAGGTTAGTATTACTTATCCTTGAATTATGCAAGATCAAGAATTATGTCGACACAAATATACATTGATGAAGTGCTGTCTATGATATCTTCTGTAATTTTATGTAAATGATCTCCTGCTGATATGCCTAGTCGTTTATCAGATATATTTCTTGAGAGGTGGTGATATCTTAATGATTGCTGTGTCTGATATTACCTTATAATTATGCAAAGATGGACTTGCTTTCAGCCTGCTAAGACCTTCTGATCTAGATACGATCGCTTGCCTGATGTCCTTAATTATAATCATGATGTCTTATGTCGCTGTTTCTGATATATAATACCTTTTCCTTGATAGGATCTTTATGTTGATCATGATGCCACCAGCTTTATTGACAGACTATGCAAAACTAAACTTGAACTTCTAATTGCTATGTACAATTCTACTTGCTAACTACTTGGAAGTGTCCAAAGCCTGCCACACCTTGATCACACATACGTTTTAATGTTAGAGTGCTTTTTATGTAAAGAATGGGGATATTACAGTTTCTAAGAGGCATGAGAGTGCTATAAAAGGAAGGCTAGGGCTAGTGTTCGGGCATTCAAAGTTGAGTCCTTCAATTCTGAACTTAAGTAGCAAGACTGGTAGCTCCACCTTGAGAGTTATAAAGCCAAATTGGCTAGTATTTTGTAAGTCTTAGAATATTGTATTTCTCTATTTCATTGGAGTAATAAGAAGCAAGTATTTTCTCTTGCATTTTCAGAATTGTTGTTGTGTTGTTGTTGGGTGGAATAGCCCTTCATCAAGTTGACAAGAGTTGACATGTGCTTTTACTTACTAATTTAGCCAAGTAAATAATATTAATTACCTAACTAACCTTAATATAAGGTGCAATATAATATTACACCAGCACCCCCCTTAAATGCAATTCAGGTAATAAAGAAACGAGTCCCAACAAGACAAGTCATATTAGGCACTTGTACAATCTAAAGGACCCCAAAATACAAAGAGAATGTGCCCCCTGAGAGAAGAGGAGAGGATGATGATAAATGAATCTGAAAACTGCTCGTATACCTCAATGCAAATGCTAAACTGTGACTGAAACCAATCAATTGGATCAAGAACCATGCAAGTTTTGAGAACATTCACCATAATTGAAGGCATTTGAGATGTGAACCAATGTGAATAAGATGCAAGATTTGGTATTTATCATAGAAGAAAGGCTCTGAATTTGTAATGTGAACCAATGTAAATCAGGATTTATTGAGTCATAGGTATGATATAGCAGAGAGAGAACAAAAGGATCTAAAACAGCTTAATGAAACTTAATGTGCACTTTCATCGATAGATAGAGGTGGAACCATAATGCATGTCATTTTACTGCACTGCTCATCTCACGATATGTCCCACTGTGTAGAACCACTAGAAGTTCATGGATTCAGCGGCAAGCCCCTCAACAATGGAACCTTATTTCAGTTCCTGAAGACAATATGGCAATGTCTTAGTCCCTGGAAAGATAAGTACATGTGTGATGGCACTTTATAAGTTGAATTTGCTTGCATTAACACCCTTCTCCCCAAAATTGCTCAATTTAAACACTCTTAGCAAGTTTATACATCCAATGTGGGCCAAAAAGCTCTAAGTGCAATCAAATAACATAAGAACAAATAGTCAGCAGCATTATGTAGTGCTAGGAAAAATATCCACTTTCAAACTAAACAAGACTTAAATCTAAGTAAGTCAATTTGTGAAAGTTATGAGGACTTAAATTTCAAAAAACTAAGATTGAGAAGCAAAATCTAAGAAAACTAATTTTCAGAAAGATGGTCATGAATATCAATCAATTACATCATTGCAAAGGGTTAAAAAATTCAACAATTTAAAAAATATATATATCCACCACAAAATGCTTCTGCATGGCTAAGATATTTCCTTTTAAGTTGTCCTTCAAATCTAGAAACTCGGCTAGAGAGGAGATACCTCTTTGAGTGGCACTTCGATGGCTAGTGAGCAATAATGGGCATAACCGCCAACAAAGGTCGTAGAAGGCACCTAAGCTAAGCAACATTACCAAGGGTAGTGGCATTTTGGTGGCACTCAAACTGAGAGGATTGGTGGCAAAGCTATCTAGTTATGGTGCACAAGTGGCAGGTCATTGACATGACCACAGAGCTAGAACAAAGCCCCTAGTTTTGAATAGATGACAAAGGCTATGGGATTTAAGGGGAATTTGGGGCCCACATCCCACTTCACAATAGGGTCGTGGAAAAGTACAAGGTGCCCCACCCTTGCCCACGGTGCCTTAAGCAATTTAAAAATATTTAAGTTTTTTTTTTCTCATTGGATTTTTTTAATATAAATTTCAAATAAAAACACTTTTAAGAGAACAATTGTGTTGTTATTGTCCCCATCTACACTAGACCTCAACCTACATGCCTAGGCTTAAAAAGAAACTCCCTCTACTACTACTCAAAGTTTGGAGAATAAGCAATCAATTTATCTGTTTTATACTACAAACAAAATGGCAGTATCCACTTGGCTCCAAACTGCCTCAAAAGTATCCACCCTACAAAATCTTCAATCAAAACCTATGAACATTTTTTTTATTTGACTTCATGGTGTCCAATTTGGACAAAATGAAAGCCTAACCCTAGTCAATTTGACCATTTTGAAAGCAGAGAACAACCAATTTCTTTCCCAACGGCCTCCTATGATAGTTGACAAGGAATCACTCAAACTTGCATGACTATAAACCTTAGGTATTGAAAACCAAAACATTATCCCAACTGAAATTAATCAACATGGTGACACCTATACTTCCCTAATCTAACACCAAGTTAGATTATAAAAGGGTTATGCAATAGATCTCCCTAAGATCAAAACATCAATATGACACCAATACAATATGAAAATAACAACATTCCAATATATGCATTTAAGAGCATTTAAAACAAGGAAAGAGACTAGAATATATGGACTCTAGACCTGCATAAGCCAAGGAGATAAGTATCCGAAAGTAGAGCAGTAAACTAGAGGACATACTCAACTAGAGTAGGGATGTCATGTGAACTCATCTTGATGAGGGAGATGTAGCAGCACCTAACCACTATCAATCAAAAAATCCCATCAATCAAAGAAGTTGACAAAAGTCGATGTGCTCTTTTATTTCCTAATTTAACCATGTACAGATATTCATAGCCTGAGTAAACTTATTATAAGGTGCAACATATCATTACACCATGTAGTTTAACTATTTCTAAAATCGTTGGAACGGTGATCTAAAATTTTCGATCTACAATAAAAGACAAATTTGAACATTTCTAGCTTTTATCAAAAAAGTCAACATAAACTTTTTAAGTTATGGGAAGCATCAAATCACTAAGTTACTAATTATCTTCACTAAAAATTTGGAAATGCAACAACAATGATAGTTTTTACTAGGAAAATTTGAACAATACAAGTACTAACGAGGCCATGGGTGGCTAAAGGAATGCATTTAAGATTCAATAGTATCATAAAACGCATTAGCATTAGATAATCAATCATATGCATATCATATCCTTTTTCAGTTTGAACTCAAACTAATTCATATGCTATTGGCATGATGTATGAGGACTAACAACTCACAGTTCCCACAGATAATTTGATGCTTCATGATTTCCTCCTACAAACAAGGTTGGAACCGGTGCGACTTCTTCTCCCGAATAATACTTCCAAAAAGTATTCATAGTCCGATATTTGACAGGGCACGCCATTGATTCCAGATCATTTTCATTTCGTACAGCCTGTATGAGAGAAAAAACAAGTAAAACATTTGCAAAGGAGTCAATTAACCCTTTCTCTGCATATTCCCCATCATTCAATTTATCAGCACCCTTAGATTGCATATCCCAATTTTATAAAATCATAAGTTTATTGTGAAACAGTGAAGCTGCAGTATATAACCTGAAAGTCACCACAACAGATAAGAAGATCAATCTTTATATTTTCCAATTCTTCCAAGTGTTTCAAAGTGGCATAAATGTTGTCAAGATCCCCATGGGCACATCCTTCAACTGCAATCTGCAAAAGAGAATCAAAACCATTAATATGAAGCACACTGAATTGCCAATTAGATGCTTGATAAAAGCCAATTGAACACCAGGTGAAGAATACTATTTTTCTATTGAAAACAAAGTATAGTTAATGCATATAATTTTTTATTTCAGACACAATATGGCTAATATAGCTACAAAGCATCTCATACAAAAAACTGTGATGCTTCATTCATTATCCCCAATATCCATATCCATAATACTTTCAGCTAGGTCAAGGAAGATCTTAGTGAAGAGGTGGTAACTTATCAGCAGGAGAATCACAATTTGTTTTAGATTTATGTCCTGCAACATTAAATCCTCTTGATACCCGATTGTGTAACAAATAAACCTATCTCTCCATAATGCACAAATTTATGCATTTTTCAAATTCTCTCTATTGCTGAAGAACTGACTGCTGAGCTATTGGAGGACTTTCCCTGCCATTGTCTTCAACTCAGCAATATTAGAGCTATAATGACTCCCCCTGAGATTCATCCATTGCGCACCCATATGGAAGTACCTATACATCTCCAAATGCACAACCACCATTTGCAAAAATGTCAAATTGATTACAGATTTCCACAGACTGGATCCAACCATAATTTTACAAATCTGATTTTATATCTAATGGTCACCTAGCCTTTGTTTGCAGCAGCCTCTTCCCACATATTAGCTCAATAAACCTCATCATAATGTTTGGGGTGGTATGCAACTGTATAGCAATGATTTGTTGTTATCTCATCCCTATCAATCCTAAATTTTTCATGTCCTTGGCAATCTACATCATTGTGTACTTGGGTGCAGACCCGTGGTAGCAGCATATCTATCTGTTGTAGGAATGGAAAATCTCTAGTACGATTCTCTTTGGGCACCTTCAACTTCAAGGATGCATTCTCTTCAGTAGATTTTATCTTTCTTATGAAGACATAAAATCCAAGGTTGGAGCATCCCTCTCGTTAAAGGTTACCATTAGCTCATGGATTTTGTGGGTGAGACTTGAAGATTGGGCAGTGTTTATGGATACAGGAAGTGGCTTATGCCACTCAAGCTTCCCTTCTATTGGTTCCCAAAACCGCAGATTGGAATTCCTAGAGCCTGCCAATTCTCTAATAGAATTTCAAACCAATTCTAGCCAACGAACAGGAATACTTTAAACTCCCCTGCACTTTAGGCTTCGCTACACCTAGGCGGGTAAACCTTCACTTCAAACTTGATCACCTGGTTCGAAGCTCTTCTATAGCGAATTTAAACTGGTGAGTTCCTCGGTTGGCAAAATCCTTGAACTCGATCGAAATAAAGTTGAATGCTTAATGTTTGAATTAAAATGTATGTAGTGATTAATGAGGTTTGTAGGAAAGAATTGATAGATTTTCTGACTTTATATATAAACCCAATATTTCAACAATAATAAGACCAGTGCATCTGCTTACTCGGGCGATAGAGTCAACTTCAATGAAGGTTTACGTACAACTTTATAATGTTCAACGCATTTATACTGCCAATCAATTAAATAATCAAGATGCGACAAATCAAATATTTATGTAATCTTAAATTAGTCCAGATTGAATTTTAACTCCTCGGAGACAAACTGGACACAAATTCGGAAACAATTAAATATTTCAAGACATCTGTAATGATCGAATTTAAGATGCTATTTGATCGTGTCCACTTATCTAATATTAAAATTGTATGCAGAATTTTAAAAAAATAATTATAAAGGACGGTTCATCTGCAGTTTAATTCTCCACACCTTTAATAATAAACAAATTTTTTTTATTTTATTATAAAAATAAATAAATTTATATTACAAAGTCATATTGTACTCCTTATCCCTCCATACAAATAAATATCTATGCTTCTCTTTTATTTACAATGCTTCTTCTCTCGAATGTCTCTATTAGTTCACTATTTATATTTTAATACTTAAGGAAATGTGACTTTTCAAACTCGGAAGTCATTTCCTTCTAAAAATAAATCGCACCCTTTGGTTTCCAAGGTTATGAATATAATAACCATTTTTTAATTAACAAATATGTTAATTACTCTCTGTTTAGAATAAGGCATGATAGTATTGCAAATATTCTCTTTGTTCAACACTGGTCTTACTTCGACGAATGGTCATGTATAGTATTTCAAAAAGACAATTGAATACATGATTGATACTCAATTGTCGATACCTCTGATTGTCGCTGGGACATATATGTTGCGAGTGGTGACTAATTACGCCTAATAAGACAAACTCCTTCTACGCTGGAGCTTCTTGTCTCTATCTGCATATAGAATCATCCGTTCTCTTGTCTTCTTTTGTCGTAAAAGACACCCACTGACAGTATCTATTTCTTTAGACGCCAAGGGATATCTGACTGCAACATATGTCTGCCATAGTCTATTGTTACATAATATTTATGATGCCTATGCAGTTTATCTTTGCATAGAATATATAGTCAATATGCTTAGGATATCTATCCATCGCTGTTAACATAATGACAGAATTCATGTATTTATCGCTGACTATTTCTGCATACTTGGTGATCATTAGCAATAATCAGGATTTGTCACTGCTGTATCTATACTTATAGTATATTATTAACTCTCAATAGTAAAGTTTTCATATATATATCTGTATATTACTACCGCATATCTCCTCAATTTTATTAGTTGTTACTCCCTTCTTGGATGGCGGTTACTGATGCTCATTGTATGCTTTATAAATAGATTGCTGTTAGAAGCACATATCCAGTTCATTGTTTCTCAAATGGAAGCTCTGATTTTTTGCAAAAATGAGGACTCCATCACCTTCATCCAAGGCTTCATCACCATTAGCTTCTGATGTACATTCCAGATCATATGTTACAATCCTGGCAAGTTCTCACAAGGCTTGCAAGAATTTGAAGATTTTTCTGGGATGGTAACTTGCCAAGGACTAGCATATTTTTCAACGCAAGAAACAAGTTTTTTGGTAAGACTCACCAATTTTACACCACACAGCAAGATTTTGTAGAGACTTTCCTAGTGGAAAAAAAGTAATGGGTCTGCAAACATGTGTGCATTTTTATTTTCTTTTTTTATTTTTTCATCTTCAGCAATTAGGTTCTTGTTGGCACAAATTGATTGTCAAGTGATTAAAATGATTTAGTGTCGATTGGTTAAATGCAACGAAAGTATGAAAAACTACCATGCGTCATGAAAGTCCTTGTCACCTTGATGGCCACAATTTGGGTGGGTTTGGCAGAAAAGCCTACAACTCTCAACCCCACATTGTATCACAATAGGGAACATACCAGGGGAGCTGAACCTAAACACTGAAGGGGTGCTACCACTGGACCCAACTAGTGGACTGTCATCGCCAAACCCACATTATTGTTTTAAAAAGAAAAACAAAAAATATGACCTGCACCAAAAGGTAAAGCAAAGTATTTCACTCTATTTGTCTTGAAATGACAAAACCAGCTTGTTTCCCCTATTTTATGAATTTCTCATCTAATTTTAGTGCCCTGATCAAATTCCAACTAATTTAGTTTAGTTTATAACTTCGGTTCCCAGGTCAATCCACATTTTGAGTAATGCTACTATGATCAAAATAGATTTATATGTTCTATAAATTCATTCTCTATGTGTCTAATGCATTATTTAAGTATATTCTGTACCCATGGTTTAGTACCATTGTATTGTATAAAGGTCCCCTATCGGGACTTCACTTGATTTACCCTAAAATTCCCAATTAGGGTTTGGATTGCACTTGGGAATGGCAATTTACTTAGTCTCTGAAATTTTCCTACAATGAAGCTGCCAACTCCCAATGATTAACATACATCACTATGCGTTTAAATCAGATTAAATTAAGAAACAATTAAAGATTAATAATACATTGGACAGTTAACATACTTAAGCACCAATTCCTTACTTCTCTCCTAATCATCAACCCTAAGGAGGATGGGTATTTACTTGTCATAGGTTGCTTGGAAACCGATCTACAAGTAGGCTTCAAGACCCCATCCATATCCCATCTTGGGATTCACCTACCTTGTGAGGATTTACTCCACCTCTCCCTAACAAAACCAACCTATCCTCTTAAGGGGCAATAGCAAGAGATCAAGGATTAGGCTATGAGACAAAAATGCTACAGCATATATATTAGTTATTACACCACTTCCCTAACCCTAACAGAGGACAATGGAATTACTGTGCTAGGGCACTTGCGAACCATCTACAAGCAGGCTCCCTCAAGGTTTCGGGAACATAGGTTTATACCCATCTCAGGACTTCTCCCTCAAGGCTTCAGAAATACATGTCCTTAACCCATCTTGGGAGTTGGGACTTACCAGACTTGTGAGGAACTAGTCCGCCTCTCCCAACACAAACCTCTTATCCTTACGAAGGCATTAGCGGAAGACTAAGGACTAGGCCATTAATTATATTGATCTTTCATGTATTACGAATGTATATGCATACAAATGAAATTAAGCATGACTGCCATATAAATCTGAATCCCAGCATTTCTTATTTAATCCGATCTGCCCTCTTTCTTCAAATGAACCTTCTTCCCTTTATATCTCCCAATGTGAGGTAGAGGCCACATCTTTTTATCATAAATGCCCTTTGGCAAGAGACACAACCTTTCACCATTAACACCCTTGAAAGAGTGCAACTCTTTATTATTTCTGCCCTTTGAAAAGGACACAACCTTTCACAATCAGATCTGTGCTTCTTATTTAAATCAGATCTGTGCTTCTGATTCCTCCTTTTCAGATTACAGAACAAACACTTGTTTCCTTTTTATTTCTCAAATGGATTGCTAAGTTGAGAGCTTCCTTACAAGCCTTGGGTGAAACAATTGTTGATGCTATTCTGGTGCCTATTGTTCTACGGGCACTACCGTCCAGATACAAGGTGTTTATAACAACATTAAATGTCATAAACAAACTCCTGGTTTTGTGAAGCTGGTAAAATCTACTTCAGAAGAAAGAGTCTATCAGTCAAAATCATGGTGAGGATGATCATGCAATGACCACACGTCATAAGGCAAGAAGCCTATGAAGCGATTCAGTAGACCTCCCGAACTTGGTAACTCATTCAGAACTCAAAAAGTGTCCAATATGTGAAAGAGTCGGACATGATGTAAAGGATTGTTAGTACAATTCCTTGGCCAAAGGACCATCCAACAAATCACATCAAAAGAAGCCATTTCAAAGTAGAAATACACAATGGGAACAGAAGAATAAATAGAAACAAGGCAATGTTGCTAATGAAGAAGATTCTCCAAATGACGAATATGTGTTTTCAGCCCACACCTCTGAAGATGGTTCAAGCCCAAGGTTAACCTCAATTTGGTATGTGGACTCAAGTACTACAAAGCACATGATTGGACAGGAGTGGTTTCTAACATTGAAACCTCATCATAGTTAAGTCTCTCTTGGAGATGATACCATCTATAACATTCAAGATATTGGAGACATCTCTTTGCAATTTAGCATACATCGTTGTGGGCTCACTAAAGTTTTGTATGCGCCAGGACTAACCAAAAATCTCCTATCTATTAATAGTTTCTTAATCACAACTTGAGAATTGAGTTTGATAAAAAGTAGGATAAATAGGTATGTGTCATTCGCGATAAGCATAACAATTCAAAGATTGTTGCACGTGCCTTTGAGAATGGTAACATGTTCAAGCTTTATACAATTCATAATAATCAAGCCTTAGTGACTAAGGGTAGTGACCTAGCTATGTTATGGCATCGTCGATTTGGTCATTTGAGCACTAGTTATTTGCTTACCCGAAGAAAGAAAAGCATGGTCAAAGGGCTTCCCTCACTTGAGAAGTCAAGTGCCAATTGTTTCAGGATTTCTGGAAAACAACATCAAGCACCCTTTCCTCCTAGTGAGCATCATGCAAGTCAACCTTTACAGCTGGTATGTACCGATCTATGCAGGCCTATGCACCTAGTCATAATGGTTTCAAGTATTTTTCAACTTTTTGGTAACGATAGCACCAAGAAAATGTGGGTATATTATTTGCAGAAGCTGAAGCCTTTTCCTGCTTCAAAGGATTTTGTACTCTTGTGGAGAAAGATATGAATCATTGTATTTGTATCCTCTGCTCAGATTGAGGGTGGGAATACACCAGCGGCACATTCTCCACCTACTTAAAGGAAAATGGAATTCGACATCAACTGACTACAGCTTACAAACCTCAGCAAAATGGGGTTGTTGAACAATGAAATCGCATCATCCTGGAGATGGTACATAGCATGTTGAAGGATTCTCAACGAGGACATGCAGATTGGGCTGAAGCTTATCTATTTCTAATCCATCTCACGTAAATGCAACTCTCTATCAACAGATAACTTGAGGTTTGATTTTCTTGACTTATATGTAATGTCCCTTTCTGGCTATAAGGATAAGAATGGGACTGTTACTCTAATTATCTGTCCTTACTATGTTAATTGAATATAGATGAAGCAAGTAATGGAAGATAAGGTAACCCCTTAATGCTTCTTTGAATATATATGCAATAATAAGGATCTATCAATGACTGTCTGATGTGTTATTAAGTTCACAATTATATAATAATGGCAATGTTCTAATGCAATATGAAAAACGTACTCAAATCTCATTGTAACAGATCTATGATGTTGTATCTGATTTTCAATATAATGTATGCAATCGATAATGAATGCTGCTATTTCTGAATATGCCGATATTTTATATGCAGTGTTACAAATTATAGCTTGAGGCAATCTGGTTGTTGTTTCTGATATAAATATAATTATTCGTGCAACAAGAATAATTGTTGTATCTGATCTTCCAGTAAATATGTGCAATGGTATTAAGTGTCCTCTCTGATTAGTTCCTTTTGTGCTTGCACCAGGAATGCCTTGAAGGCAGATTGCTCTAAACAGAGCAGATCTTGGAAAGTATACATAAATAAACAAGTATTCAATGCCTTCAAAAGATGAGTCGCCGTCCTTTATATATTTGCATTAGATAAAGGAAAAGACATGAGGATGAGACACGCCTCATCCTTTAATCATGTGCCTCTTTGGTTATAGTTTGTTAAGTCATAACCAATGTGTTTTTTATTTGTATATTGCATATCAACTTAATTTAGTCGATCAAGATATTCAAGCCATTGATCCAATCTGATTTAATAATCTCAATAGCCGATCAGCTAAGGATGAAAATGCAGATATGAATGTGAACGTGAAATACATCTAAGATATGTATGAGATATGGCAGTGCATATGAAGTACGAAAAGCGATACCAATCAGTAATATTGATGGTTATCTCTGTTTATTTTAAGGAAACTGTCTTATTTATAAGACTTTGCAGTTTCCTGGGGATTATCATGGTTTAGATTTGAAACTAATTTTTTTATGTCAAGCATTTCTTACATAAAGTTGATGTTGCCATCATCCAAGACAACCATCTCCAACATTATTGGCCACATAACTTGAATCTTCTTGGAAAATTGATGATTTTTCCCACCAAATATGTATTGATATAGACAGCTGTCTTCTAATGGTAAAGGATCCACCATCCTTGTTCTCTCCAAGAGGTGAAGAATGAAAAGTATTTTATTTTTAAAGATTGCCATAAGCAAGTTCTCCAAACAAGGCAGCTTATAGAATGTCTCACATAGAGGATGAGGAGGTGAAGAAGTGGGTACAAGAGTAGTTACAAAGACCTGATCAGAAAAAATTTTAAGTCTTTCTGCATATCAAAGAGTGTTAGCAGCAAAGGAAGATGAAGAGTGTAGAGAGTGCAAAAATTCCAAAGCCATAAACAAGATCACAATCAACTACAAGTTTCGAATGCTAAGTGTATGGATGACTTAATGAATATTTACAATTTGAGTGGAGCATGATATTTCACAAAGATAGACTTGAAGAAGGGTGGCTATAATCAAATCAAAATCAGAGAAGAGGATGCATGTAAGACTGTATTCAAGACAAAAGAAGGTTGTATGAATGGTTTAGTCAAGTCATTTGGGCCGACAAACATGCTAAGTACATTAATGAGGTTGATAAATAAAGTGCTGAAGTCATAGTTGGGAAAGTTTGTAATTATTTACTTAGATAATATTCTGGTTTTCAGTAGAATACAAGAAGAACACTTGATGCACTTAAGACAAGTCTTGCAAACCTTGAAAGAAGAGATGTTGATAAACTTGAAAAAGTGTAGCCTTATGAAAGAAGAATCAGTATACATGGGATTTGATATCTGAAAGAATGGATTGAAGTTGGATTCAGGAAAGGTGAAAGCGAAATTGGAGTGGACAACAAAACTGTTTAAGGTGAGAAGTTTCTATGGGTTTGCTAGTCTCTCCTAGAAGTTTATCATTAACTTATAACCATATATGTGAACATATCACCAAGACAACAATGGATAATTAAAGGATTTTTAAGTGGGCAGCTACAATGGAAAAAAGCTTTGAGCTGTTGAAGAAGAGAGTGACAATGCAGCCAATGTTGGCACTACCAAACTTTGGAAAATTATTCCAGGTAGAGGGTGATGTTAGTGAGACAGAAAAAGAAGTGCGCTGTGTCAAGAGAGAAGACACGTGGCATTCTTTGGCAATAAACTAAATCACACGAAGAGAAAGTGTCCAATTTATGATCAAGAGTTCTATGCAATTGTGTAGGCATTAAAAAAATGGTGACATAATTTGCTTCAAAATATTAAAAATAATAATGTAATGTTTCTAATGGTCATCTTCAATGGGTTTAGTTTTATTAGTTAGTTTCTATTTTTGTATTCAGTTAATAATTGTTTCATTTCAAAGCATCGTCTTGTACTTTTATATTTAAGGACACTTTGTCTCCATTGTTTAATATCAAACTATCAAGTTTTATAACATGGCATCAAAGCAGGAGCCAGTCTGAATCTAACTCCCTCACGAGAGGGCTCGGGATTTTGGGAGGGCCCGTTTTCTTAAGAATCGAGGGTCCTCAATATTTTCATTTCTAGTTCGTGCAACCATTGTACTGAGGTCTTCAACCCTCATTTTCTTCTATTTAGGCATCGTTTCTATTCAACATATTTAGTTGTCGATTTTCCATTGCAAAGGTTTTCTCTAGTGCGACGTTTTGTGCTTAGTGTCATTTCTTCTTGTTGATATTATGGCCTTGAAGGAAGATAATATTATTAATATTGCATTGAGAAAGAATTATGAAAGAAGGGACGACTTGTTAAATAATTAAGGGACGACTCATGCATGAAAAAGAATAACTTGTAATTGTTTATTAAATTGCCTAATTGAGGTTGGCCCCCATATGTTTGAAAGGTTGTCTCTTTGACACACCTCCTTGCGCATATATATATTTGATTGGAGTGTGAATTACAGCGGCATCAAAAACATAACATGCTAAGGTAATTCGCACTACAAGCAGACCTATAAGCAGCAGAAGATTTCGCATAATAGGAGCAGAAATAAAAGGAGAAATTGCAGACTTCATCCATTAAATCAAGGTGTCTTATCACACACTTCAGAGCAGAAGTATAGTATAATATTCTGCGAATTAGGGCAGAATATTGGAGCGAATTAGAGCAGAATATTGGAGCGAACTAAGGCAGAATATTTGGAGCAGACTATTGGTGCAAATTAGAGCATACATCAAGGACAATCTTCAGCATTCTTTCAAGGACAACTTTGAACAAATCATAAGGAAATATTCCATCAAATTCGGAGGACAAATCTGTACAATCTAAAGACCATCTACAAGTCAAATTAAGGCTTCTATATCGGGTATTTTCCATCCTTGTTTATTTACCCTTAAAAGTAGTTATATTTCAATTTGTGATTTTCTACAAAGTCTGAAATATTAACACTTCTGCTCGTACGTTTTTCTCCTGCGTGTTTTTATCTATTGTTCGTGTTTGTTGGCAATGTTTGTTGTTCATGTCAAGTAAAAATAATGACGGCTTCTTTTTTTCTTGCAAGTTGCGGAGAAGTCTGTCATCATCTCTGTCATTTTCCACAGCCTCTGCACGCGTTTTCGATCTTCTAGTTGTCTATCTCATGTTGAAGCTCACAGCACCTATAACTGGTTCTTTTCTGCTACATGTTTACCTACTATCTAAGTCGTCACAGGTTCATGCGAAAGTCTTTTTTTCTGCTCGCGTACAGGGTTTTTTCTAGTGACAAAGTTTTTTAGCAGGGCTTCTCCACAACTTCAAGGGTTTTGCATGGATTTTCCTCAAAAATAGTGGGTTTTTGCTCTTTTGGCTAGGGATTTTGGAGCAATTGGTTTTTATTCATGGGTTTCATGATTTTTTTTCACTAAGTTTTATAATTTTTGTCATTTAAATAATTCGTGGGCAGGTTTTAATAATTTTTTCCCTTAAAAAATTATGTTGGGTTTATATAATTTTGTCCTCAAAAATTATATTATGGGTTTTCATAATTTTTTCATTAAAAAATTATGGGATGGTTTTATATTTTTTGTCTAAGTTAACGGTTCGAAGTTTGGGTACGAAGAACCGGTTCGCAAGTTCGACAAAATTTTGAAAAGGGGTTTGGGTTCGGGTTCGAAAATACATGTAAAAATTTTTAAATTATATATATATACATATTTATGAAGCCTAGAAGAATGAGTAAAAATAAGAATGTCACATAGTATCATAAAAACAACATTTAAACAACAAAAAAACCATAAACTTGTAATCATAGCATCATGAATCGTGATCATACCATCATATACTTCAAGTCATAGTTACACCACCCTAGGGGACGGGGGGACGAGGGGATATAAGACATAAAGATGTAAAAGTATTGTGTTGAAGTATTGGTCCTTTTGTGTTGGATATAAATGTTAGATATTCATATAAGTTATATCTAACATGTATATGATATATCCAACACAAAAGGACCAATATCTAACATTTATATCTTTGTTGGTGGCTGTTTTCAAGTCCCTGGGTCTAGCAAATGAGGTTTGAGTGATTTTGGCCTGTTGGGAAGTCATGTCTGTCTGGGATTTGGGCAAGAGCTAAGCTAAGTCTATCATAGAGATGGGGTCAAAACCAATTGATTTGTGATAAAACAAGTTAAAACCCTTTGAGAATCATTTTGCCAACTTCAGTTTGACCTTAGAAAGCCATGATGGATTGTGGGAGGTAACCCTGCTGAAGGCTTGCTGAATCCTGAAATTTGGCTAAGTCTGGAATTTTTGAAATCTAGAATCTGCATCTTAACTCCTATGAAGCTAAAACCTATCCCAAACATCCTGGAAGTATTATATTTTATAATTTATACAAATATAACTTAAAGTATAAGAAATTAAATAAATCAAACTTATACTTAAATGTTATATTTGTATAAATCCTCCCACCCATGAACAAAAAAAAAAAATTATCCTTTCAGATTCACCTTTTAGGGTTCCAAATGTCAAAAATTTATAAAATTTGCAAAAAAATGTCACTAAAGTGACGTCTGTGCCCCAAAGTTCGCCGAAGTTCATATAGGGTTCGTCGTCTGTCTTCTTGGTCCACCCAAGTTCAAACTGCTGGACCACAAGTTCAAACTGGGTCCGAAAATCCGGACCCTGCTCGGACCCACAAGCGAACGGGACCCGAATTTCGAACCAGTTCGAACTTGGTCTGGTTCGGAGGGGTCAGGGGCGAACCCTGGTTACTTAGTTTTTTGTCCATAACCAAAAAAAATTGTGGGTTTTGTGCAATTTTTTCCTTAAAAATTGTTTTGTAAAAGGGTTTTACTATTTTTCCTCAAACACAAAATTTTGTATTATGGTCTGTGTCTTGAGTTTTGATTGATTTTTTCCTTAAAAATCGTGTTTCGTTTTCTCAATTTTATCCTCAAAAATTGTTTCTAGAAATCAGATTGGTGTTGCTGGTCTCAGAATTATTTTTTTTTTATTTGAAAAAATATCAGTGGAGGGTTTTGGTGATTTTCTCCACAAAAATCATGGTTTCTTACAGCTGTTTTGGATTGCACCTAGACTTGTTAAGGCAACAGTTTACACAAAGGTTTGTCGATTTTTCCTCAAAAACGTGGTTTCAATTTTATATCGGTGCCTCTGGCTACAGTGAGTGATACCTTTGTTTCCCAACATCAGGTTGGATGGTTTGTGGTTATCTTGGTCATTTCCAAAAATTCTACAAATTCAAGGAGGGTCTCAGCAAAAAGCTCATGCCGCAGAGTGTTCTGATAAGAAGGGGGCAGGCTTCTATGCATCCGTGACCAAAAGACCTGCAGATTGTCTTCCGTAGGAAAGTTAACATGATGACCATTAAGGGAGAATATTAAAATAATAATGTAATGTTTCTAATGGTCATCTTTAGTGAGTTTAGTTTTATCAGTTAGTTTCTATTTTGATATTCAGTTTACGATTGTTTTATTTAGAAACATTATCTTGTACTTTTCTATTTAAGTGACTTTGTCTCCATTTTTTATTATCAAACTATCAAGTTTTATAACACCAAAACAGTTTGTACTATACCAAATCCTTAACAGCCAAGATAAGTTAAACCAATGGAATATGAAGTGGATAGAATATCTACAGAATTATTCTTTTGTTCTAAAACATAGTAGTGGGAAACGGAGTTGTAGATGCCTTGGCTATAAGATGTCTTGAATTGAAAGAAACAAGGGTAAAAAATAATTAGTTTTCATTCTATGAAAGCATTATACCAAGAGGATGTGGATTTCAGATATGCATGGACAATATGCATGAATCCAACAAGAATAGACAAGAGTCTATGGCTTGACTACTTTCTATAGGATAGTTCAATGCTTTGCAGAATGGTTTGCTGTTCAAGGGAAATTAGTTGTAAATACCTCAAGGGTGAATGAGAGAGAACTTGAAGAAAGTAAAATGAAGTGGAGGATCAATAAGCCATTTTTGTGCAGATATGACTCTAACATAGCTGAAGGAAAGATACTTTAAGCCGGGTGACTACTTTCTATAGGATAGTTCAATGTTTTGCAGAATGGTTTGTTGTTCAAGGGAAATTAGTTATGAATACCTCAAGGGTGAAAGAGAGGACCTGAACAAAGTAAAATGAAGTGGAGGATCAGTAAGCCATTTTTGTGCAAATATGACTCTAACATAGCTGAAGGAAAGATACTTTAAGCTGGGAATGACAATGGATGTCGAAAGGTTTGTACAAGGCTGTCAAATTTATCAGTATGCAAAAGGGAGAACTTTAAACACAGCATTGCTTCAAGCATTACCAATGTCAAAGAAACCATGGGATGATATTTGCATGGATTTTGTGCTTTAATTGCCAAGAACACAAAGGGAAAGAGATTCAATCTTTGTTGTTGTTGATAAGTTTTCAAAGATGGCACATCTCATCACTGATTTATTCACATATAAGATCAATGATGTTGATATTATGGCCTTTACGGCAAATATCACTTACACCAAACAAAAGATTAAATTAATAGTGCATATATTTCGATGGGTAAATAATGATATTAAATATATTATATATTTAATATCTATTGTTTACTTGAAATTCGATTTTGCTATGTATTGTTTGGTTGGGCCCAAAAGTCGGCATTCTTGGAATAATTATCCAAGTCAGGCCCCTGTTGGAGATCTCCTTTTTGGCTCCTATATGTAGGAGAACGATTCTTGAGAGAAAGACACAAAAGACATAACGTGCCTTCCTCTCCTCAAGAATCGGTCATCTCTGCACATTAAGAGCAGCATAAGGAAGAGCGAATGGGAGTAGATCAAGAGCGAATGGGAGAAATTGATGCAGCGAATCAATCTGCCTGCAGTGCAATTCCAGGTTAAAGGCATGAGCAGAAAATCAAGTAAGAAGGTGCTTTGTGCAGCGAACTTAGCAGCAGTAGCTGTGATATATGTCTGTACACCTAGCAATGTCTGAAACAGCAATTTGGATCAGATCTTGGAATGCAGATTATATGAAGTCAAATCTGATCAGAGGTGAATTTGGGACAATATAAGTTCATATCCAAGATGGAATATATCCAAACTTAGAAACATCCAAGAGCAGATTTATAGGCAATATAAGGGTTTCAAATCCGGGTAACATCTCACCCTTCTTGTGCTTACTTTCCTATATTCTGTGCTTAGTTTGAAAGTCCCCTATAGTTTAGTAGAATCTGAAAAATATCAACAAATGATACTACACATATTGCTCATTTTTTCTTTGGAGAGACTTGGTGGTTGCATGGGTTGCCTCAAAGCATTTTATCAAATGGGGATTTAAAATTGTTGATCATCTTTTAAGGATGTTGTCGAAGAAATTAGATAGCAGAGTTTGCTCATAGCAACTTCATAAGCAAGAGTACCACAAAAAGCCCAGTCCAAATAGTGCATAGATCCAATATAAGAGGTATCATAGAGTTGAGAAAAATTGAAGGATTGACAAGAAAGAGTGCAGAGGAGGATTTTACTGAGTATATGAGTGAAGTCTATAAGCAAATAAGGTAGTATACTGAATTATGGTTTCCTGATTTAGTTCCCTATCTTTGGTGGTAATAAATATCTCTAGATAAGTAGAAAACCTTTTACTTCTCAAAACAACTATGTTACCCCGAGTTTTCGGGATGGGGAAACAGGGGGGGCGTGTTTCCAAGTCCCCAATTTTCAATCCATTTTTGTGGAAGGCTAGGGGACGGCAAAGTGGACAGCTATATAAAAGATAAGGAAAATTTAAAATACATAGAAATATTTTGAAGAATTGTTAAATATTATAATATATGTACATATATAATAGACTGATGTTGAAGTAAGCTTCATGAAAGGCTGGGAAAAGCAATATATATCTATATGTGTCTATAAATGTGGCTTTTCCCAGCCTTTCATGAAGCACACTTTAACATCAATCTATAATGTTCATACATGCATAATACATATAGACATCATAACACCATTTCTTACATTCTTCTTGCTAGTAGCATTTTAAGCTTTGATAGAGTATTGTGATGCAATTTTTAAGAGCTTTTGTGTAGGTTGACTTTACATTGTGTTGTTGCATATAGCATCGATCATATAAATTCATATATCATTTAGAGAAATCATATAACATATGCTTTCGATCAAGAGTAAAAATACAAATATATATATACACATGACTTATGTTGTGCACAGTATTCTAGACATGATCAAATTAAAGTTCGACTGCTTAAAGGAAATAACACTTGATATCATAACAACCGATTACTATTTGTTAGTATCGGTTGTTACAAGATTCAAGAATTGGCAGATTAACGGATTTTCGGATGATTGATTGATTGATTGATTAACAGAGGAACAAATGTGTTCCTTATAAAGAATTACAAGGACGTTGTTTCTAAAAGAAACAACGTAGACTAAAGACGAAATTAGAAACAAAACTGAAGACAGGATAGGAAACATTCCTATCTGGACTAAAGACGAAAGAGACAGGATAGGAAACATTCCTATCTAGACTAAAAGACAGACTACAGACAAGTAGTTGACCATTATAGAAAGTATTTAACTAAGGAGATAATATCTTAATAAAAATATTAAAGATATTATCTTAATACCCTCCCTTAATGGTCAACGTACGGATGTCGAAACATTCTATGATAACTGAGACCCTCCCTTGATCTACAGAATGTTGAAACCAAGAAGCTTTGCCAGAAGAGTGCTATGACTCAAAACAAACTGCAATTACAAAACTTCATTTTTTTGTGGAAAAAACGGTAAAAACCCAGAATCCCACGCAACCTTGCGTATTACAGACAACATGAAATGATTTTTAAGGAGAAAATCAACAAACCTAGAAACAGATTTAGAAAGCGAAAAATGCAGCTTCGCCATGGTCAGATCTTGCTTGTTGAAGATGCGTCGTAGTGCCCAAAACGAGCTCATCCAGGCGACCATACTCAAAGATAGTGAGCATACGTTGCTTCCAGGTGTTATAATTGTTGCCATTGAATCGTTGACTGCCCTCCAACATCAGATTAGTTAGTAACGCCATCTTGCACATTTCCTAATGCACGAAAAACGAAGATATAGAGAAGAGGCACTGACACATACTTCGAGGCAAAAAATTGGAAGACCCAAAAAAACTAAGAAGTACCCAGAAGAGGGCTCAAAAACCCAAAAAGAATATGTTGTCAAAATCTAGATCCACTGGCTTGAAAATCAAGGCACCCAGAAAAAATTGACAACCCAGTTGAGCTCTCGAAAAACCCACCAAGAATCTGTAATCAAAAAAAAATTCAAGCCCAGAAATTAGGGTTTTGAAAAAAAATGGCATGGTGCAAAAAACCTCCAAAAAATAATGGCAAATTTGCAGAAAAACGTGGCTGAACAAGGCCGAAAACTGGCCAAACTCACAAACCCTAGACGTGAGCAGCAGCAGATCCCACAATGTGGGAATAAACAGAAATTTATTCAAAAAATTTGAGCAAATGATTTCGAAAGAAATTATAAATTTTTCGAAAAAATTTAAAGTAATGGCTCTAATACCATGTTACAAGATTCAAGAATTGGCAGATTAACGGATTTCCGGATGATTGATTCATTAACAGAGGAACAAATGTGTTCCTTATAAAGAATTACAAGGACGTTGTTTCTAAAAGAAACAACGTAGACTGAAGACGAAATTAGAAACAAAACTGAAGACAGGATAGGAAACATTCCTATCTAGACTAAAAGACGGACTACAGACAAGTAGTTGACCATTATAGAAAGTATTTAACTAAGGAGATAATATCTTAATAAAGATATTAAAGATATTATCTTAATATCGGCATCCATGTTAATATCGACATCCATGTTATTATTGGCATGTTGAAACAGCATACTGAATCAGCACATTTGCTTGGAAAAATATCGACTATTAACAAGTCGTTGAGATTAATCATTATCGGGTGTGACTATTGGTCACGCCTATGATAGGTGTGACTCCTCAAAGAGTCACGTCTATCATAGACGTGACTATTCATAGATCACTGAGCATATAAACATGAGTAAGACTGTTTATCAAAAGACACTGAAATTGATAAGTGTTATATACAGTAAACAGCAAACTCAATATCAATATATATTTCTCCATCAGCAATATTTGAATTACAAGGATATTATATCTGCATACATCCAGAATTCTTCTTCTACAAATAACAGTGATATTATTAGATTAAGATATTTTCAGTCTCACATATATATATAAGAATAAAACAACTTTGAATAATAAGTTTGTGATGATTTAACATGGTATCAAAGCACTGGTAAAGGAAGATCCTTTAAGCTCTCAAACTTGAGAAATTCAATATCAGATATTATATATATATATATATATATATATATCACATTTCTATGGCAAGTGCTATAAGATTCAAGGATAGACTTGAAGGAGGAAACAACTTCTCATCATGGAAATTTCGAATTAGAATGATTCTAAAAGAAAATAAAGTTGAATCTTTCATAAAGGAGGAGAAAGAAGAGCCACAAAATGATCCCAAAAGATCCATCTGGATTGAAGGAAATGAAAAGGCTATGAAGATCATTGTTAATGGTGTTAGAGATCATATAGTGCCAATTCTGATGAAATATGAGACTGCATATCGCATGTTCAAATCACTCGAAAGGACATGAAATAAACAATGCTAGTAAGACCCTAGCCCTAAAAAGAGAGATTAATCATATAAGTATGAATAAAGGAGAATCCATCAATGCATACTTCATGAGAATATCTGCTCTAAGGGATGAATTAACAACAATTGGATATGTAATTCAAAGTAAAGAACTGACACTCATTGCACTAGATGGCCTACCAAATACTTGGGAAACATTTGTGCAAGGCATTAGTAAAAGATTTAAATATCCCAAATTCGATCGACTAAGATCTGACTGCCTTCAGGAAGAGTCAAGACAAAACAAGAAAGGGATCAAACAAAAGAACATAGATGAGGATCTACATGTGTTAAACATAAACTCTCATAAGAAAGGAAAGAAGAAACACTTCAAGAAGAGGAAAGACCATCATGACAGAGGTTCATTTAAGAGGGATGTCTCTCATGTTCAATGTTTCAGGTGTGATCAATATGGACATTATGCAGCTAGATGCCCTGATAGAATTAAACAACAAGCTACATTTGCCAAAGTGAAAAGAAATAAAAGAGAACATGATTCAGAGAAACATGCATTCTACTATGCCCTCTCTAATCAAGTATCCAACAAGTCTAATAATTGGATTATAGATAGTGGATCATCAAGACACATCACTAGGTACAAAGAACTATTGGACTCTATGATAGAAGAAATTGACAAAGAGGTAACCATCAAAGATGACTCAGCACATCCAGTAAAAGGGGTCGGGACCTACACCATTAAGTTTAAGTCAGGAATGTCCATCCAACTCACCAGAGTTCTTTTCATCCCAGGAATCAAAAGAAACCTAGTTTCCATATCTGCACTAGAGGATAATGGGTATAGAGTAACCTTCATGGATAGCAAGGTGTTGGCATGGCCAAAGAATTCTTCTATCAAGAAGGTTGTAACCCTAGGGCACAGAAATGGTTATTTGTATGAGGTATATACTGAACAGAATCTTGCTCTAATTCATGAAATTGCAGACTCTAACAAGATATGGCATAGAAGATTACGTCATTTAAACTTTTGTACCTTATCCTCCATGGAAAAATTAGTCACAGGCTTACCTAAGTTAAAACAATATCATTCAGGTACATGTAAGGGATGTCCCCTAGGCAAAAATACAAAAGGCTCCTTTCAAAGTAGTACTAGTAAAACGAGTAATGTTTTAAAACTAGTTCACTCTGACCTATGTGGAACCATGTTTGTACCTTCTATGGGAGGATTTCTATACTATGTACTATTTGTTGATGACTTCTCCCGGAAAACCTGGATCTACTTCCTCGGATGTAAAGAATCAGAAGAGATCCTCAAGAGATTTAAAGAGTTCAAATCCATTTCTAACAACACCTCTGGAAAGAAAATAAAAAACCCTAAGAACTGATAATGGGAGGGAATATACCTCTGACATCTTTAGAGAATTTTGCAAAGAAGCAGGGATTAAGAGGGAGTTCACTGTCCCTTAAAATCCTCAACAAAATGGGGTTGCAAAAAAAAAGAATAGAACTATTGTAGAAGCAGCTAAAGCCATACGCCTTTATCAAAATTTAGAAACCTATCTTTGGGTAGAAGCCTCCAACACTGTTGTATACATACAAAATAGATGCCCACACTCTCATATTGAAGACAAAACCCCTAAAGAAGTTTTCACAAGTATAAAGCCAAATATCACTCATTTTAAAATATTTGGATGCCCTGTCTACTTTCATGTACCTAAAGAGAAAAGAACAAAACTAGAACCTTCTAGAAGGAAAGGAATCTTTGTTGGATATAATGAAACTTCCAAAGCCTATAGAATATTTATACCTGGACATAGAAATATTGATCTCAATAGAGATGTAATATTTGAGGAGGATTTAGCTTTCAAAAGAGCTCAAAACTCCTTGAGTCTGAAAATATCACTCCACCTTCAAACTTGGAAGAGGATCCTGCTCCTGAGTTTCAGAGGGAGTATCCTGAAGAAGATGAAGATGAAGTACAAAACCTACCACAAGAGAATCATAAGAAAAGACCACTTTGGGCCACCAAAATAGTGGAAGAATCAAAGAACTTTGCAGCTCCTTCAGGGACTTTTAGAGAAAGTAAAATACCCCGAAGATTTTCCAGCTATGTGGCCTTAATGAATGATCTCTCCAAATCTGAACCCTCAACTGCATTAGAAGCTCTCCAACACCAAGTATGGAAGGATGCCATGACAGAAGAATACCAGTCCATTTTTAAAAATGATGTTTGGGAAGTCCCAAGGCCAAAAGAAAAAACTATTGTGTCATCCAAATGGCTATTCAAAATCAAGTATGCTACAGATGGCAGTATAGAGAAAAATAAAGCCAGATTTGTTGCTAGAGGTTTCTCACAAAAGGAAGGAATTGATTATGAGGAAACATTTGCACCTATTGCCAGATATACTTATGTCAGAGCAGTTCTAGCCATTGCAGCAGCCAAAGGATGGAAAGTTCATCAAATGGATGTAAAGACGGCGTTCCTAAATGGGAAAATAGAGGAAGAAGTATACCTAGAGCAACCTGAAGGATTTAAAATTCATACTACAGAATCTCACGTGTGCAGATTGAAGAAAGCTCTCTATGGGCTTAAACAGGCCCCCAGGGCAAGGTATGAAAGAATCGATAGCTATCTCTTGAAACTAGGGTTTTCTAAGAATGATGTAGATCCAAATCTCTACTTCAAGCAAAGCAAAGGTGATATGTTAATATTAATCTTGTATGTTGATGATCTATTGATTACAAGTGAAGATCACCTAATTGATCAATGTAAGAAAGATCTTGCTAAAGAATTTGAAATGAAGGATTTAGGCCTTCTACATTACTTTCTTGGATTGGAAGTTGTGCAGAACTCTGACAACATTGTACTTAGTCAAGAAAAGTATACCTTGGACACACTGAAGAGATTTGGTATGATGAATTGCAGACCCATGTCTTCTCCCATTGAAACAAACCTTCATAAATTAAAGGAAGCAGCAACAGATTCTCCACTTGCAGATCCTACCCTCTACAGGCAAATAATTGGATCTTTGATGTACCTGGTTAAGACCAGACCAGATATTTGTTATGCAGTAAATAATTTGAGTCAATTTATGTGTGAAGCTAAGGAGATACATCTTATGGTTGTTAAGCACATCATGAGATACCTTCAAGGTACTCTAAATTATGGACTCAAATATGAGAAAGTTGACTTGAATCTACATGGATTCACAGACTCTGATTGGGCAGGAAGTGTAACTGATAGAAAGAGTACCTCAAGGTTGCTGCTTCAATTTGTGATAAGCCATGATATCTTGGATATGCGGGAAACAGTCTTCAGTAGCTCAAAGTTCTACAGAGGCCGAATACATTGCAGCCTCTATGGCTGCAAGAGAAGAAGTATGGCTCAGAAAACTACTAGTGGGATTATTCGGAAAGCCCCTAAGACCTATAGTCATCAATTGTGATAATCAAAGTTGTATAAAACTTTCTATGAATCCAGTATTTCATGACAGATCCAAGCATATAGAGATTCCTTATCATAATGTGAGAGACATGGTGGACAAGAATGTAACTCAATTGGAATATATCAGTACAGGAGATCAGACAGCAGATATACTAATATAGGGGCATTCTTGGTCCTCGGTGAATTTGCATGGGGTGTGGTATTTTGGCCGGTGTTACTCGATTGCAACCTTAACCAACGGTCTTGGTTATTGAAGGAAGCTCGGTTGCTGAAGGAACTCGGTAATCTCTAGCGCTCGGTGAAAGTGTTACTCGGCGATGCCGCGGTGCTTGGTCGACACTGGTGCTCAGCGATGCTTGGCGTGCTCGGTTATTTCACTGTTGCTCGGTTATTCTGGTTTACCGACTTGAGTTCTGTGTGATTTGTTGGGCCGACTTGGTACATTTATTGTTGGTAGCTATTGTTACAGGCCGACATGTTGTATTAAATGTTTGTAAAGCGATTTTGAGATGACTTGTATTGCATTTAATAATTGTTAGGGGGAGTTAATGGTTCATCTAGCCAACTTGTGGCTGATGATTAGTATTTAAGGGATGTTTGGGTAGTTGTTTAGGAGGAGAAGAGAAGAACGACATCAGATCTGGGAAACTGGAGTTGGTGAAGTTGTGGAAAAGATCTTGCATGATCTTGTAGATCAGATTGCTATCTGATAGTTTGTAGTTACAGAGCTAGTGGTTTGCACACTTGGGGACAAGGAGATTGCTTGGAGGCTTGCGAGCTCAAGTTTAGATCTGCCTTCGGGTTTCCATCAGTTGCTGATAGTTTTCAGAATTGGACTAGCTAGATTGTATTGGATCTTGTTGATCTTGCAGAATTGTTTCTAATTGTAATTGGCCCTAACCCGGAAGGCCTTACAGCCGGGCATGTTAATGGAAATTACTTTGAAACAATTGTTGTGTTGTTGAGTATTCTGTTGTGTTGATTGTTGGCTGCAAGGTTTGGACTGTCCTTAATTGGATCCACCATCCTTGACTACATTATATACTAACCAAGCCACTTGCCCAAGTGAAAGTTGAACACTTCAGGAAAGGTCTTGGTAAGATTGAATTATAATTTGCATTGTAATCTTACTGATATATATATATATAAGATGTTTAATGTGTAAACTTCTTTTGTCATATGTGTTGATATATGACTCTATGGGCTCCACCTCCTATATTCATCTCTAAAAGGTGACAATCTTTTGCAAATGAACACTTGTATCAAATATTATGAGATGACGATCTTGTAATATTGATATCGTGCTGACTTGATATCAATCATGGATGTGCCATGAATTGTTATGGTAGACATTATGTGACTTAATGTCAGTGCACATACCATAACTAGGATGTATAAGGAGAATGTGATATTCTCAAGCATATCATCCTTAAGTATCACGAGTTATGTGATACTCATCATCACGTGTTATGTGATGATTGTCTTCACGAGAAATGTGAAGATTTATCACAAGTTATGTGATATACTCAATGCCACGAGCTAGGTGACACCTTACAAGTCATCACGTGTTATGTGATGCTGTCCTCACAAGATAAGTGAGATTTATTATCACGAGAAATGTGATACATATGATTTATCTTCCCTAGCTAAGAGGGAGTGTTGTTGCATATAGCATCGATCAAATAAATTCATATATCATTTAGAGAAATCATATAACATATGCTTTCGATCAAGAGTAAAAATACAAATATATATATATATATATATATATATATATATATAATGATGATTTATCATCATATATATATATTGATTTATATATATCAATATATATATGACTTATTTCGTGCACAGTATTCTCGGCATGATCAAATTAAAGTTCAATTGCTTAAATGAAATAACACTTGATATCATAACGACCGATTACTATTTGTTAGTATCGGCATCCATGTTATTATCGGCATGTTGAAACAGCATATTGAATCACCACATTTGCTTGGAAAAATATCGCCTATTAACAAGTCATTGAGATTAATCATTATCCGGTGTGACTACTGGTCACGCCTATGATAGGCGTGACTCCTCAAGGAGTCACTATTCATAGATCACTGAGCATATAAACATGAGTAAGACTGTTTATCAAAAGACACCAAAATTGATAAGTGTTATATACAGTAAACAGCAAACTCAGTATTAATATATATTTCTCCATCAGCAATATTTGAATTACAAGGATATTATATCTGCATACATCCAGATTTCTTCTTCTACAAATAACAGTGATATTATTAGATTAAGATATTGGCTTTTATGCTTTCTTTCCTTTTTGGTGAATCAATCGTAGATGGTGGATTGGTGTGTGCTACAGCACCAAGGTACAAGACCTAAGGATTGCTTGGCGAAAATTCCCTTACACACAAGCCACCTCTCTGTTTCACATGTGGCAAGGGTGTAAGGATGGCAAGTTTGCAGGCTTCAAAGCGGATAAAATAAATGATATTAGATGGTGGCCATTCAGTAAATAATAGCCTTTTGAATTTTTTTGGATATAAATGCTGGAGTTTTCTATTCTCCTTTACAGACTTATGGTGTGAAAAACTGCCTTGTGGCATCTGTTGGGTGAGCTGCGGGAGAGAGTGGCAGCCAGTGATGGATACTCCTATGAGGCTACTAGGCCGAAGGAGACAAATGGCATTTTAAGATAAAGTTTTTGACAAGAGACTAAGGCGGGTTTTTTACATAGACCATTGTTTGGTCATGCATGCCATTACAATGGTGTTAGGGACAAATTATCTCTAGGCAAACCATCAGCACAGGTTTAACTCCAACATGTCTACCATATTGCTAGTGTCCATTCTAGATGCTGGAGAGACAAAGGTGATGGCCAAGAAATTATGCAGGATAATGGTGAGGGGAAGCTTTCTTAGTGAGTTGGAGAATGTTTCAGAGAACATCGATGCGGATTTGAGATTCCTAATACCAAAGGATTTCTATGTGATTTGCAGAAGGGGGCGCAAGGTGGCGAAGTATCCCATTGTTAATCATCTAGACCCAACGATTATGCCATGAAGGCGACAAATGGTGGGACATAGTGTTTCTTGAAATTTATGATGGGCTTGGAGGAAGAGGAGAAGAGTGTTGATGTTAGTTTTGTACCACTACATAACATATAGCAACTGAATACTTGATATAGAATACCAAACACTCGACCCTCTCTTGAAAAGTATATACTCATGAAGAACATGAGAAAAACTCCAAGGTTCCTTACACCTGTGGATACTAACTCAGTTATATTAATGTGATTTGCTAGTTAATCACGTAGGTGGGCTTACGTTGTTCATTCAAGGATGTCGAATTCTCGCTGTGATGATGATAGGATCTAGCTTTGCAATGTATACTCAAATTTATATCACTTCCAACTTTGCTCTTCAAAACTCTAACTACTAAACTACTTGCTTCTTTACTGCTACTCCTATAGAATGGAAAGATTGGCAAATGGACGGGGATCAAACCTAATGAAAGCTTGCCCACGGCGCTACCTCCATAGATGCAATGATTCAAGGGGAATGAGACTAGATTACCACACAAGGCTCCTTAACAAGCCGCTAAGATGCTAGTGGCCTAGTATATAGATCCCTATCACACATTTACCAATATCACCATACAACTAGCCATCTACTTCTATCCTTACTTTAACAATTTCTTGAAATGAAATTTACTTTAACAACTCAATGAATTCTAACTTTAACAATTGGAAGTAGAAACCATGCAATAACACCGAGTGTTCTTAATCACCATGCAAGACACAACAATGACAAGAGAAGCAATTTTGGTATTATATTAGCAACAATTTTCTTCAACCCTTTACAAATGAGAGTACATGGCCTTATATAGAAGCTCAAAATTACAACCAACAGTAGAGATTAAGAGGCAAAATCAATGATCTAGATTAAATCCCATAAACCCTAATTAGGGTTGCCACCCCATCGGCCAATGAGAAGATGCCACCTCATCAATGGACCAATGAAAAAAAAGGAAAAGTGGCAACCAATGAGAAGGCACCAAAATGGTAGCCAATCAGAATCTGACACCTACCCTACCCAAGAAGAAAGGAGAATTTGCCACTTGGGCTTACATCAAATGATCTTCTAATACAATTTTACCCTTTTCTTTCATCTTCTTAGCAAAAGCAATGAATTTGGCTAACATGTTGTTGACTTCCTCCATGGGAGGGCAAGGTGTATGCCTTATTCTGAGCTCAGCTGTGTTCATCATGCTCTTTGCTGCTTGCAGTGTCTTCTCACTCTCCTTCTCATCATCTCTTGCAAACTCGATAAGGGCCCTGAGAGAGGCAAGAATGCCCAGCTGCTTCTTCCTGGTGGCAACCTTTCCCAACTCATCCAATCTCAATCCAAACTCTGTCTCATTAATATTCTCCTCTTTGATTTCTTCAAAATCAAGTGCAACCCTCGCATCGCTCAGCATGTTTGAAATGAAAGTGTCGATGCTTGGACTGTATTGTGCAATCTCATTTTGTATTTCTTCAAGTGCCCTCGATCTGATAGCCAAGGCAACATACCAAGACTCAACAATACTCTTTCCTCCTTCATTGACCACCTTGGCCCTCACCAAGGATCCCTCTGATAGCTTTATGGCCGCCTATAACCTGGGAATGGCTAAGTCACGGATTGGAAGGAAATCCTTCCACTTCCCTTTCAAAGGCTCTGAATTTGTCCCTAAGAGACACAAATGCCCTGAATGTCAAAATAAAGGAAGGTAAGAACTTTCGCCCTTCTTGAATTGTATCACTGATCCAATTTTTAGTTTCTTGCTCTCAAGCTAATATCTCTTCCAGATTGCTCCCACTATTTTGTGGAAGGGCTGCCTAATGCAACTGTTGGATAGGTTGACACACTCCATGATAGCTATCCCTCCAATACTTGTTTTCGTTTTCCAACTCCACAATCTTTTCATTAGCCTTCCTCAACCTTTCTCTGATTGAAGCTATGCCTTCCTGAACCTCCAAACACTCCATGTCATCTGTGATTCTTCCCATGTCATGCTCTACTATCTCATAGTCCTGGGCCACAATCTTGTCTACTACCTTGCTAACCTTTGGTACAGCACTATGAACCTTTCAGTGACCATCCTCATCATTTCTGATTACCTTTGCCACTGTTCCTGCAATTTGTTTATGTCCAACATCATCTTCCTTTTCCACTAACCCTTGAATATCCTCAACTGTTCGGATGGCCACAACCTCGCCCCTCGGCATAAGCATCTGTCTCAACCATAGTGGTGCAGTGCATCTCCCCAAATCTGGATTTGGTTCGACTGGCAAAGCATCACCAACGGCCTTGGGCACTTAGCTTCCTTCCTCAACTGATAGAACCTCAATATCAATTGGCTTATCTCCTTCACCACTAGTGACTGACATATCCTCCTTAACTTGGTTCTCCGAAAGAGGAGAGTACCCTGTACTGTTACTATAACCACTTGATTCTGAACCAAAGCTCACCTCTACCACTGCCCTTTGCTCACTTGTACCAACCTCTTGGCTCCTAGCCTCAACTATGCTCTCTCTTGATGGCACTGTACTCTGTTTCTTTGCTGGAGGCTCCTGATGTTCGTTGTCTTTCTCAACCTCCAAACTCCTCTTCTTGCTCTTAACTGTTTGCTGCTGGCTACTACCCCCACCTTGCTGTCCGACTGACTCCGCTGGAATCTCCTCTTCTGGCTTCATCTTCTCATAGGTAAGGTGTACCTTCCGACTTTGTAATTGCCTTAACTTTCTATTATACCGCCACTCAGTGTGTAGATCAACTGTTCTTGTTACTGCATCTAAGGAAGGATCCGGATTATCACCCCAATCCACTGGACTCAACTCTATTCCCTCTACTGTATTGTAATCTTCCCTTAGCACATCTTCATCCTCTTCCAATTGGTCCGGAATGTCAAGATTTCTCCATCTAATGGCCCTCATCATGCCCACCGATAACCTTGAGAAAGCCAACTTCCTCACATGAAAGTCATCCTGTGCATTGGCCCAAAAATCCTCCAAAGTAGGAATATGCTTGAATGGATCCCCATGAGATGCCTTGATTAGACCATTAGGATCAAATCCTTGCCTTGCCCTATACCATCCTAGATGATATTGTTCTAATTCTTTCTCCGCAGCTACAAAGGCGACAGGATTGGGACAACTATCATTGCCTATCATGAGTGAGAAGGTAACCCCTATCTCACCTTTGAGCTTCATCATTTTCTCATATTGCTCAAGTTGCCTAGCCAACTCCATCAAAACTATCCTATCGGGTGGGTACCTTGGAAGCCTCTTGGGACAAGCCGTGCATCCAGCCACTCTGATATAAGTGAATTGTGGAAACTGGATGAACCAACTCCCAAACTTCTTGACTTTTGTCTCTGCTTTTGGTGAGAGCCTCCTAGCAGGTGTCCCTTGCAGTACCCTTACTGTCTTCATAGCAAAGGCATCATAAAATATCTTGTAATCCTTGGTGTTGTGCAAATGAAGTTGTGGATAGCACTCATGCACCAAGCATTGTTCGGGCCCATTGCCAATCACCCCTCTAGCCTTAAGTCCAGGATGTTCATACAGTCTTGCAATTAAATAGAAAAGGTAGGACCCCATATAGAATTGTTTCTGATTTTGCACTGTCCTAAGTTGCAACTCTAAATTTTCACTTATAATTCTAGCCCAATCAAACTTTATCTTTCCATTTTCAATTCCTTCAATAAAATAGTACATCCAAGTTTCAAACTGCATACCTTGAGCGGAGCCCATGACTCGGTTGAGAAGCACAACAAGATCACCATACTTTGATTTGAAATCTGACCTGGTGAGCCTTGATGACTTGGTGACTCCCTTCTTGCCATCATGCAACCAATTCTGCTTTAGTAGAGCAAGGTAGACATCCTGATTGTCTTGAAAGAACTTGGCTGCTTGATCCATCAACATTACTATCATGCCCTTCTGCTGGGGTATATTGAACACTTCATCTACCACCTGCCCACTGATGTTAGCCAACACCCTCTTTCCTTCATCAAAGATGATGGATTTAGTCACAATATCTAGCCGAGATGCACACTCCATCACCAACTCCAGACAAGGCAAGGTAGGAAGGAAGGCGGTAGCTTGTACAATTCCACACTTGTAGATCTTCTTTGCCATAGAGGATTGGCCCCCTTTCAACCTATCTCTCAACTGTATCATATCCACTGTACCAATGTTGGTGTCACTGACTCGCTTCAATTTTGAGAAGAAGGTGGTCTTGGGCATCATGTCTTCCCTACCTTTCTTGGTATTCATTCTCTTTGGGTTCTTGCTTGCACTAGCATCTGCCATCCTAACCCTTATTTCTGCCCCTTTTTTCTACAGTGAGATGGGACTACACTTATCTCTGCCCCTCCAATCCTAGGGATGGACTACCACTTATTTCTGCCTCTTCAATGCCTATCACCCTACACTTATCTCTGCCTCTCCGCCTAGGGGTGGGACTGCCACTTATTTCTGCCTCTTCGAAAACTTATGAGATGGACTACACTTATATCTCCTAACTTCGTTCCTAGGGGTGAGACTACCACTTATATCTCCTTTCTCCAAATCCTAGACGGAAACTACATTTATATCTCCCAACTTCAAGCCCTAGATGAGATGATGAAGTGATGGATGGATGATGCAAGCAAGAAATGGAGGGAAGAACCAAGCAAGAAATGGAAAGAAATCTGCTTTATGAACCAGCCTTCACTCTCAATCATGAAAATCATCTTCTACCAACAAACTATCAACTCCAAAGAAGAAAGAAACAACAAGATGCACAGTCCACTCACCAAGAATTTCGCAAATCTATCCCCAAATAGGCAGGCTACAGGCCTCCTCTTCTAAATTGCAATCTCTCTTTCAATTCGTGGCCTCTCTCAATATTTTCTGTCAATCCTCCAAGACAAAATCGCAGCACCCTTCATCAAATAGCAGCTCGGCCCTAACTATGCCCAGATTTCGCTCCTCCACCATTCCAGTTCGCTGCCTCTTTAGACAATTTCGCAGGCCTGCTATTAATTTCGCAAGTCTCTTCCAATCTGTGGTCTCTTCTTATCAAATAGCAGCCTCTAAGAATTTATGCCCCCTTTGACAAATTCGCAAGCCCCCTGGGATTAATAACAGGCCCTGATTTTAGTAGCTCCTGCCCTTGACAAATTAGCAAATCCTTACTCCAAATTAGCAGTCTTGCACCTTCAAATTTTCACTCCTTTGCCCAAATAGCAGTCTGAGATTCGCTGCCTGCACCTGATTTTCGCAGTCCCTCCAAATTTGCTCCTTACTGCCTTACAAATTTCGCTCTCCCTCTTAATTGCCGAGATAGATGGGAAGGGATGGTGAGAATGAGGAGGGGAGGCCGCTCCTTATATATCAAACTTTCTCTCCAATTTGAGGGCCGACTTGGCCAAAAGACAACAAATTTCACAGTTAAATGATGACAAGAGATGGGCCGACCTAGCAAAAAAAATTTACTATGATCAATTCGTAATAAATGCTGCATTGAAGGCGGGTTTGGGGGCAATTGTCTTTTTTAAGTTTCCACACGGTTGAAGGCCTTTAGCCCCCCCACGCTCCATATTAGGACAGGCCCTAATTTATTTTCCAAGGCCACACGCCTCACACAAGGGGCCAGATCCAATGTTTTAATGCTCAGATTTTAAATTTAAATGCTCAAATTTTCAATTTTAGTGCCCAGATTTCGGTCTAAGTGCAGATTTTAGTCTAATTGTGCACTTGCCCACACCTTTCACCAAAGAGGACCTTATTGCCATCTAAAGGCCTGCTACCAATTCGAAATTAGGGCCAGATTTTTATTTATTTGCCCAGATTTCTTGGATGTTTGCCCAGATTTTCGAATTTATTGCATATTTTCAAATTTATTTGCTCAGATTTTGAATTTATTGCCCAGATTTTACATTTCAATGCCCAGATTTTACATAAAGGGCCAGATTTTCGATTTGTTTCACCAAGGTGATAGGTCCAATTTAGCTTTATTATTATTAATCTCTTGCAATTTTACAATCTCCATTTGGCAAATCAAATATTTTTGGCCATTTAATTTATTTTTTTTTATCTCTATTTCAGCACCCAAAATTTGCAAGGTTTTCTAAAAGAAAAGACCAAACTCACAATCAAATTCGAAAATGTTCAAGGCCTTCAATTTCATCAATTTTCAAAATTCACTCATCTAAGTCCAAAAATTTGCTAAGGCCTCGTAATGCCAGGATCTAGGAAAAATGCCAAGATTTGCCCAAAAAAATGGGGGTCCCCAAATTCTTTGGGGCGATGATGTGAAACCTCACAACAAAGAGCAAGTGGCTTCAGCAGTACATTTGGGACAAAGGACTGAAGGGCTTCGTCAAGGAGGGTTTTGAATCTGACTACAAGAGTGGAAACAGAGGAGAAGACAATGGAGAAAGCGAGGCGGAATTCTCTCACAAATGCTCAACATCATTGGCAGAACCTGAGTGAAAGCCCATGGTGCTCGAAGATCATGCTGATTGTGGCCTGAAGTGCATCTATAAGGCACGGCTCTTGTGTCTGGTATAAGGGTGAAGAAGTATTGAAAGTTTAAAGTGTATGTACAAAAGTTTAGTGTTAGATATCTCTTTAATTTTGCTCCATTTTTTAGTAGGAGCATAGAAGGGCAGATGGTCTATTAGTATATAGCGTTGAATATTTTTTTCTGCTACATTTTGTAGTAGGAGCTTAAGTGTTCATGTGGCTCCATTTTGGGGAAGGAGCTTTCATAGGTAGGCAATTATAGATGGGTTACAGCAAGAAGGGCTACTGATTCATAATACAATGATGTGGAAAGACAGTATTTGGACGTAACTTTTTGACAGATCAATATAATGGGTGCAGCCCCATTAGCTGATAGTTGCTTATCAAAAAAAATATATATGATGATTTCATATGAAAATGTAGCACACACTAGGAATCGTCAAAATGTCACTTCTTCTCTAAAATTCTAAATAGAACAAGCTGTGATCAATCTTTTACAAAAGCAACAAGCAAGTAACGAAGAAGAGTTCATGGAATATTACCTTCATGGGAAAACTATGACAAATCAATATAAGCAATATCTACAGTTTTGCAACTTGGTAACCTGCCAAACAAGACAATGTCCAGATTAACTCGTGATATAGTGAACCAATATCTTATATGAATCAGAATTATAAATTTTCAGGACAACATTTTAAATACTAACCCAGACAAAATTAATTCCTCACATTTATACAGTGTTGTACCAAGTATGAAAGTCATTTTTTTAACAAACATTGCAAATAGGGGAGCTTTAGTTTCTTATCTGACATTTTTTTTTCAATTGAAGAATAATAAATACCCACTACATATCTTATTTAATTCATGGAAAGAGGGAAAACCCCAATAACAGTGAATATGCATGGTTATTTCATTCAAGAAAACTCTTCTATAGGAGATCATATAATTTATTTTTTTGATGGTTAAAAGGCATAATCACTAAATGAAAATCACAACTTGCAACACCAAATTCCTAATAATGAGTTCATATTAAAATAATTAGGGAATTTTTCCCCTCTAAACCATAAAGCATTCCCTTCACTAGAAATTCCATTTTAGGATGGGGAAAACCTGTGGAATAGAGCCTCAACTTAAGGGGACCTCTCATGATATTGAAACATGAGATATCAGGAATAGCAATAATATTCAAAAAAGACCTATAAAACAGTAACAATAATAAGAATTTTCTATTTCCCTTTCAATAACCTGCCTATCATTGTACTAAATTATGGTTATAGCATTAGTTGTTGTCCTCTGCTCGTTAATACATATTACTACAAGTACTCACAAATTTACAACAAAGATGATTTACTCACCTCTAAGCTCACCTACAACTCAGGCCGAGTCAATTAAAAATAGTCATTGGGTTTGACTCCAAGTACTTGCAGAAGACCAGTAAGAAATTGTGTAATGTCCCCATTTTTGGGTTCTCTTGCATTGCACTTGGCACTGACCTTCTAGGTGTGTGTCAACCTTATCAAAAGGGTTATTTGATGTTATGAATGAGCTCAAATGGTCTAGAGGCCTCAAATGATGTTTTCCAATGTTATTTTGGCTTTTGGTGTGTTCTCCAAGACTCTTGGAGAGAGTGTCTATTTATAGCAAGTCACTTGGTCATGTCCAATTCTCATTATTCATCATCAAAATCATTCCAATGCAGTCAATTTTTTTATCCAATGCCTTTCGACCATTTCCACAACTTGGATGTAATATTGAGGAACATTCTAATAATTTTACTAAGGTTGTTATTTTAATCAAAATAATTTAATGGACTCCTTAGTATAATAGCTCATTCGAATGAGAATGGAATCTTTTAAATGTTGGGACGCTGAAAAGTGACTTTATGTGTTGAGAATTATTAAATAATGACTTAAATCACTTTTTGGGGGATACAACACTTTAATTGAGTGATATTATATTGTGTTTTCCGAAAGTTATTGGGAAAGGTTATAAAAGGGGGTTCGTGAGCACATTTGTATTATACAGTTTATTCTATTTTCTCTTATTGAAACCCTTGTGGTTTGGGAGATCAAACTTTGTTCATCTCAGTCTCTCGAGGATGAAAACCGTCTTGGAGAAGATCAATTTCAAGGGTGAAAGATTCCTCCCTGCCTAGTTGTAGGAGAGATTATTTAGGTTTCTCACGCAGTTTAATCAATTAAAGTTTACTAGAAATTTGTGAAGTCTTTTGGTAAAGACAAATTTCAGTTGGGTCAATATTGTCTCTTGGCAAGCTTGAGAACTACGAAAAAATTGCAAAAGCCACCATGGTTTGTGTTTGAAATGTTGAAGAATTGGTGATTGAAATTATACATTTGAGGCCAAAGACAGGGAGATACATGGGATTAACTGTGTACATGTGTTGTCTGTTTGAAAGCTACATTTCATAGCTAGTTGCTGAAGATATCAAAGGCCACATGCTGGAAATAAAGGTTGATTAGGGATTTGAAAAAAATATCTCGCTGAACATGGAGATTGTCCTTTGTTCACTTGACGTGAGGGTCCCTTTAGGCTGGTGTTACTGTTCAACCTTGATGCTATTGGTCTTGGTTTAGGCAAGAGGTTTAGCTGAGGGGTAATAGCATATTCTAGGCAGATTAGACAAAGCTAAAACAGTGTAATGTCCCCTACTAGGAGACAACCTGTTTCACAATAATTAACATAGATCATTAAACATTATTATGCATTAAATTAAGTTATTGAAATTAGAAAACATCTAATTATTCATAATGTAATTAATAAGCAATTATATTTAAGGTTTGTCCTCACAACTTACCTAACCCTAATGGAGAACGGTGGAATTACTATGCTGGGGAGCTTGGAAACTATCTACAAGCAGAATCCCTCAAAGTTTCAAGCATATGTTCATATCCATCTCTGGACTTCTCGCTCAAGGCTTCAGAAATACATGCCCTTACCTCATCTTAGTACTAACCCATCTTATAAGGAATTACTCCACCTCTCCCTACACAAACCCCCTATACTTGCAAAGCCATTAGCGGAAGACTAAGGACCAGGCCACTAATTATATTGGTCTTTCATGTATTACAGATGTATATGCATATAAGTGAAATTAAGCATGATTGTCATATAAACTTGAATTCCAATATTATGCATATATTCCAAGACCACAATATATGGTATTTGAATCTGCTGTGTACTCCATTTCTTATTTAATCCGATCTGTGTAATGACCCTTACTAATAGGATCACTAAAACCACTGATATAGTACTATGATATTTCGTCAAACACTTGACAATCAATCAAACTATACTGCTGAAAGTGAAAAGTCTGAATGTAAAAATTGTTGGGCAACAAATCCACTCAACTTAATAATGCAATCAGTGCCAATGTATTCATTCAACAACAGATTCAGATTTTAACAAGATAACTTGCCATCCAATATGAAACTAGATGCAATTACAATCCTTTCTTACTATGGACTGAGTACAAAGACTTGGCATAATATGAAACTCTACTTTAGATATGCAAATACAATAGAACCCTTCCCTTAGAATCTCTTATACAGCTGGGTACAGTTCAATAACTGAAACTATAAACCCTCATGACATATGAACAGCACATGGCAATTTAATTAGATCTGCTAATGGCATGTACAGCAGTGAATGATTATTTCAAACCCTCATAGCGAAGTTTGACACATACATTTGTTAAGCAATTACAATTGAAAATAGAAGAACCTGGACTTGCCGTTCCTCGTAATGGGTATGCTGATGCTAGTGATGAAGATCGAACCCCTGGATAAGAGCAGAATACAGTCTGTACACAGCTGCTGGTATTGGCCGTACAGTACGACACTGTACAAAATTAATATTAATTTCTTCTTCCTACAAAAAATGCTGAAACTTAGGTGGATTGGATCGCCAATGTCCAACGAAGGAATTGGTGTCACTTGCATGAATTTTAGACCAGATTTGAAGATCTTGTGATCACAATTTATGCTTCCTGAATGCCCTTCGAAAATGCCTAGTCTAGTATCAGATTTGCAATAAAATATTGCCCAGCTTATTGTGAAAACCTCCAAGGGAAAATAATGCAATCTTCTTCACAATTTGACTCCAAAATATCTAGATCTCAGACCAAATCTGAATACACAAATAAAGCTCAACTTGAAATGGCTGAATGCCACTTCCAAAGTGCAACTCTTCAAAGGATATTTCACCTCCTCAGTTATGCAAACCCTTAGGAGACTCCGTTCCTAATAGTCAAATGATAATCTACAGACTAAGATGGTGCCACAAATGTGAAGAGCACAGGATTATACTTGGAGGGGGGGGTGAATCAATATAATAACCTTTTTTGAATTTAAATGCTTTTATTCAAAGATAACTTCAAATACTCAAATAAACAATTATGCACATGAACACAATATTTACGTGGAAACCCAATATGGGAGAAAACCACAAAATAATTTGCTTTTATATAATATTGTTCTTTTACAATGTTTTGTAGGCACCAACCTACTAGAGGCTCCAACCTCTAAATTTATAAGCACCGACTCACTGGAAGCACCAACTCCCACACTTCGCAGGCACCGACCTACTGGAAGCACCAACTCCCCTGTCCAGATTCTGAGCACCAACTCCTATCCAGATTCTGAGCACCAACTCACTGCTTGCAAAATTTCTTCCACCTGAATGTTGTTGCTAATTCAACTGATGATGGACACAATCTGCTCTTTAAGTCAGCCAATATTTTCTTCTAATTTCAAATATATATATGTATGTATATTCAAAATCTGAATACATAATCTTAAAATTTTATCTCTTCTTTATTACTGCTGCTCTCCTTCTTATATCCACATGCTGACTTTGTTGTATTTTTTTTAAAATGATAGACTCATTATTTATATATGTATAAATCTTTGCATCTCTTGATATTGTGCCTTTTCATATGAAAAGGTATCTTCTTATTTTAATTAATCTTCTTAAATAAATAATAATGCTTTCTTTGTTAAACATTTTAATCTCCTTTTTAAACTAATAATATTAACTTAAAATAAGTTAATATTCTTTTAGCAAATAAAATATCAACTGCTTTAATATTTTACGGTCCTCTTTGAATATACTTTATCCTTCGATAAAGTCTGCCGTTTTTGAAAAATGTTTGTCATACTTTCATGATATATATTAATATATATATCAACCTTCGTATATGCCTTAAGTGTTCTGTTCTTGCGTAATATATAATACATCAACACCTGAAGATTATTTGTATTCAAACTGTTGTGTATCTGCTGCATATAATATTTCAAAATAACTTTCGATAGTGATATCTGCCGTTTGATGTTGAACCTTCAATAATTTTTGAACCTCCGAAACTTATTCAATCTTCGATACTTATTCAAGACGCTATATTAACTGCCCTGTATGTCTCAATCTATGAGATGCTGCATATCATGTCATGTGTGTATGCCGTTCATAATATATATATTCAACCTTCATGCTCATACGTATTTGCTCAGTATGTGCCATCTCTGCATAACATCTTCATCTCGCTGTAAGAATACGTATGTTCTCTGTTCACTTTATCGAACTGCTGCATATATATCACATCTCTGTTAGTTTACTGCTGTTCCATATATCCGTATGTCTGCTGTATATGTATATACTCTGATGTATAATATTCTTCAAATTATACACTGGACTGAATATCGGTATGCTGTTCATTGTTCTCTGTATAATATAAGTTCTTTTCTCTCTTTTACATGACGTTCTCTATTTTGCTGTATAAACCTTTGTGTCTTCATATAACAGTTCTGATACTTCTTTGTCTGCTGCTATGTTTATACGTATACTATGTTCAGAATACTATGTATTCAGCGTGCTGTATGTATATCAAATATAATGACTTAGAATATAATAGTGAATACATCTTCGTATTTACTATTCTGTATCATACTGTTCTATATTTTTGTCTCTGTAATTTACTGCATATGGTTTATATAGTCTTCGATAGAAAATCTTTTTATGAATCATAGCAAGTACACTTTCTGTATATACTCTGCAAATATAATCTTCGATAGTCTTTGCATATAATACTTTTTATAACTGCTATTGATAATTATATATTGTCTTCGAAATATACCATATCCGTATCATTCTGTTCATATGCTGTTCATATATCATTCTGTTCATATGCTGTTCATATATCATCTGTGTATCATATATACTGTTATCGTTCAAGACTGATTCATATAATCGTATATATGCTGTTATCATTTGTATGCTGTGTAATCATCTTCATACATATCTGAATACCTTCGATAGTCACAATAACATGTATCGTAAACCGCTGCATATATAATTTTAACACTGTATAATCTTTGATAATATATATATTGCATCGTATTGCAATTATTCTTTGTCCCTGTAGGCTTCAATGGTAACATTTGTATGCTATCTATATATCTGTGCAGTGGTATTAAACTTATATGTTAAATTACCAATAGCATAGAGTCTGAGACTTGCATAGAGACTTCCGTCAATATACTACAATGCATGATATGAACCATTGTTGGTCGTTGAACATACAATCTCTGAGATATTTGATATAAATATTTGTAATACCATCTCCTGTGTATCTCTGCTATGGTAATCTGAGACTTCAATACCAATAACTTTTGGTTTCCTTTTAAACTTCTGTAATAAAACCTATATCAAGAACAATTGCAGATTCAATGAAAAAAAACTGATTACACCCGCAGTTATATTCATCAAAGCTTCAAAGGTCTTTATCACAGTATATAGGATTCAACTGTTCATCTGGTATATTTGTTGTATGCAATATACCGTATCTTCATCTATATCATATATTTTTTGTATCTTCTTTCTCAGATATGCTGAATATATTAACTTCTTTATTAACTTCTCCAATGTCATCGATCTCTGATTTTGACATCAATGACAATATGTCCATCAATGCTCATAGAGAAAATGTAGTAAAATCATCAAATCAAGGATATCCAAAAGAGAGGCCAAGCCCTCTATTTATTCACCTTTCTAAGAAGTTACTAAGAACTTCTAGAAGCATCCATTATAAAATCCTATTATAATGCACTTTTATAATAAAATAACTTTATAAAATAAAAAGTGCAACTCAACTTAAAATTATAACATTTTGGCCCCATATAAAAAGTAATGATAAAATATAAATAAAATAATATCTCTAAGAGCATGATAAGCCATCCAATCCCCAAATAAACACCAGAATGACTCTCTCATCACAACCACCAATCTACAAGAGTCCGTGATGACTGATTTGGCATGCAAAATGATGTCAGCCAAAACGGGGACATTACAGAAGTTAGTAATCGTTGCACCAAAAGCCCGGACTGATAGTAAGCGGCACCTCCCCGCGTTAAGGGGGCAACCCCAAGATAGCCTCGCAAGCGAGCACCCCGAACACGTGGTAGCGACAAACCGCACGGACAAACCTACGTCACCTTCCGTTAGGGGCCCACTCTGGGACATCACAGCCCACCACACTCCGCGGGTCTCGACCTCGAGACCTCCGGCTCTGATACCAAGTTAGTAACCGTTGAACCAAAAGCCCAGACTGATAGTAAACGGCACCTCTCTGCGTTAAGGGGGCAACCCCAAGATAGCCTCGCAAGCGAGCACCCCGGACACGTGGTAGCGACAAACCGCACGGACAGACCTACGTCACCTTCCATTAGGGGCCCACTCTGGGACATCACAATCTGCCCCCTTTCCTGAAATGAACCTTCTTCCCTTTATATCTCTCAATAAGAAGGAGAGGCCACACCTTTTTATCATAAATGCCCTTTGGCAAAAGACACAACATTTCACCATTAGCACTCTCGAAAGAGTGCAACTCTTTATTATTTCTGCCCTTTGAAAGGGAAACAACCATCCACAATCAGATCTGCACTTCTTATTTAAATCAGGTCTGTAGTTTTGATTCTTCCTTTTCTGATTACAGAACAAACACTTTTTTCCTTTTTATTTCCCTGCTACTTTTTGGATGTCCATTTCAAATGAATCTTTGTTTTAATTTAATGATTATTATATCCCTTAAATTAAATGATTTTTTATTTTTGTGGGGACATGACAAACCGGTGCTGGAGTACCTGGTCTGAGCAAAGCTTTGGACTGATTTATAGCAGCAATACAATCCTCTTTCCAAGCCTCCACATCAACATGTGAAGAACAAATCATTTCAGACTGTGTGTCCAGAAGCTTCCACTTGTGCGGGCGTTAAGGGCATATCAGAGATAGAGGGTTGCATATACTATATGAACTGATTGCTATATGTTGCTGGATAAATTGTGGGAATTGCAAGGGCATTTTCAGTCTGTTGCATATGTTCTAAGGTCCAACAAATTGAACTATTTTAATGTATACTTCTGAATTCGCAAGATTACTAAAACAGGTTTGTAAACTGATTTAATAGCAGAAATAAGATTTCAGTTCAGTGGTTAAGGATTGCAATTTATTTCTATATGTGAATGCATGCATATGAGTGTAAAACACAAACTTGCAAACTGCTCAAAATGCCTATCCATTGAATGATAAGGAGATTAAAAAGTTTGGCAAATATTGAGAAGGGATTTTACAGATTATCACCAGCTCAACACAAGTCGCAAAAACATTCAGCCTGACGTTGAAAACCCTAATATGCATTTGTAAACCTTGCAACAACATTTGGACATGAAAACACACGCTTTAAACACTAAAAACATGTGTGTGATTTGTTTGTATAACATGCATGATTTGTCCATTGAGTTGCAAAGTATTTGAGTTGTAGCTGTTTTGTTGAGCACCATTTGCAAGGTCTAACAAGCACAATTTGAACTAAAACACGATCCACATATCTTTCTAGCAATTATGGCTTGAACAAATAAAATCAAATCATCCAAAATCTTTCCAACAATGAGGATTTGACAAAGCTCACTTCAGGTATGTGCCAATCCAGATATCTTTCCTTTGTTCTATAAATATTAAAATATTAGATATTAGTCCATAGGATTATCTACATATCCCTCAACAATTTATTTCTTTGAATATACTCATGAGTCATGAGCTTTTTTGTTTCAGCTTCCTACAATATGCAGTTTGCAACCATCTTTTGCTCACAAACATGCACTCGAAGTTGGGCAATGCTATTTTTGGTACTCTACAAGGTGATGAAATTGTTGAAAACCAGTTCACTGCTGAACACACGATCTTGTTACCATCAATGTGATCACTCATGAGATTCAAGACTCATGTGCGGTTGTAGATGTATTTTGCAACATTCTTCACATTTTCAACCATGTTCTTCACCCAACTGTGTCTCTCAATATTTTCAAAGAGAAGATCAATGTGATGGGGAGCCCAAGGGATCAAACAAAAAAGTAGGGTGCCTCCCCTCTATAAGCTGACCAACTAACAAATTACACTTGCATTGTCCACCATCTGGACAATATTCTTCAACCTCACCTCCATTACCACCTCATCCAACAAGTTGCATAAGATCCCGGCAATTTTTCTTTCGATGGAAGTATCAACCATCTTCAAGAACACTAATTGTCCCTCTAAAGCCACAAGGAAGTTTAATAAAGTGTGATACCTTTTGTTTGTCCAGTTGTCAAATAGAATGGTGCAACCCATTTTTTCCAAAGAAAAATCATCTAATAGCAAATCTTTGGTATTGACTACATCCTACAATAATTGCCCACTCAAATCATAACGAGGTTTGGTGCCTTGAACCCTTTACCAACCACAATCAATATGGAACAGCTACTCCCAATAAAGACTCTCAAAACATTAAATGGAATGTTGTAATGCCAAAAACCAACACATGCTAGCTTAGCCTCATGCTACAATTTATGCCTCCTCACATATTTGTCCCCCGAATGTTGCAAATTACCTAGCCATATAAAGTACCTATTGTCACATGTTTCCAAGTAGGGTCCCTAGGCTTGCTGCCCCATCTCCCACTTGTGGATGCCACTTTCTTTTTTGAAAACTGGAAATCAACCCTAGAAAAAAAAATAACACAAAACCCTAAGAACAATAAATGGCTTCAAAAAAATAAATAACAAAACTAAATTAAAACAGTTATAAAAAAAACGTGACATTTTTTCCTGAAGTAAAAATCCAGAGCCACCTTGAAACTTGAATAAAAACAAAACACGTCACCTGATAATGGGTATGTATGATGGCACAAGCTGTCAAATTAAAGATGCTATTGGCATGTGTGTATTGATTGACTTTATGCCCCTGTATTTCTTTATCAATGCTTTTTGAGGCAGTAGTAGGGTTATTAGTGGGGATGCTGGTGTTTCATCTTTATCTCCACCGGTAGTGTTTTTTCCGGTTTGGCTTCAGCGGAGTGGTCGCAAGGTGGGGCGGGCATGAAGAGAGGGAAGTATGAAGGAAAGGAGAAAATTGAAGGGAATCCTCTAAGGCAACAGAAACACAGGATTTTCAAAGATAAAGTGGTTGTGGACTTTATGGTGTTCACCAACAAGGAATTCAAGGACTCAAATCTTTGTCACAAGGTTAAAAAGATACGGGCAGTCATGAAGGATTTGGACGGCCTCCCAGCATTGGAATTTGCTCTACCATGGTTAATCTTCTACTCAACCCAGGGTATAAGAGAGGGAGATGAAGTATCTTCGATTGTTACCCAACATTTATTGTCGACTACAGCTGGCTCATCTCTACTTCATGATGATATTGTAGACATTGTTCACCAAGCGTAGGTATATTTCAGTTGCATTCTTAAGCATTTAAATGCTTCCAAGAAGTGGCAATAGTGCCTACAATGAGCAATGGAGGAATTGGCAAAAGGCTTGAAGGTGGCACTTTATAATGGAGGCTATCCCATCATTTTCCAAATGCTGCACTAGTGAAGATTTGGGGAATGTTGTGGTGGTGCTCCACCAATTAAGCATATGAAGAGTGGTAAATGTAATTGTATTTCTCATGGTGAAAGAACCCTGTCCTCTATCCTCTAAATTTTATTCTATTAAAACTGCTGAGTTCTGTACTGCTGTGTATATGTTTTCAGATTTACATATATGTGTGCTGCCTGTTTTTGTTTTGAACATTTACTTTGCATTTCAAATGAACAGGAAAAATTTGTAAACCAATAATAACTACAGTGAAAGCACAGTCGTAAAGATAATTCTGACCTCTTTATTTAGTCAATAAGCAAATACGAAGTCCAGTACGAGAGGCTTCACTGAAAGACTGACACATTCAGGTTTTGGCAACACTGTATATAATAGAATAGCCCTTCCTCGGCTCTGTCTGAATTCATTTATTGATGCCCTGACTACTATTATATGCTGCTTTCCTCCAACTAATAACACCAATTATCGCCAGGGAGGAAATAAACACCAAGGTCTGAAACTGTGATGGCCTTTGTGAGCAGTTCTGCCATTGTCCCCTGAGACCTCCCGATATCGTCTTCTACTTGTGATGAAGGTATCGATGCAAGTTTGAATTTTCTAAAGTAAGGAACAGAAATATTTTATGCCTGGTGCGATCTGGAGTTTAACCCTCCGACTATAGTATTTGACGAGGATATAGTCAAAAATAAATTTTAACTATATTAAAATTATTAATACTAAAATTTTAACTATATTAAAATTATTAATACTAAAATTTTAACTTTTATATAAATAAAAATTACAAATAAAGCTAAATATAAAAAGTTCAAAATAAACAGATTTTAATTTTTTTTATTCGTAAGTATAAAATATGATATTAATACTAAAATTTGTCATATAATTAAATTTAAAAATATTTTTATATTATATTGCATAAATAAATAAATATTAGAAATTGAACTGTACTTAATTAAAATCTTAAAAATAAAAATAAATTATATACAAAATTTTAAGTTTAAATTTTATTTTTACATTAAAAATTATAAATAAATAATAAATAAAATGTAATATTAGTTAAATTTTTATTTTTTATTTTAATTGTGATATTGCTATCAAGATTGACTTTGTATTTTTTGAATCAAATTCATTGACCTATGTTTCATTACTAGTGGTTTAGAAGAATTCATCTCTCATGAGAATGAATAGAACACTTAGCACAACACTTGTTGAAGGATTTGCAAATGGGGTTGCAAGCAAAGTGGGTTTAACCTTTGTGGTTAACCTTAAGTGCACTTGAGCTGGAGTAGTATTAGGATGGGTGTCCTCAAGGGAAGTCTCGATGCTTCACTTCTATGAGCATGACCTAGATGCAATGAGTGTTAAGTGTTCCGTTCATTCTCATGAGAGATGGGTTCTTGTGAATCACCTCTCATGAAACATGGGTCAATGAGTTTGACTCAAAAACTACACAGTTGAATCTTGATCGCAATATCACAATTTGAATTGGTGTGGAAAATATCTCTTACTTATCAATTGATGGGCTTAAGGGGCTTTATAATAAATAGTTCGTAAGGCACAACACGTGTTGAATGTTTTGCAAATGGGGTTGCAAGCAAAGTGGGCTTAACCTTGGAGGAAACTTTGTGGTTTAAGTGTGCTTGAGATGGAGTAGTATTGAGATGGGCAACCTCCTAGGAAGTCCCAGTGCTTCACCTCTGTGAGCATCACCTAGATACAATGAATGCTAAGTGTTTTATTCATTCTCATGAGAGATGGGTTCTTGTGAACCACTACTCATGGAACATGGGTCAATGAGTTTGACTCAAAAACTACAGAGTTGAATCCTGATAGCAATATCAAACTTTGACTTTTGTCCATAAAATATCACATACTTTTCTATTTTAATGATTCATATGAATTGAAATATTTATATTTGTCAAATTTTTGTTTCCAATTTTGTTGACAATTATAAAATATGACCCACTTACTAACACTAAAAATTGTTATACAATTAAATTTAGAATATTTTATATTTTAATTGTTTGTACATTTAAGTAAAATTAAGCATTGTTCATTTATTTGATGATATGTAAATTCTTATTAAATAGTTGTGTCAATTAATAGCGTTGTTAATGTCATTGGAAAATTTAAGATGATTTGATATTTGATGTTACGAATTGAAATATGTAATGTAAAAAAATAGAAAAATGAATTTTACACTTACTGTAACCAATGGGTAGAGATAGAGAGTGAAATGGAGGTTTTTGATTACTTAAGACAGGATTGGGAGAGAGTTATGAGGAGAGCCCCTAGTGACCCTAGCCAAGTTAAGTGCAACTAGGAATAGTGTCTACTTTAAAATTTTGTGTTCTGGCTCGTTGTTGATTGATTGTAAGTATATTCTTTGTTGGTTGTTAATGTCTTTTCCAACTACCTTTGGCAGTAGCATGGCCTTTGGGCCTAATTTGCAAGGGATAACACCCTTGTTGTTGCTTATTAATCAAAATCTAATAGACAGAGAGATAAATATTTTTATTTAATTATTAAAGAAAAAAATTAATTAGAGACTATAGATTTCTTTTTCAAAATTTTAATTTTATTCATTGATTGCTAGAATAATTAAAAAAATGAATTACATGGATGCAATAGTATCACTTTGATAGGAACTAATAATTAGCTACATCCTTTAATAGTTCACACACAATATTGAACCAGAGATAAATATATATAGACTTCACTTCATAATATCAATAATAATTGTTTTCTTTTACTCTCTCATGCCAATACTAAGTGAATAAAGAATTGGGTCGTACAAGATACTACATCAAGCTTTAGACCTACAGGTAATATAATATTCTAAATAGAATAATTAGTCGATAGGCTTCATATTATGGACTTCACTTTCTACAATTGCCTACTAAACATGTCTCACATTTTAAAACCACCTTAGTCTCTCATTAAACCATTTTCAAATTAACTTATCGATGATGAGAAATATTTTGAACCAATTTTAGCGATGAAAAACTATTTCCAATGCTGGCAGATGAGATTGTAGTATTTTTGCATTGCTATCAAAATTTTAGAGATATATATATTTAAAAATTATTAATAAGAAAAAAAATGCACATAAAAAGAAAAATTGTATTTTATTATTATGTCGAGAGCCACAAATAAATGAAAAATATCTAGCCAATAAAAATAAAAAACACAATCCATTTCATTTTATGTGCAACAAAACTCAAAACAAAAAGCACAATCCATTCCATTTTTTTGAGACAAAAGGGGTAAAAAATTATTCAAGAACAAAACTGAATAATACAAAGCACCAAGCCGCACACCTACAACAACTTGCAAACTAGACAGGCATAGAGAGTTCACAAAGAAACAACTTTAGAGGAATAATTACAAATTTCCATCATACATAATTAACTTAACCAGAGTGTTTGAGTAATCTGGAGAAAGAACCTCTCACTCATCAACATCCCATCCCTCTAAGATCTCAGAAGCCCATTTAGTCAAGAAATCAACTACTTTATTCCATTCCCTGGGATATGACAAAATGAAATATGATCCAAAGAACAACAAAGCTTCATGATTTGTTTAGCCACCGAGGCTAGCTGCCAAGAAACTCCATCCAATTACAATCATTCAGCATATCAATCACAATTTCTGAGTCACTCACAAATAATTCATCTCCAACTTAGAGAGCACCCTCTCTCAACACTATGCAAAATAGCCAGGGCCTTCATCAAATTATTTGAAGGTCATCCTTTATAAATGGAGATAAAGAACATAACACTGCCAACACTGCCCCTACCAATACCTCCAATTCCTACATATCTAGGATTCCCTCTAAAGGACCCACCGGTATTAACTTCTAGGACTCCCTTAAGAGGAGGGAGCCACCTCCCCTCTCTATGAATTTTTTGTTTAGTCTGACGTGATCTCCTTTGGGTGGAGGAAACTTTCTCATTGCCAACTAAATTTAGATTCTTAATCATAGCCAAATCACAAGACTCCACAGGTGTAGTCATGTCACACTTTGTTGAAATAGTCTCTTGAAGACAACTAACAATCTTTCTCCATATGTGGAAGCTTCCAATTTTAGAACCACACAAAATTATCCGATTTCTTTCTAACCATAAATTCAAAATAATAAAAGTCAAGCCAAAAATCCAAGCTACATGAAGAAAGGTAATCTTAGCTAAAGAGAGACCCAAACTTTCCCAAAACTCAACTAAAGAGGTGGAAGGAACACAAGCATGATTACATGTTCCCCACCAAATATGCCAAATCTCCCTCACATAGGAATAGTGGAAGAAAATATGATAAGTACTTTCTTCACTATCTCTGCAAAAAACACAAATTGAAGGTCGTTGAAAGCCCCTCCTCAAATTATCCTAGGTAAGGCATTTATTCTTGACAACTAACCAGAGGGAAAAGTTGCTCTTGTTAGGAATAGTCCCAAGAGATAATTGAGAGGGGGGGGGGTGTGAATCAGTTATCTACAAGATTCAATTCTTTATCCAATTAAGTATACTTAAACATAAAGCATAAACACAATGAAAGAACACTTGAACACAACACCAATATTTTGGTTACGGGGGAAACCCAAATAGGTAAAAACCCTAGTGGGAATTAACACCCACTAATATTCTGCACTAGTGTATTATGATCCTTGTTAGAAGATCCTTAACCCTGTTAGGAGTTGCTTTACAATATATTTAGTACAGTAGACTTGGTCAAGGGTCGGACCCTGTTAGGAGTCTTTTACAATAGTCCATGTTAGGGGAGAGGACACACTGTCCGAGAGCACACTGCTCAAAGGGGTGAAGGCTACAACCTTATGTTTAATAGATACACACTATATCTAGATCTTGGTGAACTGCACTTTGACTTGTTGTCTGGATCAGTTCCAATGTATAGAACAAATACTTTACTTGGTCACATAGACCTTCTTTTGATGGTTCAACACTTCGCACACCCTGCTCTGCTCTTACTATCAACCATGAACCACACTCAAGCAATCACAAATGACTGCCTATAAATATCTTTCCTCTAAATGATATAATCAAGTTGGCCTATTAGAACCACCTTGAAATTATATTAGAGAAGCCATAACAAACACCAATAATAATTCAGTCAGCTCTACTAAGCACGCAACACATTCTAGGACCTATCCAATAAGATAATTGTAGACGCATGCTACACACTGTTGGCTCTACCAAAACAACTGGATCTTTCTCCTCAACCTAAATTACTTCATGCACTCTTAACTAAACATTACTAACTCTTCTCTAAGATTAAATCCAAGGGTGCATACCAAAATGATAGGCGCAACTCCAAAATCAATACAATCTTTGTAGGCTCTTCTAAATAAACATAGGAAAATGCTATTGGCGGATAGCGAATGCATAACTTCACTTCTATTGATCATCAAACTCTGCGTCCATAAATGTAACATCACTAATATGTCTCCATCACATATCCAAAGGCGCAAGGCTCCATGATAACTGTATGGACAACCATACACAGAACACTACATGTTACTCTATCAGGAACACTACTGACACGCGATGCTATATAATTGTCTGTACTAACAGTTAACCTTTGCATCCATGATATCATGTTGATAACATGTCCATGCTACACATACTCAAAGCTTACTGCATAAGTCTTCCAAGCATGCTACTTACCATATGTTGTCATCAATGACAAACATACAGTCAGCACTAGCTTGCTGGCAAATCTCCAACAGCTCTTAGGAAAAGAGAAATTATTCTAAACATAAATCCACCAAGGAACACCTCCCTATCCATGCAACTTACTATCCAAAGCAAGGTAGCCCAAAGAAACCAAAAAGTTTCCCTTTGAGTTTGGACTCCAAGCCAAAACATCATTACATTCAAGGGTACTACAAAGTCTACTAGCTGAAATCCTTTCTAAATCTTGTTGATTCTCATTATTACCCTCGCTAGGCCACTCTTGAGGATCTTTCCAACAAGCAAATTCCAGATGTTCCCTGAACATGTTGGTTTTGAAATTTTCCACCCTACTCCAACCAGCCTCACACAAACAATTACAAAGGGATTGGAGATAATGAAAGTGCAAAATAATCAAGGGATGGCCATCCCAAGATTCATGTCAGAAAAGAACATTAGTACCTCTATTTTAGATCCAAAAAAGACCTTCTTTGATAAGTTTTGCCCCTCTTTTAAGAGTATCTGAAATCAAGGATCCCTTCCCCAACATACTGTATCGAGGAATATTCACACTATTAACTCATCTAAGATTCTTTTGGGAAATAATTTTAGCCCAACCTTGGTCCGGACAAGTACACCATCTCCAATAAAGATTTGCAGTCAAAACTTGTGTAATCATGCCTGCACATCTAAGACCAAGACCACCTTCTTTCTTTGGCTTGTAAACTAAATCCCATCTAACTAGACTCCATCTAACCAGACTCCATTTTGAAGAGAAAAAATTTCTCAACCAAAGAAGTTGATGAGAAAGAGCATCAAACTCCTTCACAAAGCTAGAGGGGGCAACCTACACAAAACACCTATAAATAGGGACATATTGTACCACCTACTTCAAAAGAGTTAACCTTCCTATGAATAAAAGCCATCTACAAGTCCAATGATTAACTCACTTGCAAAATTTATCTAGAATCTCTTGCCAGAACTCTCTAAGTTGAGCTCCCATACCCAAGGAAATCCCAAGCTAAACCAAGGGAAGAGAGATGATTTGAAATTTGAGAATTCAAGCAATCCTATTATGAATAGCCCAAGGAGTGTTGAAGAAAAAATAGAAGATTTTTTCTCATTAATATTTTTCCATGAGGCAACCAAATATGTGTCCAAGATTTTCCTAAAACTAATAGCTTCACCGATTTTGGCTCTGACCATTAGAGCAATGACATCAACAAACTAGAGATGAGAATAAGGAGGAACATTGTTTCCCCAACTCAAACTCTGCATCATGTCATTTCTAACCTTGTCCTTGATAAATCTACCAAGCCCCTAAGCCATGATTATGAATAGATAAGAGACATAGGATCCTCTTGCCAAAGGCCCTTGGAAGCCTAAAATAAATTCAAAGGTTCTCAATTGACTAGAATCAAGAAGGAAGTGGAAGACACACAACTCATGACCTAATCCACCCAATCACCACAAAATCCAAAAGTTAAAAGATTTTTTAGTGAAAAATCCCACTTAACTCTTTCGTAAATTTTTCCATGTCTAGTTTGATGAACATTGCATTTTCTTTGGAAGTGTCCATAGAGTGGATGGTTTCAATCGCAATCAAAATCCCATACAAAATTTGTCTACCCATAATAAAACCACCTCGCTCATTATAAATAAAAGTTTTGAGTCACATCTTGAATCTTTCAACAATTAGTTTAGTTAAAATCTTATAAACCACATTACAAAGAGCAATAGGTATAAACTGATCAAGTCTATTCACATTCTCTTTTTTAGGAATCAAAGCTATAAAAGTAGCAATCATCACTCTCAACATCTGCTTATTCTTATGTGACTCCTGAACCACCTCTAAAAGGTCAAGCTTAATAACTTTGCAAAACTCTTGAAAAAACTCAATTGAGAAGCCATCAAGGCCTAGGACTTTACCTTTTTTTATATGAAAGACAACGTCTTCCACCTCTTGTAGTAAGATAGGGCGAGTGAGAGCCATAATCATTTTGTTGGAAACTAGTGAGGGGATGAAATCAAGACTAGAGGTTTCATCTTCATGAGCATGAGGGAATTCCCTTGTAAACATGGAAGATAAGTACTGAAAAGCTTCTTGAGAGATTTCACCAAATGAAGAAATTTAAGTACCTTCTAAAGAAACAAGAGAAGTAATGAGATATGCATTTCTTCTAGATCTAATAGAGTTATGAAAAAAAAGTAGTATTTCTATCCCCTTCCTATAGCCAATCAATTATGGACTTCTACTTCTAGAATATCTCCTCATGAAGCTCCCATTCTTGCAATTCCTTAACTACCATAGACTCCTCCCTACCAAGTTCAAAGGAAAATCCCTAATCATGGACTAAGTGAGTTATAGAATCAAGCCAAGTTTGCATTCCCAATTTGTTTAAGTGAAGATTTCCAAAACACTAGATATTCCATCTCTTAAGATTTTACTTCACATATTGCAATCGTATGACAAAAGTATACACATCTCTACCATATGAAGGCTTCCCTTTATACCACCAGCTAGCCATTAAATCCTAGACAAAGGAATCTCATAACCACATAAGCTAAAACTTAAAGGAAGGATTATTTGAAATATTGGGAGATATCATGGAGATTTTTATTGGCCAGTGATCTAATCCTCTCCAGTCCAAAATCTTTGAGCTAGTATGCCATCTATCACTCAACCAAAAACAAGAGATGAGACATCTATTTAGTCTTTCAAAAATTACTTCAGGTCCATTTCTCCTATTGTTCTAGGTGTAGATACCATTATTCAACTTCACATCAATAACATTCAATAAATCTATATTATCATTAAGGAGAGCAAAAGAAGGATCTAGTATAGCCACACCCTCTCTTTTTTCATCCAAGCTACAAATTGCATTGAAGTTTCCAGCTATAATCCAAAGGAGAAAATATAGTAGGCATCAAAAGATTTGATGTGAGCCTAGAGTTGTGATTTTCCCAAAATATCAATAGGTGAATTTAAACATTAGTGAAAATACAAGTTTCACTTTACTCCAAACTAGTTACAACCATGGAAAGAGAAGAGTGACTTGAGATCCACAATTGAGGGACAACTCATCTAGGATCCCAAAAGAGAGCCATTATGACAAAAATACCATGGGATCCTGTTAGAATAACTGAGAGGGGGGTGAATCAGTTATCCATAGTCCCAATTCAAAATGTATAATCCAAAACAATTTACTTAAACTTCTATAGCTCGATAATATAAAATACTATATTGTCTATGCTTTTATTGATTACCAGTCAATAACATATAATGATTACCGATCAAATCCAACATGCAATATGTAAAGTATGATAACAAACAATCACCACAATCAACACATAACACAAAAGATTTAACATGGAAACCCTGTGAAGGGAAAAACCACCTGGGATCGGCAACCCAAAAATTGTTCAGTCTTCTGAAGTGAGGTCGGTAAAGACCCAACCCTGTTAAAGGTTACAAACATGTTGTGAGGTGTGACCTTGTTAGAGGATTTTAGACCAACAGTTATCATCCAACCAGCATTCACTATGGGGTTGATAGGATAACAAATGTACATTCTATGAATGACATTACAAGACTTTCAAGTCCACTCAATTAAGAGATTTGTCTGTATACAATGGTTAAACTGTAACAGTAGGTGATCTAATTACAATACAACTTCAATTGCAGATGTTCAGATCTATATTATGCTCATTCTAATCCTCTGATCAATATATCAATTTTGTATCAACAATAATCAATGACTTATTGTCTCTCAGTAATAGCTTTCTGATGCTCGGTAAACTCTACAGTTTAGTTCTCCTTAACTAGTTTGATCAGGCATACATGAAGCTTGTTCATGCGATAGTTTTGTAGTCTCTTTCTTCCGGCATAAGTTTCATAATGAAACCCTAGTCTCTTAAATAGACAAGTAAATCGTTTTCTTTTCCTCCATAAGATTTTTCCACTTATTCTCCTTCATCCATTTTGCCGCTTAAACCTTTCTCAGTTGTTGTGTCAATAACATGTTTTAATTCTATCCTTTAGATCTTCCTTGAATTTTGTTAGCCGTCAATCTTCGTAACAAACTTTATCTCCATCTCCTATCATGAGGTACTTTATAGCTCATCAATTCCTTTCTCCTGCTCGGTTAACAAAGAAATGTGTCAATGAACACAAGCTCGATTTATATTGTGCTTGGTATACACTACACTGCTCGGTGTATACTATGATGCTTCATCAACCAACCACACTGCCTTGTGTCTTTCAACTCTTCTCTTCATCATAGATGAATGAAACATAATCAAGTTAATAACATAAGGTCATAGACTCATCAATAAGTTACCCAATGTATTCCTTATCCTCATCTATCATATACATCTTCCTCATGTAGATATTTATGTTCTTCATCTCTTTTACTCATTTTCTACAGATGTTTCGGTATAGTAACTTACAAGATAAGTGTTGTCAAACTAGTTGACATCAATGACAACATATTACTGATTTAATCATATTACATATCTAATCAACAACTTGGTGATCTCTAATCACAGATCTTTAATTAGGTTCTAAAGCAGTTTTAGTTCATCAATCTCTCCCTTTGGCATTGATGGCAACTCAAGTAATATGAAATATACCATACACATACCAAACATGTATTCTACAACTCTGTGAACAAATTTTGTACAAGCTCTCCCTAGCTTAATATGTTTAATCACTACATTACTTAACAACATTACCAATGCAGCTTTGACATTTTGCAGATATGCTCTTTTCAACTCTTGGATTCCTTCTTTTGTTCTCAGTAACTGATCTTTAGTGCTCTCCCTTTCTTTTAGTTTGTCTCTCCCTTAGATAGATGTTTCAGTGTTCTCATCTGTGCATATTGTTTCATATTTGTTTATCTCTCCCTTTGACAACAATGCCAAAGAAACAAATAAACATATAGCTCTGTAGTAGCCATGTAAGTCTCTGTTGTCTGGTGCATTCTCTGTATCTCTATATACTGATATGCCAATCTGTTCCAGTTCTTCAAACTTTTCACAACCTTAGACATGATCCAAAGTGTGAACTATGTTGCATCAACATGAATGATCTTTTGATAAGATTAGGTTGATGCAACATCTAGATCACATTAGTGACCGGTAGACAAGGGACAGACCCCAAGTCTAGTCCTCAAGTATTTGAATGTATCCTTCAGTAGAGGCTTTGTAAATATGTCTCCAAGTTGTTCTTTAGATGTAACAAATTCTAGCTTCACTTGCTTCTCCTATACTTTTTCTCTTAAGTAGTGATACTTAATAGATATATGCTTTGTTTTAGAGTGCATCACTAGATTCTTTGAAATGTTTATTGCACTGGTTTTGTCACAATATATAATCACCGGCTCAGTGATTACCTCATTCATACCTTCTAACACTTGCTTAATATATGCAATGTTTGAATAGTTTGTAGCAGCAACAACATACTCGGCTTCGGCTGTAGACTGAGAAATGCAAGTTTGCTTCTTACTTGTCCATGTAACAAGTCTTTCACCAAAGAAAAATGCTCCTTCGGTGGTACTTTTTCTATCATCCACATTTCCAGCCCAATCAGCGTCAGTATAGACTCTGAGTTCAAATTTGCCTTCCTTAGGATACCATAATCCATAATCTTTTGTTTTCTTCAGGTATCTTAAGACTCTCTTTATAGCAACCATGTGTGACTCCCTAGGATTTACAGAAAATCTTGCAACAATTTTCACATCACGTGCTATATCTGGTCTATTATGCACTACATACATTAATTTACCAATCATAGATCGGTATAGTGTCTAGTTCACCTCTATAGTTTCATCTTCCTTAGTCAGTTTACATCTAGTAACCATCGGTGTTCCAATAGGTTTAGCATCTTCCATGCCAAATGTTCTCATTACTTCCTTGATATATTTATATTGTGTGATGAATATCCCATCACTCTGTTGATGTCAGTACATACATTAATTTACCAATCATAGATCGGTACAGTGTTTGGTTCACCTCTGTAGTTTCATCTTCCTTAGTCAGTTTACATCCAGTAACCATCGATGTTCCAATAGGTTTAGCATCTTCCATGCCAAATGTTCTCAGTACTTCCTTGATATATTTATATTGTGTGATGAATATCCCATCACTAGATTTTTTAAAATGTTTATTGCACTGGTGTTGTCACAATATATAATCACCGGCTCAGTGATTACCTCATTCATACCTTCTAACACTTGCTTAATATATGCAATGTTTGAACAATTTGTAGCAGCAACAACATACTCTACTTTGGCTGTAGACTGAGAAATGCAAGTCTACTTCTTACTTGTCCATGTAACAAGTCTTTCACCAAAGAAAAATGCTCCTCTGATGGTACTTTTTCTATCATCCACATTTCCAACCCAATCAACGTCAGTATAGACTCTAAGTTCAAATTTGCCTTCCTTAGGATACCATAATCCATAATCTTTTGTTTTCTTCAGGTATCTTAAGACTCTCTTTATAGCAACCATGTGTGACTCCTTAGGATTTACAAAAAATCTTGCAACAATTTCCACATCACGTGCTATATCTGGTCTACTATGCACTACATACATTAATTTACCAATCATAGATCGGTACAGTGTCGAGTTCACCTCTATAGTTTCATCTTCCTTAGTCAGTTTACATCCAATAACCATTAGTGTTCCAATAGGTTTAACATCTTCCATGCCAAATGTTCTCAGTACTTCCTTGATATATTTATATTGTGTGATGAATATCCCATCACTCTGTTGAATCACTTGTAGTCCTAGAAAGAACTTAGTCTCTCCAAACATAGACATTTCAAACTCTTTTCTCATCTCATCAGCAAAGGCTTTGCATATGTGATCTTGACCTCCAAAAATAATATCATCCACAAATACTTTAGCAATAAGAATAGTATCATCAGTATCTCCTTTCATATACAAATTGATGTTCTCACTAGTTCTAACAAATCTAATACTTAACAAATAAGTATGAAGCCTTTCATACTAGGCTCTAGGTGCTTGCTTCAAACCATATAAAGCTTTATGTAATCTACATACCATATCTTTCTTGTCTGGATCAACGAACCCTTTTGGTTGTTCTATGTAGACTTCTTCTTCAAGTATCCCATTCAAAAATGCTGACTTAACATCCATTTGATAAACTTTGAACTTTTTGTGTGCAGCATATGCAAGTAACATTCTAACTCCTAATCTAGCAATAGGTGCAAATGTTTCACCATAATTTATTCCTTCCTCTTGTGCATATCCCTTGCATACTAATCTAGCTTTATTTCTTGTTACCTCTCCATTTTCATTTAGCTTGTTTCTGAATATCCACTTAGTACTGATAACATTCTTATCTTTAGGTCTGGGTACTAAGGTCTAGGTTTTGTTCTTCTCTATCTATTCTATTTCCTCTTTCATTGCATTAACCCATTCATCATTTTCTAATGCAACTTTTACATTTTTCGGTTCATATTCACAAACTAGACATGTACCTTGTCTTGTCTTACTCCTTTTTTGCATGCCAGCTTGTCTGTCTCCAATGATTTGTGTCTCAAAATGATATCTTTTGACAAATCTTGCTAGTACATGATCTCTTCTTTCTTGTTCATCTTGTGCAGGTTTATTTGCTTGCTTGGTAGGTCCATCCTGCTCATCGGATTCTCTTTCCTATTCCTTGGTATTGTTTTCCTACTGACTGGTTGTCACAGTCTGCGGCTTCGGTAGATACTCAAGTTGTTCAATGTAAGTGAATCTACCATAGTCTTCCGGTTCCTTTCTGCTTTCCTCTGCATTCTTATCATCAAACTCATCAACTCAAACATTAGTACTTTCAATCATTTTATTAGTTACTCTATTTAGACACTTGTATACTTTACTTTTACTGGAATATCCTAGAAATATCCCTTCATCACCTTTTGAGTCAAACTTTCCATTTCTCTCATCTTTCAGAATAAAACATTTTCTTTCAAAAATCCTGAAATAACTTATAGTGGGTTTGTGTCCAAACCATAACTCATAGGGTGTCTTGTTAGTGTCCTTTAGTTGTACTTAGTTCAGAACATAAATAGCTATGCTGACAGCTTCTCTTCAGTATGTCTGAGAAACATTCTTTTCTATCATTAATGTCCTTACGCAGTAAACTATTGACCTATTCCTCCTTTTAGCAATGCCATTCTGCTGAGGTGTCCTCAGTGTAGAGACCCGTCTTTTAATACCATGCTCATTACAAAAATTAGTAAATTCATCAAAGATAAATTCACCTCCTCTATCATATCTTAAGCATTTCAATTCTTTACTAGTCTCTTTTTCTAGTTTTGCTTTATACCACTTGAACATCTTGAATGCCTCAGATTTTTCTTTCAAGAACATGATAGTCATCAACCTAGTATAATCATCAACAAAAAGAATAAAGTATCTGTCTCCATAATAACTCTGAGTTCTCATAGGACCACATAGGTCGGTATGAACCAACTCAAGTATCTTCTTTGTTGAATAATCTTTGCTTTTGAAACTAGATTTAGTCATTTTACCTTTCTGACATTCATGACACATAACATGATCAGGCTTTGACAAGTTAGATAGACCTTTAACTATTTTCTTTTTACTGATCTTAATCATGTTATCAAAATTCACATGGCATAACCTCTTATGCCACAACCAAGCATCTTCATTTTTCATCATCAAGCAAGAAGAATCATCATTATCAAGATAAAATAGATTACTTTTTGTTTGTGCTCCAGTTCCAACTAATCTTCCTCCATCATCAAATATTTTCACTTTCTTGCTCTCAAAAGTAACTTGGTGACCTAAATTGTTTAGCTATGCCACACTTAGCAAATTATAGTTCAATCCTTCTACCTAATAAGAATTTTCACATTTTATTCTATCATTTATCATTAGGGATCCTTTACCTCTTACCATACAGGGTGTGTCATTACCCATCTTAACAGATCCTCTGTTGTATTGCTCAAGATGATCAAATTTATCATCATCACCAATCAATGGATGTGTACAACCACTATCTATGATCCATGTATTATTTTTATTAACTTTTGTAATCAATGTTGTTTCTACATATTTTTCTTCTTCCTCAGAATCATCTTTCATAGCAACAAATACTACTTCTACATCATCATCAGAATCAGATTCAGATTCATTTTCTTCTACTATGTAACATATCTTTTTACCTCTATCATTATTGTCTCGGTTGTCTCTATGGTTATGTCAGTAGCCCCGGTTGTTTCTTCTCCCATAGCTTCCTTCAGATCGGTCTTTGGTTCTTTCATCATCTTTCTTATGTGGACATCTAGCAACAATGTGGCTAACCTCTTTACAGTTAAAGCACGCTAAAGGTAATTTGCCTGTATATCTTTCTTTTCCTTTAGGCAACCTCCTGGCCATAAGAGCTTCAAGTTCATCAAGCTCATCATCAGTATTTCTATCACTATCATTCTTATTATTCCTGCTACTAGACTTACCAATCTTCAAAGAAGTCATGAAAGCGGATTCAACATTTGGTACAACACTATTATCATAATTATTCAGTTCAAATGTTGTAAGCTTTCCAATCAGATTATCAAGAGTGAGTGTACTGTTAGGTGTTGACCTATTTTCATGAATTGTAGATATTCTGATGGCATAGATAGGCAATAAGGTCCTTAGAATTTTACTTACCACAGTGTCTTCATCAATAACTCCATCTGATGCTCTAATAGCGTGAACTACCTCTTTTATTTTGTTTGTGTATTGCACAATGTTTTCACCTTCTTTCATCTTCATGTCATCGAATCTTCCTCTTAAGCTTTTGGCTCTTGCTCTCTTGACATTCAGATCTCCACTATAAACTTGAGCAAGTTTATCCCACATCATCTTAGCAGTAGTACAATTCTTGATGTCTTCAAATTCAGCATCTGAATAGGCAACAACAATCTCCATCATAGTAACATTATGTTTATGCATGTCTCTTAGTTGATTAAGGGTTAGGGGACCAATGGACGGTGCAAGGTATCCATTCTCCATTAGATCTAGTGCATAATTCCCAATTCTAGATACATGTAGCTTCATTCGACTTTTCCATATTGTGAAGTTCTCCTTGTTAAGCTTTGGCACTTCCCTCTTAAACATTTTGAGACCTTTGTGCTGAATTCCTTAAAACTTTGTTCCAAGAAACCAACGCTTTGATACCAATTGTTAGAATAACTAAGAGGGGGGTGAATCAGTTATCCATAGTCCCAATTCAAAATCTATAATCCAAAACAATTTACTTAAACTTCTACAGCTCGGTAATATAAAATACTATGTTGTATGTGCTTTTATCGATTACCAGTCAATAACATATAATGATTACCGATCAAATCCAACATGCAATATGTAAAGTATGATAACAAACAATCACCACAATCAACACATAACAAAAAAGATTTAACATGGAAACCCTGTGAAGGGAAAAACCACCTAGGACCAGTAACCCAAAAATTGTTCACTCTTTTGAAGTGAGGTCGGTGAAGACCCAACCCTGTTAAAGGTTATAAACACACTGTGAGGTGTGACCTTGTTAGAGGATTTTAGACCAACAATTATCATCCAACCAGCATTCACTATGGGGTTGACAGGATAACAAATGTACATTCTATGAATGACATTACAAGACTTTCAAGTCCACTCGGTTAAGAGATATGTATACAATGGTTAAACTGTAACAATAGGTGATCTGATTACAATACAACTTCAATTGTAGCTGTTCAGATCTATATTATGGTCATTCTAATCCTCTGATCAATATATCAATTCTGTATCAACAATAATCAATGACTTATTGTCTCTCGGTAATGGCTTTTTGACTCTCGGTAAACTCTGCAGTTCGGTTCTCCTTAACCAGTTTAATCAGGCATATATGAAGCTTGTTCATGCGATAGTTTTGCAGTCTCTTTCTTCTGGCATAAGTTTCATAATGAAACCCTAGTCTCTTAAATAGATAAGTAAACTATTTTCTTTTCCTCCATAAGATTTTGCCGCTTATTCTCCTTCGTCCATTTTTCTGCTTAAACTTTCTCGGTTGTTGTGTCAGTAACATGTTTTAATTCCATCCTTTAGATCTTCCTTGAATTTTGTTAGCTATCGATCTTCGTAACAAACTTTATCTCCATTTCCTATCATGAGGTACTTTATAGCTCATCAATCCTTATCGGCTAAAGTAATAATTTAGTTCCTTTCTCCTGCTCGGTGTATATTGTGATGCTTCATCAACCGACCACACTGCCTTTTGTCTTTTAGCTCTTCTCTTCGTCATAGATGAATGAAACATAATCAAGTCAATAACATAAGGTCATAGACTCATCAATAAGTTACCCAATGTATTCTTTATCCTCATCTGTCATATACATCTTCCTCATGTAGATATTTATGTTCTTCATCTCTTTTACTCCTTTTCTACATATGTTTCGGTATAGTAACTTACAAGATAAGTGTTGTCAAACTAGTTGACATCAATGACAACATATTACTGATTTAATCATATTACATATCTAATCAGCAACTCGATGATCTCTAATCACAAATCTTCAATTAGGTTCTAAATCAGTTGTAGTTCATCAGATCCAACACACTGGCACACACATCGAGACCAAATGTTAGAAGCTCTATTAATCATACCATAAACTAGTAACTTAGTTTCCTAGATACAAACAATATTAGGGGACTGAGAAACAATCAAGTCCCGAACAACCTTGTGTCTATGAGAGTTGTTCAAACCCTTTACATTCCATGATAAGACAATCATGTATGGGGTAGGGAGAAATGAGAATTAATAGGCTTCATAGACCTTGACTCAACCAAAGTATCCCCAATGATCTTTACCTTCTCCTAATTTGTTTTTCATCCACTCTTTGAAGGTTTCTCTAAAGGTCCCTTTGTAAGGGGTTTGTATTGTAGGCCTAAGGTAGGAGGAGACTTAATGTTCTTCCTAGATTCTAAGGCCACCTTAGCTAGATGAGATGGAAGAGATACTAAAGCTAAACCATCTGACAAGACTTGATTCCTACTAAGATTTATTTATTAGGAGCTTGAGGAGGCAAATATAGTCATCTACCCAACTTGTCGGTCCATCATCAATGTTTTCTAATTACCATTATCTTTGTCCTCTTTTAATGTCACTCCTAATGACTTAGTACCAGTGGATAATTCAACTGGAATTCCCTCCTCCTAGATCTAGTCATCAAGATCATCAAACTGGTTAAAGACTCCATCATTTTGTCTATCTATCCAAGATCTCTTTTAACCTCTTCCCTTATTGTGATACTTAACTAGAATGAATCCCTCCTTATCAGCAATCCTCTCAAACATAGGAGCCTTCCCTTTGTCCACCTTAGGGTTATAAGTAAAGGGACCATTATTCCCTAAAGAAGTTAGCTTATTTCTAGGGCATCGCCTTTGTAAATGCCTATATTCAACATTTGAATGATAATGTCTCATAATCTAGTTGTTGTATCCAAGAAGAGGAACCCAAACAAATTTCCATAGAATCTGGTAATGGGTTGCTTAAATCAACTTTAATGCAAATTTGCGCATAAGAGATTATCAAGTTTTGTCTTGAGTTTGTGTAGTCAAACCCATGGGCTTCCTAAGAAGAAAATAAATTGAGTGAAGAATTTCATCCCTCCAAAACTCTAGCAGAATCCTTGGTAGATGAACCCAAACAAAAACTCTTAAGGGAAGTTCCCTAATAGAATTGAAGCCCAAACAACCCTACTTGATTAAAGAAATATGGGTCTCCTTAAAAAGCCTTGTTCCTATCTATCATGTAAGAAAAAATCACTAGAAAATAATTATTGGCCACCAACATGATCTCCATGTCTCCTTTCAGATTCCAAATCCAGCATGCCCAAGATTCCAATACTGGTAGAGCATAATTTATCCAATACAACACATCATCTGAAACTTGTTTTAGTTGAATAAAAAGGGCATGGCATTTCTAGAACCTCTCTAAGTGACCATTCACCTTCTTAATTCTAGAATTCCCTTTTGAGGGGAAAACCCTTCACAATTTTGTCTCTTTCTTAAGTGCTCATGGCACTTGCATGCAAAGATGAAGATGGATTAGCAATATCCATAGCCTCAAAAATAACTAAATTTGTGGAAGCACCCTATTCCTCCATCAGAAAGAGAAAAAGATCATAGCCCATTGCCAATGATATAAAAAAGGAATACAACTCCCAAATCATGAGACTAGTGAAACAAAACCCAATCCACCAACACCAAGAGCGTAAATCCTCTAATCTCCTACTCCACGCAACATGCACATGATCAAACTCCTACCCAAATACAACATAAATAGAAAAACCACAACCTCATCCTAGCTGCCCTAGAAAGCCAAGAAACTAAGAAAGAACGCCCTCACAACCCTGGACTAGCACTGATCTCACCCCTACACACACATGCACCAAGAAAATTAGCATCGAATCAAACACAGAGCACGACTAGGGAAGCCCTAACCCACACAACTCCTCTCCTACACAAAACTCCATCGTCCCTATTCCCTCCATTCCATTTTTTTAATTGATATTTTTTTGTGAATATATTTTATGATTGATATTTTCAAGGTTTTTTTATTAAAAAACATAAAAAATAGAAATATTATTACATTTTATAAATGCATTTTTTTTAATTGATTTTTATATTTTTTAATATTGATATTTTCAATACTTTTTTGTTTTAAAAATGGAAAAATAGAAATTCTATTACATTTTATAAAGGTAATGATTTTTTTATAAATAGAAAATCTATTGATTGTGCCTCAAAACTCAATGTAAAGCCAATGTTGTTTTTTGGTTGTAAATATCAACTATTGATTAGGTAAAATTCTATCTAAATTGAATAGGAAAGAAACTATGACAATATCATCTATTCCCAATCTCGAAAGAGTTTGACTAGAGGAAGAAGAAGGCATTAAGAATATCATTTCAAAAGACTTAAAATACTCTTTAACATTCATGTTGCCTAAATACACCTAAAAAAACCTTGCATTACTCTTTTTTTATTATAATAAAGTACAGTCATATATGTTGTTTCATTCTATTTCCTTTTTAGCTTTGTACATTATGCTTATATCAAGCAAATTTCTACAAAATTATCTAATAATCTATCCTTCAAAAAATTATATGCATATGACTTGAATTTATTATATTATGACTTACTTTGATATAATAAATTTTCTTTTAGTTTAGAATCAAATATTCTCTCTCTCTCTCTCTCTCTCTATATATATATATATATATATATATATAGAGAGAGAGAGAGAGAGAGAGAGAGAGACAGAGAGACAGAGAGACAGAGAGACAGAGAGAGATATTCTTATTTAATATAAATGGAAAATCTTATTTAATATTAATGGAGAAGCTAAAAAAAAATTGATGCATATGAGGTGAGCAAGATGCCACATAGTGCACATACATGGCTATCCACTTGGTTGTAAAAGTATCACTTCCATCTTCTATGCCATGACCTTCAAATATTATCTCATTTTGATTAGTAATAATTTATATTTTTATTCAATGCCCTCTATTAAACATTGTGCATTATTTCTTACACCAAACAAAACTATGCATCCTTCTTCAATTTCAAATCACTCACACAACATAAATAATATAATCATTAATAATTTCAAACAATATTTAAAAACCTAAATTATTAAGTCAAGACACTTTTTATACTGGCAACAATTTTGGTTGTAAACATTTAGCCTTTTTTGATAAAATTTGACAGTTATTTGAATGTTTTATAATGTAACATCTGACTGTTTAACTTCTCATGGGCATTAAAATTTTATTTGTTTTGAGTTGAGAAGACGGAAGCTAGGGTCTATTTGGTTCCTAAAATTAAATAACGCTAGAATTGTCAAATTCTAGTGCTTGACAATTCTGGAAGTTTTAAATCCGAAAAATAGTTTTTGGAATATGGTTGGAACTATTTGGTTCACCTGTAATTCATCTTGAATTCATAATGAGAAGATGGAAAATGTTGTTTGCATATGGATTTCAAAATATTATAAATTTTGCTTTACGCCCAATTCCTATTTAAATGGATTTGGAATTGATTTTTCAATTCCACCTATTTAGATGGAAAATTCAAATGTTGGTTTTGGGGGTAAATGAGAACTAACAAATCCCTATTCCAGTTTCATGTTTTAAACACAAACATAAAAATGTTAATTCCAAGATTTGACAATCCCAATTCTAGTATTATTCCATCAAACAAACAACCCTATTTAAAAGTGAAAGGAATAGTCAAGTATGGAAAACTAAGCCAATATATAAAATGAAAAGGTTTGTATTCTCATCCATATAAAGAACATTTTGTCCTTGCATATTGAGATGGCCGGTCTCTCTCACCTGCCAATCTCATCGTTTTCATGGATTGCAGTTGTTGATCCAACAACAAGAAAAACATATTAGATTGGTTATAGTGGTTTTCAGTGTAGGTGAAAGACAAAAAAATGTTTTGAGAAGCCATATTCATATTTATATTTATTTCATTCACGAACTCAAATGCCATGCAAGTGTAGCAACATGAGACACCTAAGAGGACTCCTTGCCGCTTCAAAGTTGGCCTCAACAGAGTGCCCTGGACTCCAGATGAAGATCTCCTCCTTACCAAATGCATTCAAGATTTGGGTGAAGGTAGATGGAGAACTTTGCCCAAGAAAGCATGTAATCTAATCTGTTGGAGGAGGAGATCATGTATGTAAACAACTCTTGCTTAATTCTTTGGCAGGGCTTAATAATGTGGAAAAAGGGGGTTTCCATGGTTGAAGTAGGATTTCAAAATAATTTTAATTTTTTCACATTTAGCATATGTGTAAAATATGATTATGAAATCATTTGTGCTTAGTTAATTTTTAGATTCAAAATTTGACTACGCCGAGAGGGGTCCTATACAGCCGTAGCTCAAGTGAGGATACCAGCATATGCATATTCCCAGAATAGTCTGTGTACATGAAAAAGATTTAAGGTCAATTACACATAAAATTAATTTAAAAATAAAATAAAAAATTAAAACAAAATAAAAATTAAAATATTTCATTTTAGACAAAAAAAACCCAAACAATACGGCCACACATGCGACCATTTTAAAAAAATAAAATTAAAATGAGAAAAAAAGAAAACCCCATGTGGGGGGTGGGGGCCCACAGAGGGACCTGCCACAGGATCCCCTGGGTTGGGGAGTTCCCCACATCAACAGGGAAACCCATGGACCCTGCCAACTGGGCAGCACCCATGCTATGGGGACAACAACCCCCACCATGCAATGTACACTATCGACAAGCAGGCTACTGTCATCTGCCATTAAAAGGAGGGGGGACAGGGGGTGGTGGCCTTGTCCCTAATCAATATTTTTAAAGTTTTATTTTATTTTTTCCAAATGACCATTTGGCGTAAATTTTTTTTATAATAAAATCAAAATGCCCTTTATGGGCATGCAATTTTTTTTATTTTTTTTAATTCACATGCCCAATTACGGGCTTTGGGGGGGGGGGGGGGGGGGGGGTGTTTAGGTTTTTTTGTAGAGGAATTTGGAGAGGCACCTTTTGGGAATATGAGGAAACACTCTAGATTTATAAAAGACCGTCCCCTCATTTCATTCTTGTCATTTGATTTGTTGTTTTGCAGGTGAGAGCTTGAAGAGATTGGAGAGATTTTGTTCTTTTTTTAGCTAGAGTTGGAGAGCTTGGTAATTTGGAAGAGAAGGCCCATTTGAAGAGAAAGCAACAACCACATATCAAGGTGAGGTTTTTGTTTTAATATTTAGTTTTTTTAATATAGTTTTTAATATAATTTTTATATAATTTTTTCATATAGTTTTTATATTATTTTTAGTTTGTAATTATTTTTAATAGTAAATTATTCAATTTTTTTTAATATGTTATTTTAAAATATTTAATTTTTTTGAATTTAATGTAATGCATGTAGTATTATAAGGTATGTACTAATATAATGCATGAAATAATATATTCAAATTTTTGTTATATGTTATTTTAAATTATTTAAATTTGTTTAGTTTAATATAATGCATGTACTAATGTTTCAAAAAATATTTAAAATATGGAGGGCTATGCTGCCATATTAATTAATAATCTAGTTTATTAAATTTGAAAATTTCTTTAGTAATGGATCTATATGGATGGCAATGTTGCCATAATTTTCAACATTTCAATATAGTCATCTTTAATGTTTTTAATCTTTAATTAGATTTAGTGATTTCAATATTAATTTAGATAATTTATTTTAAATTTTAGTTTTATTAGATTTGGATAAATTGTTTAAAATATTAGATTTTTATAATTTATTTTAAATATTAGATTTAGTGATTTCAATATTAGATTTAGATAATTTGTTTTAAATATTAAATTTATTAATTTTAATATTAGAATTAAGATAATTTGTTTTAAATATTAAAATTAGTAATTTTAATATTAGACTTAGATAATATATATTGTCTCCATGTTTTTATGGCTCTCATTCTCTCCATGTTTTTATAATGATTATAATTTATTTACTCTATTTGTTTTTCTAATCTAATTTTGTTGTTATACATTTTTGTGTTCATGTATAATATGTTTTAGGTTATCCCTATTTAGGTTACTAACTTTAGTGTTCTTTTGTACTGGCTATGTGAGACCAAGGTTGAACTTTGAATCAGAGGAGGCAAGAAGAAAATATCAAAGAGAATACCAAAGGACACTATCGAAGAAAGAGTCGTAGACATCAACAAGAATAATGGCAAAAAATCAAAACAAAAAAATTGAAAACTGGGAAACAACTTTTCAATAGAGAAGAAGAAGAAATCAGTCTCAGATGTCTTGAAAATCAATGATGTACTATAATGATGTATTTTCAAATTGCTATTAAGAAATACATTATTGATTATTCTTACTACTTTATGTCAAAATTGTGCTAAATTATTCTTAGCCAATAAATTAGTATGTAATATTTGGAAATTATGTTCACTTTTGCTTCAATGTGTATGAATAATCATAAACATAGCATGTTTCAATACCCATATTTT
>BSBK01000793.1:862500-1060625 GCA_027943335.1 Chamaecyparis obtusa | reverse complement strand
CATATATATACATATATATATTATATATATATATACTATGTATATATATAGTATGTATGATATATATACATATATGTATGTATATATATATATGTATGTATATATATACATATATGTATATATATATATATGTATGTATATATATATATATGTGTGTGTATATATGTGTGTGTGTGTGTGTGTGTATATATATATATATCTCAAATTCAAATTGGTATGATATATTTATCATATTACAACCAGTTCTAACTTACAAACTATCTAATAAATCCTTCTTTCAACACTAATGACAATAATTTAAAAGTTGCTTTTCAACCATTTTTGCAACCTTTTGTAATTTAAACAAATGAAAAAACTTGACCACCTAAAACATCTCCTAAGACATTAGAAAAATGAAATATGATCTCTTAGGACCTTATTACATCTGATAAAATACAAAAATCAAAAGAAAATTAATATTGCCTCTTGAAGGCATGAAACTCCTTGGGTGCTCCTACACCAATACCACACAGGCTCCCTGATTTAAGAGTATAACAACAATGCACTGTTAAACAATATCTTCAGATGGTCACAAGATACATATATGTCTTCCATTATTTTGTAGGAATTATTATATACGTCTCCAACTGCACTATAGTATTGTATTGAACATATACTTGTCTTCTACTGCATTGTAGGATCAGTACACAAACCCACATCTCCAAGTATAGTGGAATTTCATACCACAATGTTTGAGAAAACATAAACTCCTATAGAACACTATGTTTTACATCAATGACAACAAGCAACCAATCATATAATTCTAACGTTATTTAACTGGAAAATTGTCTTTTTCAAAAAGGACTTTATATTTTGAAGTTGAGTTTTATACTCACTTCTCACTTTTGGGTTCTTAGAGAATTTTCTTCATCCTCTTTGGATAAATTCATTCTTTTTATTGTTGGGGATTATCGAAGCATCTGATTGTTGTAGGCAGTGGCTTGTTAGAATCGTAGCGGGATTGCTACAGTTTGTTGAGATTTTTGTTTGCACATGCTAAGTATTGATTTATTTCTTATTTTTTGGTTTTCAACTAGTTTGTAAGGCAAGGAATCTTGGCTCTCTCATTGTTTCATCATTTTAAATCTTTCAATTTGTTGCAAATGGATTTTTAGAGGTAGAATTACATTTCCCTCACTTTTTTGAGTTCTTTTTATGTCTGTTTGGACTTGCACAAACATTTGAATTTTGTTATATAAAAACTATCACTTTTAGGCTATTTAGTTTCTCCCATGATATCAAATTTGAAATTTTATTACATTTTTGGGCTTTTGGGATTATAAGGATCAATGGGTTTTTCTCTTTTTTTGAGAGATTTTGAGTTTCATTTTTGCTTGTGTTTTTGTGTCTGCCTCATTTTGCATGATCTCCCATTTGAAATTATCACCATGTTGGAATGTTTTTTTGTAAATTCCCTTAGTTTTATCCCATGATTGTAGTTGGGTTATGCAATTGTCATTAATTTTGGACATTCCTATCATTTTTTTTTATCATGATCCAAACCTTGGGTTTTAAATTGATTTTCTGGTTGATGTGCCTAGCTAGTTATTATGGGAAATGGTTGCCCTTTTGTAGTTATTTTTCCCTTATGAGCTTCTTTCTTGGAATTTTATTATCAGATACCTTAATGGTGTTATGATTTATTTGACATCAACCTTGTAAATCCTTAACTTATTATTTTCCTAATATCTTTTTTAATTCACCCATGAGAGGTGGAACCGTTTAACCAACGGTGGTGAAAGAGACCATGAAAAGGAAAAGTTACTTTTACCATTTGTAATTTAGGAAAAATAAAAAAATAGCTCAGTGTCCCCTTTGGGAATCCTCTATTTTTAGGTAATTAGATACATGTTATAGGTTGTAAGAGCATTTATGATAGTTATGATAGTTTTCATAAGATTCTATGACAACACTTATGATGGTATATGACAAATTCCTTACACGGGTGGACATGCATGAGAGATTCCTTATGAAAGCTATATGAGCATTTTTAATAGGCTATTTTTCTATGTGGTTTTATTTCAATTTGTTTTATGATACCACAATGGTATTCATCCTCATAAATTCCTATAAATTGGGGCCTTGAGATAGAGTTATTCATTCAACCTTGTTCAGTTTCCAGGGTAATAAAGTTCTGGCAATTTTCTACACATGTCTACAAAGAAGTGTATTGTTTTGTATTCTTCATAAGATTAGTAATATACTTTCCTCTCTTTATGTTGTGGATTTCTTTTTCTCGAAATAATTTCTCCATGTAAATCTGGTGTTTTATGTGCAATGACTTTCTAGTTCTTATTTTGATTATGCAATCACCTTATTTAGGGTTAATATTTGGTTTCATATTTGCATAAATAATCAATTTAAGTTATTATTGTAAGATTTTTTCTTATTTTTTTAGAACATTTGGTATCAGATCTAACGATTCTATTGAGGGACAGACACCTTTCTCTTTAAGTGTTGAAGGTGTTTTGCTACAATGGGAGCTTTTATTTTGTGGGATTTTTTGTATATCTAAGAAAGGTTGTATACCATGGTATCTACCTCTTGTCAATATATTGAGAAGTTAAATGGTACTAGTTACAAGATGTGGAATTTAAAAGTTGAAGATATCGTTGAAGAGAGAGATCGGTGGTTTCCAGTTTTAGAAGAAAAGAAACTAGAGGATTTTACCTTATTAGAAGAGTGGAAAAAGTTAGACAAGAAGGCATGCATAACCATTTTGTTGTGTCTCTAAGACTTTTTCCTCATGAATGTCTCTAAAGAAGAAACAACCTACAAGCTATAGAGGAAAATAGGTGATATTATCAAACTAAGACTTTTTCTAACAAGCTATATTTAAAAATCCATTTCTATTATTTGAAAATGAAAGAGGGTGATTCTATTTTTGAACATTTGAATATATTTAATTTGATTTGAAGTCAGCTTACTTCAATAGATGTTAAGATAGAAGATGAAGATAAATGTATCTTGTTGATTTTATCTTTGCCTAATTCTTGGGAAAATCTAGTTGTTTCCATGTGTAGCAGTGGTGTAGAGATTAAGATGGAAAATATAGGTCCTCTTCTTCTTTTAGAAGAGACGAGAAGAAAAACTATGAATTTTGGCTCCCAATATGCCTTGCATGTGTAAGGAATGCCTAAGGAAAAAGAGGCTAAAGGGGATAAGAAGAAGAAGGATAAGTCAAAAGGACTATCTAAGACCCATGTAAAGAGTAGAGTGAAGTGTTGGAATTGTGGTAAGAGAGGGAATGTGAAGAAGGAGTGAAGAAACAAGAAAAAGAGAAATGATATTTCCACGGATAAGTCCCCGAGTGATGGTGATTTTGATGCTTTACTTATTTTAGCTAATTCTGTTAGTAATGATTCTTCACTTCTTGATTTAGGCGCTTCCTACCATATGAATCCTCACAAGAAGTGGTTTTTAGAGTATAAGGAACATGATGAATGATAAAAAAAATTCTTGTTAATAGCACCTCAGTGAAGATTATTGGCAAAGGAAAGGTAAATTTTCATTTCAATGATGGGGGGGATTGTTTCCATTATTAATGTTTTACATGTTCCAAATCTTACAAGAAGTTTACTTCCAGATTCCAATTTAAATGATTCTAGAATGCATGTGACATTTGATAAGTCTAGTTGTAGGTTGGTAAGGAGAAATTTGGTGGTTTTTAAAGGATCTTGGATAGGGACCTTGTTTAAGTTGCACGCTTCTACCCTTTGTAATTAATCTTTTGTAACTAGGACTAAAAATGCATGTATGTTGTCGAACCATAGATTGGGTCACACTGGTGAAAATGGTCTTAAGAATATTCTAGATAAGAAACTAGTTGAAGGGATTTTTTATTATTCTATTAGTAAGAGTGAATTTTTTGAACATTGTGTGTTTGGAAAACAAAATAGATCATCATTTCCTAAAGGAGTCAATAAAGTTAAGAGAATTTTAAAGATTCTTCATTTGGATGTATGTTGATCAATGAATGTTGACTCTTTGAATAGATCTTGGTATTATGTTTCCTTCATTGATGATGTCTCAAGATATACTTGGATTTATTTTGTGCATTAAAAATATGAAGTTTTCACTAGGTTTAAAGAATTTAAGAAATGGTTGAAAGACAATTAGATTATAAGATAAAAGTATTGAGATTTGACAATGGGGGTGAATATCACTCTAGCGAATTTAATGAGTTTTGCAAACATGCAAGAATTGTTAGGAAAAATACTACACCTTACACTCCCCAACAAAATGGTGTAGTAGAAAGAATGAACCACACATCAATGGAAAGAGATAGGAGCATCTTAAGTAGTGATAATCTAGATGAATGTTTCTGGGCAAAAACTATTATTATTGCTTATTATTTGATTAATAGATCTCCTTGTAAAGCTCTTGTTGATAAAACTCCTTATGAAATATGATTTGGTAAAAAGCCTCCAGTTTCACATTTAAGGGTATTTGGTTGTGAGGTTTTTATTCATGTGCCTCAAGAGAAGTGATCTAAATTGGATCCAAAAGTGTAGAAATGCATCTTTCTAGGATATGGTGAGAATGCAAAAGGTTATAAGCTTTGGAATCCTCTAACCCAAAATATGATTTTTTTCTAGAGATGTGATTTTTAGGGAATTTAGAGATGCGTTTGGTGAAGAACAACCAAAGGAAAAGTCAAAGATAGTGCATTTTGAAACTAAGCAAGAAGATACACATGTGGAAGAACAAAGGGATGGATAAGAAGATGGAGAAAAAAAAGAGAGTTCAAGTGAAATTTTAGAAGATTTAGTAGTGACAAAAGAAGTTGATCACAATGAGGAAGAACCTCTTACTCTACCTTTGAGAAGGTCCACAAGAAAATGGAATCTAGTTTACAGGTATAGCCCACTAGATTTTCATTATAAATTTGCTTTACTTTGTACTAATGATGAACCTAGATCTTACAGGGACACACTCTCTTCTGAAGAAAGTGAGTATTGGATGTAAGCCATGCAAGAGGAGATGATAACTTTTGATAGTTGTGACACCTAGGATATTGTTATTTTTTTCCAAAGGAAGAAATCCCATTGAATACAAATGGGTATTTAAGAAGAAATTTAGAGAGCTATAAGGCCAGATTGGTGGCCATGGGCTACTCCCATAGAGAACGAGTTGATTTCACTGAAATATTCTTTCTTGTTGCTAAGTTGACCTCTATTATATTTCTATTATATATTGTTGTTTCTTGTGATTATGAGATAGATTAAATGGATGTTAAAACTGATTTATTGCATGGGGATCTTGGAGAAGAAATTTATATGCGATAGCTTGATGGTTTTAATGAGAAAGGAAAATAAAACTTGGTTTGTAGGTTAAAGTAGTCATTGTATGGTTTGAAACAGTCATCCAAGATGTGGTACCAAAATTTTAATGCATTTTCATTAAAGTTGGGTTATATTAGAAGTAAAGAGAATCATTATGTTTACATTAATATTATTGATGATCAATTATTAATTATTGTCTTATATTGATGACATGTTGTTTATTAGGAACAATAAGGCAATGATTAAAGAGCTCAAAACTTAGCTTTCTAGCACATTTGATATGAAGGACTTGGGGGATACTAGATATATTCTCGAGATAGAAGTAAATAAGGGCTAGGTTCACAAAAAGATTTGGTTAAGTTAGAGTAAGTATGTTGACACCATTTTTTAGAGATTTAAAATGCAAGACTATAAGCCAATGAGTATTCCATTTTTGGTTGGTACTAAGTTGAGTTTAGACATGTGTCCAAAATATGATGATGATATTTAAGATATGTATAATTTTTCTTATGATATTAGTGTTGACATTTTAATGTATGCAATGGTTTGTACAAGACCAGATATAGCCCAAGCAGTGAGAGCTCTAAGGAGGTTTATGTCTAACCCTGGTAGAGAGCATTAGAATTTTGTTAAAATGGTTTTAAGATATTTGTGAGGACTTATGATTACTATTTGGTTTGTTAAGTTATTGATAATGTGGATAATTCATTAGACATAGATGGTTTTGTTAATGTAGATGGGGGAGGTGAGTTGGATAGGTGAGGATATGCAAGTGGCTATGTGTTTACTTTGTTTGGAGGTGTAGTGAGTTGGATGAGTAAAAGACAACCTATAGTTGCATTGTCCACCACCAAAGTAGAGTATACAATTGCTACACATGCCTATGAGGAGTAATTTTGGTTAAAAATACTTGGTAATGGTATTGATTTTGATTGCAAGACAATGAAAATTGGATGTGATAGTTAGAGTGTCATATGTTTGGCCAAAAATACTATGTATCATTCTCGTAATAAACACATTGATGTTTAGTATTACTTTGTGCAAGAAATGGTTGAAAGTGGATAGGTCTTTCTTGAAAAATTTGACACTTTGGATAATGTTTTAGATTCTCTCATGAAGCCATTAACCACAGATAAGTTCTCTTGGTGTATTAAGGTCACGGGCCTTGATCATTGTACTTGATTCACATTTTGTAACTAAATGGGATAATTTACAATGTATGATGTCAAGTGGGAGAATGTTAGGATTTATGTGCCATAAACATTGTGAATCCTTAATTTAATATTTTCTTAATATCTTTTGTAATTTACCCATAAGAGGTGGAACCGTTTAACCAACGATGGTGAAAGAGACCATGAAAAGGAAAAGTTACTTTTACCATTTGTAATTTAGGAAAAAGACAAAATAGTAGATGTCCCCTCTTAGGATCCTCTATTTTGAGGTAACTAGACACTTTTTACAGGTTTTAAGAGCATCTATGATAGTTATGGCATCTATCATAAGATTCTATAACAATTCTTATGACAGTTTATGACAATTTCCTTACACGGGTGGACATGCATGAGAGATGCCTTATGAGAGTTGTAAGAGAATTTGTAAGAGGCTATTTTTGGGGGTGGACGTGAGGATTTTTTTAGGTGGTTTTATTTCCCTTTTTTTATGATACCACAATGGTATTCATCCTCATAAATTCCTATAAATTAGGGCCTTGAGCTAGAGTTATTCATTCAGTCTTGTTCAGTTTCCAGGGTAATAGAGTGTTGTCAATTTTATACATAGGTCAACAACAAAAATGTATTTTTGTTTTATTATTCATTGTATTAGTAATATACTTGCATCTCTTTTTTTGGTGGATTTTTTTTATTAAAAGGGTTTCTCCATGTAAATCTGGTGTCTTATGTGCAATGGCTTTCTAGTTCTTGTTTTGATTCTACAATCACTTTATTCAAGGTTAGTCTTTGGTTTCATATTTGCATAAATAATTAGTTTAAGTTATTATTACAAGTTTTCTTCACCTTGTCTTATAACAAATGGATCATTTACGGATGTTGATATACCATGTGCACTTTTATGTTGGATCATCTTGGGACCCGAGCTCTTGGTGATGAGACCAATAGAGAATTCTTGTACACTATCTTATTGCCTTGGGTTCTTGGCTTTATTTATGCTTTCTTTTGGTTTGCATTGGATTTATTGGTGTTGTATTTGGGACCACATCCTTTAGCATAGTTGAGATATGCCTACTTGATGGGATCCTGAGAGACTTATACTCTTGGTTCATGACCAATTGAGTACTTCTTGTATTTTGATGGAAGATTGATCTTTGAGCCTTTCATGGCCTTGTGTTTATTTTTGTTGCATTTACCCTTTGTTTTTGGCACAGTTCATGCCTGATTTGAGCTCACATTTGAGTTATGGATGTATAGTTTTTGAGACCTCATCCTTAGCATAATAGAGTTATGCTCATTGATGGGATCTTGAGAGACGTGTACTCTTGGTAGAAGTCCAATTGAACATACCTTACTTTACTTGTAGTTTTGTGACTTGTGAGTATTTTATTGCATTGTTTGAATTGTGCCTTATTTTTGTAACAAGATGATTTTTTTTGGTGTTGATTAGTGGAGGGGAGTGGCTCTCCAAGGTGGGTTGGGATACAAAGGGGTCCTAGGATAACCTTCGGTAGAGTTCTTAATGATAACTGATTGATTTAATAAATTAATGAGGTAAAACAAAATACAACTTAATGTGACTACCTTGTCATTGTTTGAGGAATTCGATATGGTATGTCTTACCTTGCCATCACTTGAGGATGTTGATATGGCATAGTACCTTACCATCTACATGTGTTGATATGGTACAAATTTAGCCTTATTATCTAGAGATGTTGATATGGCTCAATAGAGATTCCTTTATGAGAGAAGGATTGCTTGAAGTTTCATGGGCCACCATGTGCCATATGATGATCATCCCACTCTTGAGTCTTTGCATCAAATCCTTTTTTAGGTTCAAGTAGTGACATGATATACTAGTGATTTGGTATAGCATATGGATTTTCATCTACGTGTCTTGAGTGTTCTCCATGTTGTTCATGATTATTTTTATTTACACGCATTGATTGGTGTGAGTGTATACCTAGATTCACTTGTATGCTTGATTTTGTGTTGGACCATGTGAGTACCTTTGTGAGCATGATGGGGTGGCTTAGAGGGTTCCACATGGTTAGGTGGTGTGACAAACCACTATTGGGGACCAATGTAAAAGTAATGGACTTGATTAAGAGACTCAATGTGATGTAGATAACTTGTTCTTTCCTTGCTCTCTCTCCTTACTACTTTATATACTCATGTTATGCTTTTAGTTTTTGTACTTTGTTTATTTTTTGTACAGAAATGTAATTGAGTGTATTTGACCTCAATTTAGTGCATCTGATACTCCCTAGTGTGGAGCTAGCATTTATTAGACCATACATTGGTGCCAACATGAGAAATTATGTAAAATTAACCTTTCTGGATAGATATTTTCATTCATTTGTTGCCTCTACGCATAGGTTTGCAAGTCCTATGCATACATTTATTTCTCATGCACATTCTTTAATCCATTTTGTGCATTTGTTCTAGTAAAATACACATATGTGACTATGGTCTTGCACATTTGTGATAGTTTTTACTTCCTATGTGTTTGTGCCAATTTGGATCTAAGATTTTGTTTCCTTACGTTCTCAAGAGTATTTTCATTTATTCACTTCCCATTTTATGTTGTGTTGATGTGGTTTATCTCACTTTTCATTTTGGGCTTAAAATGAACTTAGTGTAGTAGTTCATTGAGGATCGATTTAGTGTCCTCTTTAGAAGAAGACATGTGTCATTGATTGACTTGGTTCCTTGAGGCTTGTGGCATTTTTTTGTACTTTCAATATGTGACCATGGAGTGAGACCATGTCATTCTAGTTGAGTGTTTCTAATGGTCTGGGAACCCTTTGAAGTGCTTATAAGACTTTATCTCATGATTGGTCATTTGGAAATCATTGTATGTATCCTTGTTTCATATGCAATGTCATTTTGATTATGAACTTATGTCATTGATGTTATGATTATTGAAAAAATATTCAGTGCATGTTTGACCCTTTTTTTTAGGGTTCATTGGTGAGGCATTACAACCTATCATACATGTTTAGTATGAATGGCTAGCGGGGAACCACTACAAAAGTATCAATAACTTAAAAATATCTTCTAGCCATGAAATACACATGCTAATCTCCACCCATACTAGTATATCTATGTCATGTAGCATAATGTTTGGCACAAAAATTTCTTTCAATAACAACAATGCATCCAACTTCATCCCAAACAATACAACCTACACTCGAGATGTTAGGATTTTTGAGGCCTTATAAAAATTTGCCTTCATCCATGCATCCTCCTTGTGGCCTTTTCCATGTTACTTCCTTTGTCTATGTTTTGTTGATAGGATCATTATTTCTAATCCAATGTGAGATTCTTAGTTTTTTCCTTCTCAATTTCATCATCACATCCCATTTTGTAAAATTAACCTCCTTTGACACAAATTTCCCTTTCATATTTTTAATAATCTTTTCAATTGTTGCTTCTACCTTGTTTGGGAAAGAACTTATGTTCATTTATTTCTCCTTAAATAATCTCCTATTCCTTTCCTTCCATAATTACCATGCCATTATTGATGGACAAATGACCATATAAATTTAAAGGCTAACTTTTTTTTTATGATTGACTAGCTTCAAAAAAGTCATAAGATGTCATTGGGGAGTGCACTAAGTAATCCTAATTTTACACAAAACCAAATCTAATTTTTGGGGGGAGAAAGGACACCCCAAGAGAGAATGATCCATTGTTTCTTTTTTCTCTTGATAGAGATTGCATCTTGAAGGGCTATGGAAGTCCATCCTCCTAAACCTCTCTACTGTTAATATTCTTTTTTTTCAATGTAGCCCATACAAAAAGGCTTTTTTCGGGAAGGCTAAATTTATTCCAACAATATTCTAATGGAAGCTACATGCCCCACCTATCTTAGTTGCCTATTACCTTTTCATATACATCCTTAGCATTGTAGATTTCCATATTTGATCCACACCAAACAATTGTGTCTACCCTTGGTTTGAAGACCAATGCTCTCTCAACTAATATATTATACAAGAGTTGCACATCTTGATTATTAAAATGTAGAATATTGAAATCCTTCTATCTCCATCCATTTAGATCATCTATGACATCATAATCGAAACAATATCTAATCTAGGGATTATATCTCTGTGAGAGGGTGTTTTTGACATTGCGTATATCCAAAAGACTATCAATACTGGGATACCCTAACCATGAATCAAACTGGAATAGAGCCTTACTACCATCATGTATATCCCATGAAATGTAATTGATTATTGTTGAATTACATTTTTTTATAAATTTCCATAGTCATGACCCTTTTAGGGGATTGAGGTTTGTCACCATGCCTTATGTTCAATTACTACCAAAGTAATTTGTTTGCAATATTCGAACCAATTTCCTATGAGGTTCCTTATGCATCCTCAGTACTAGTTTGTTCTCCAATGCCTTATTTTGTATTGTTTAGTTTATGATCCCAAGACCACCTTCTTATTTTGTTTTTCAAATCTTGTCTCATGATACTAATGCTTTTTTTTCCTTATCTTTTGACCCTTCCCAAAATAATTTTTGTATTATCTATTTTAATTTTTTAGACACACCTATTGGTAGTACTACAGAAGGCATGAGCTATATGGGAATTGTTGAAATGGCTTACCTTAGCATAGTTAGTTTTCCTACCCATGTGAGAAAAATAACCTTCTAAGAGGCCATCTTGTACCACATTCTCTATTTTAGATTATCCCACAAACTACTTGTTCTAAGACACCTTGGCAAGGGGGATCCCAAGATAAATGCATAGAAGTTTCTCTTGGTTGAAACCCAAGATCTATAGAATGTCCCTTTCTAACTTGAGAGTTACGTTGAAGAAAAAAATAATGACTTCTCTCTACTAACTTCTCAACTAGCAACCAAAGCATAACAATTTAGAGTACATTTTATGTGATGAGTCTTTCTCCTTTTGGCCAAGCCAAAACACATGGTATCCTCTACAATTTTTTATTGTGATTAGAGGGGGAAAAGTATTAGTAATTTATAATCCTTGGATAAGACCCATTTAAATACTTTTACACAAAGATTAACCAAGAGCTTCTACTGTTAGCATAAATAGAAAGGATGATAGAAGATTGTATTGGTGAATTCTCTTAGAAATTTCAAAGAAACCTTCTAGTGACCCATTAAAAAAAAACTAAAACTTGGGTGTGGATATGTACGTGAAGATACAATTCAACCACCACTTATTGAAGCTAAAGGTTTTCATCATTTTCAACAAAAATATCTAATTGACCCTATCATATACCTTTTTAATGTCTAATTTGATGATCATCCCTTCCTCTTTCATTGTTTGGATCAAGTGAATTACTTATTGAGCTATGATCACACCATCCATAATGGATCTTCCTAAAAAAAACCCTATTTGTTCATATGAAATGATATAAGAGAGAATTAACTTTAACCTGTTGGCAATGGATTTTTTCATGACCTTACAAATTGTATTGCATAAAGAGATTGGCCTGAAATCACATAATGATTTTGCTGCATTTTTTTTAGGAATCAGCGCTATAAAGGTGTTCTTTACTTCTTTCAACAAGTGGCTTGATCTCCAAGATATATTGATTTCCTCTTGTAGGTCTTGATTGACCAATTATGTCTTGACACTTTTGAAAAAACTTGTTGGTCATCCATTCAGTGTAGGGGCCTTATCTAGGTGTAATTGAAAAAGTGCCTTTTTTATATTTGTACATGAAAACTCTTGATTAAGAAAGTTGTTCTCATCATCTATGACCATGCCAATAATGTAATGTAGCATTGCTTCCTATTCTCTCATATTTGATCCCTCATTGGAATTCAACATATTTTTGAAGAAGGATATTGTGATCCTAAAAATTTCTCCAGGGTCTTCCACTTTAGACTGATCTAATAATTTAAGAGATGTGATCTTGTTCATTTTCCTCCACTGCTTTGTATGATTGTGAAAAATTTTGGTATTACTTTCTCCTTCTTTTATATAAGTTTCTCAAGATTTTTTCCTCAAGAAGATTTCTTCCTTGGCAAGGATGGCCTTAGATGTTGGTAGGAGTTCATTTTCCTTCAATAAAAGGTCTTAATCTATCCCACCCATTATTACTATCTCATCAAGGGTTTTTATCTCTATTCATATCTCATTATTTGAATAAAAAGTGTCATTGAAATGTTCTTTATTCCATATTCTAAGTTTATGTTTTATTCTCTTCAACTTGGTGATCAAAATAAATATTTTAGATCCCTCAATTATCTCATTATAATCTCACCATTCCTTAATTAAATAAATTTTTTGGTTCTTTCATCAATGTGTTCTCAAACTTAAAAGGGCTCATGTATGGTTTCTTGTCCCATAGAATCTCTATTGAAAAGGAAAGTGATTTTATCCCAACAAAGGTAGTGTTGGTTCCCAAAATTTCAAGTTGGAATCCTATGAGCCTTCCCAACTCAATGCTAGCATATCCAACCTGTTATGGCCAACTTGACAAGACTAATCCAAAGATCCAAGTCTTCTGCACTTTTGGCTTTGTAGGACCAAGGCGGGTGCACCTATTCCTAAGCCTACTCCTTAGGCCTTAGGATTTTTATAGAAGATTAGTTGATCACAATTGCAACCAAAATTATTTCCAAATGGAAAGAACTTGGAGAATCCTTAGTATGCAAAACTTTGTACAATATGTGAAAATGCTTAAAAATATGTTGGCAAATGAGAGTGCTTGAGAATACTGAATATTGAATACTTGAAAATGAAATTTCTTTGAAATTATATTGCTTGAAAATTAAAATATTTATATAAGATTCATTAATAATTGAAATGATGCTTGCAATAAGGAGATGTAGAAAATAGTCACTAACTTCAACTATGAATCCAATGATTACTTTTCAATGATCCTAAAGATCAGTGCCTTATTCATTTGGGAAATAGAGTCTACCACATTGAAGATTCTTATGTACAACTTTATGGGACAATATACATCAGAATATTATCAATTTTTCCTATGCTCTAAATGCACAAAATTAATCATATATGAAACTCAATGTTAGTGCAATAGGATTTTAACTTCTTTGGTGAGAAGACCAATTAGACAAGGATGAGGAAATACATGTATATTTCACATTATCCCTATTTATAAAACAAAGAATGCTTGAAGGACCTTAATGCGCAAGCATTGTTAGGAACAACTCACCAATTACCTTGGTGACCACAAAGGACTAATTCAATTTGCAATTTATCCATATGCATCAAATGAACAAAAATATGAAAACTTTATTGATCATGAAAGAATAATACATAAGTTCATTTTGCAAGGCGTGACTTCTAATCTATAGTCCTAATTAAAATTGGTATCTATCTCTTGAATTTGGTCCTCCTAGCCTTGTTGATTTTAGTATCCTCATTTATATGCAAATGAAAGGATGCATACAAGCTTCAAATTAATGTGACTCTTTGTGAAGAAAACCTAATCCTATGTCAATGACTATAACTACCAGATTACAACAAGAAAAACTCTAATGATCATAAGAAAAATGATCTGCAAATGTCATTAGGCACAAAACTTCTCTGTTAGTCTACAAATAGCCATTGAATGTCATAATTGTGACCGTTGAATTTCAAAAATACGTTGCTTTCCCTTTCTAAACATTTTGTGGTCACAACTATATCCTTTGGAATTTGCATCATGCCGAAGTGAAATCCCAAGTGACCACGTGGAAACATTTCACTTGTCCTCAATGTTGGAGCTCTAAATTTTGGGCAAACTTTGGAGTCCTATATAGTGATAAAACCCTAAAAAATGGCCTCTTAAACTCCATGCCCAATAATTAATGATGGAGTACATGAAATGGGATGAAAAAATTATATTAATTTTCAATTAAAAGTTGGGAGATGAAGAAAGGAAATTGTGTGACAGGAAAAATCAAAATTTTGTGGTCAAAGCCTTCAGAAAATGTTGGAATTTTGACCTGCCTCAAAGATGATGTCGACAGAGCTTGAAGATGGCCGTATTTTAAAAATCTAAAACGACCCAGTTTGGGAAATCAAATTTACTATCTCCAATAAAAATGTTACTTTTCCACGAGGTGTTTTGTTTTTTCAACCAGACCCAAATCCGAAAGTTAGGTAGTTATTTTTAGTTAGTTTATTGTTTTTCAAAATAATTTGTAATAAGGGTTGTGTCTTTTCACCCTAAAGAGGTGTGAAAGCCACTCAAACACATATATATACATAATGTCAAATGTAAAGAGAGAAGACAATACAATTCAGATTTTCATAAGATAGAATTTGATCACAACTGCAATATGAACTCTAATGAACTATTTTTTCAACATTAATAAAGATAAGTGCTCTTCTTTTTATTTGTGGTTATAAGTTATATGTTTTCAATTAGTCTTTTGGATATTCTATTAAATAGAATATTTCACTATGTTGAATTCCCTGAGTATCATAATTCAAACTTAATATATATAGTTTAAAAATCAATTGAAAGATCTGTGTATCTTCTCTTGTTTTTATCGGTCTCTTAATTTGAGTTAAATTCGATAAGATTAGCTATATAGATTGATTTGAATTATAAGTCAAGTGGAAGCTTGTGAAGTGATGGTCTTGTCTTATTAAAGCAAGTTTTTAAAATTGTCTCTGATCGTACGTAGGATTGAAGGTTTTATGACTCTATAACCCAAGTACTTAGAAGGCACTAATCTAATCTTTAATTGGAAATTGTTATATTTAGTTCATTTGTAGTTTGTAGATCATTAAATCATTATTTCAAAGCATTACTTTTAAGTCTTTAGTATAATCCATTTAGTCAAGTATTATAGAGTAGATATTTTCAGGAGATTAGTTGTTTTCCTCAAAGGATCATTCACCACCGTTGGAGGAATCTTGTTTTGTGTACGTAGTTGTGTGACACAGAGAATTTAATAGTTCAAAGTGAATTTGGGCCTACCAGCCTTGGCTTGATTAAGCCAGAATTATAGAGGTATCAATTTGTACCTATCAGTTGGCCAAATCTGAACCATCATTTTTGGGTACCAACACTCAACATCCTCTGTTATATTCCTCCATTGACCTCTTATTATCCTTTGTACTACTAAGAGCACTCTTCGCAACACATGCATCAAATCTACAGCTCCCATCATCAACTGTTAATAGTTGTTGGATGAACTTCAAATAAAGGACCCACGATGCATTTTAGGCCAAATTTTGGAAAATACCTTCTCCTTTGAGAATGTGTAGTGGAATGAAGACATGTGGCATGAGTTACTAATTAATTCAGATTTAAATTGTAATCTTCTCAGGTGTAACTTGAAGTTAATTGTCAGACAACTAAAGGTGCATAAAAATGAACGTGTATTGCATAGATAATATTGACCTAATCTTGATGAAAAGGTATTCAAAGATTAAGGCCCCTATTGATTGAACCCTTGGATTAACTTCCTGCTGCAGATCAACAACTAATATTTAAAACACAGATCCTCCTAGCCATTTAGGATATAAATATGAATTTTTTGTTGCAAGTCCTGCAAACCAAAAATAGAGAATAATGAGAACACAGAAGATTTAATTGTGAGTGATAGGTAACAGATAAAAACATGAAATTTTCAGGACTTCTTCATTATATTGATCAAGGACAACATGAATATGAGATAAAACTATAAGAATATTTATTTTGAAGCCTTGATTAATAATGGTTTAGGAGTGTTACCTCATCAATATGCATGCAAATGACTTAGGAGAATAATCCTAATTATATTAATATAAAAATAATGATTAAAACAACAGGAATGCTTCACATTAAGAGTACTAAAATGTCAAATTAAATGCAGAAATGAAGCCAAATTTTGTAGAAATTGAAGGCTCAATTAGTAGCTCTTATTGGAGACACATGCCCCTTGTTGGCATGATGAGCACCTTAGCTATCTCTGGGTGAAGAAGACTTGCAAGTAGATAGATTGGATGCAACAAGACAATAATGAAATAAAATTAACACAATAGGGTCTAAAATGTAAGAGAAGAAGGAAAGGAAAAAAAAACCCTATGTGCCCCTTTTGTAGCATAATAAAATGAAATGACTTGAAGCCACTCAAAAGAGAGTCTACTCTTTCCTCTATCAAACACCAGATTATGATCTTGTAACAATCCATTCCTTCTCATCATAAAAACATCTTCTTCCTTAGTATGATTAGCTTTATGAGCCAAATTAAAATAACAACCATTGCATGATCTATCATAAGTCCTTGGTAAATCTTATGATATGTCATAGATGCCTAACATGTTATGCGCATTCAAATATTGATCAAGGAAACCCAATGTTTGATTGCATCTATTTCCCACTGCAATCTTCTGATAAACATCAACATACATGTGTTTTTCCTTTATCACTTTCTTATGATCATAATTTATATTTTCCTTATCAACAAGAGCATAACCAATTTCATAGTCATTTAGCCCAAACATTTGATCCTTTGCTTCACACATTTGATTAGTATACATGGAAGAATTTAATCCCTAAAATAATCATGATGAAAACTTAAATATTTTTCCCTTAGCATTTTCTTAATGAATTTTATCACAAAGTATATAGGGATACTTACCTCAGTTTGCTGCCTATACTTCATACCTAGTTTATGGGCATCATCCATTTGATCGGGACTTACTAGTTTCTCTTTATGAATGCAATCCTTGGTATCTGAATTTTGTTTATCACTTGAGAGATCATCAGGTACATTGTAATCTTCACTAGATTAATCTACCCAAGAGTCATTTGTTTGATTAATCATACAAACATTTGAATCAGTGTCTTCTGCTAAAGTGTCTTCTTGCATACAATTTTCTCCATCTCCATGATTTAGATGTAGTTATTTTCCACAAAAAAAAATTCACAAATAGCTCATGTTTAGAAGATGTCACTTTACATATGTCAATATTTTGATAAGACATGACACATAAAGAATATTCAAAGTCATGCTCATCTGTTCTCATCTCACTATCTTTATCCGATTTAATCTTTTCTTCAGACTTGGGATATAGAATCTATTCATAAAATAGGTGTAAGGATGGCTCATGTGTAAGATATGCTTCTTCACTCATATCAAGGATCTAATCAGATGTGATACTTAAAATATCTTCAGAGCTATTTTTCAACACATTCCCCTCATTGTGCTTGTCTAATTTTGTCTCATCTTTACTCATTTGATACAACTCCTGCTCATAGGATGAATTGAAGAATATCTCACCTTCTAAATATACTTCCCCACACAGGTCATGAGTTTCATCATCTTCAAAATATTCATTAGGCATACTATTTTAATTTTTCTCATCATGATGTGTGTGTTCATCTCTCATAGGGTTTGATACTTCTTTCATTGTGTACATCTTTATTTCATATATAAGACATGACTCATGTTCAGAGAAAATTTCTTTATGCTACTGATGGACTTGACTGTATAGAAAATCCTCTTCAAATGTTTCATCTTTCTGAGGTTGATCCGTAAATTCATCAAAATTTTGATACATGTGTAATGAATCATTAGTTTTTTTACTTTGATAAAACATGAAATTTTTTTTTACCATGTTTCCCAATGTACTTTTGATATTCAGTCTCTAGTAAATTAGAGATTTTTTCTACACTGAGAAGGTCTTCTTCCTCATCACTGATATATGTTTCAACACAAGTGTCATCATGAATTAATTCTTCCTCAATCTGATCCAAAATTCCTTATTCTTTTGAATCTAAAACATCATTAGGTCTTTGTGGCCCTTCTGTAAATTTCTCTATATTCATCATCTTCCTCCATCATTACATTATGGAAATCTTTTAGCGGAAATTTCAAACCTAACTCACGAATCTTATTTAGTAACTCCCTGCATAGAGGCCTAATATATGAAGGTATTTCTTGATAAATGTTTACCATGCTCATTAACAAATGCACTACAGATTCACCTTCATATCTTTCCAAATTGAAAAATGCATCTGAGGGGGACATATAAGATTGTAATTTTGTAATACAATCCTGATTTTCTTCTTGTGTAGATGGGTACTCATCTTCCTTAACTATGCCATGAAATTCATGCATGAACCATTGTTCAAATTCCCTCCATGATGAGATGTTTTGTGTAGGTAGTGATTCATATGCTTCTCTTGCATAATCCCTTAAAGTCCTGACAAATAGATTCATCAGATGATCTTCTGCACAAATCTCATAATCTTCTATAAATGTGTAAAATAAATCCAAATGGTCAAATGGTGATTTATCCCATTCTCCATTTAACTTTGGTAAAAGATGTGAAAGTTTAGGGAATAACTTATTAGGGATGCATTGAAATCTTCTAAGATCCAATGGTCTGATGCCATCTAGAATAAATGGTTTTCTCTTAAATGGCTATTTATTTTGATATATTCTAAAAAATTACTCTCTTTCAAAAAGGAAAATTTTCATCTCCTTTTGGATCTTCTCCCTCATTAGAGTCATTGACTGAAATATTTATTGAATAGAGTCGTCACCTCTCTTCGAGGAAAATGTTACTATGTTGGTCTTCTAGGTTCTTCCTTCTAGCAAAGTGTACTTCTTATGTCTCCAAAGAATCTAGAAAATATTCTTATAAATAACTCCCCAATAGAGTCGCCAATCTATTGTCTGACTCTTCTAAGATCCAATGGTCTGATGCCATCTGGAATAAATGGTTTTCTCTGAAATGACTGTTTATTTTGATATATTCTAAAAAATTACTCTCTCTTTCAAAAAGGAAATTTTTCATCTCCTTTTGGATCTTCTCCCTCATTAGAGTCACTGACTGAAATATTTATTGAATAGATTCGTCACCTCTCTTCGAGAAAAATGTTACTTTGTTGGTCTTCTAGGTTCTTCCTTCCAGCAAAGTGTACTTCTTATGTCTCCAAAGAATCTAGAAAATATTCTTATAAATAACTCCCCAACAAAGTCGCCAATCTATTATCGGACTCGGATGGGGCAAATTGAAAATATCCAATCTTCAGAAAATTAACACCAGAGTTTCTAGGTAAACTTCAACAATATTTTATGAATAAATCCCGAGCAGAGTTGCCAATCTGTTGGTTCCCAAAACTATAAGTTGGAATCCTACGAGCCTTGCCAAATCAATGCTAGGATATCCAACCCCTTATAGCCAACTTGACAAGACTGATCCAAAGATCCAAGTCTTCTACACTTTTGGCTCTACAGGACCAAGACAAGTGCACCTATGCCTAAGCCTACTCCTTAGGCCTTAGGCTTTTCATAGAAGATTAGTTGATCACAATTGCAACCAGGATCATTTCCAAATGGAAAGAACTTGGAGAATCCTTAGTATGCAACACTTGGTACAATATGTGAAAATTCTTAAAAATATATTTGCAAATGAGAATGCTTGAGAATACTGAATATTGAATACTTGAAAATGAAATAGCTTTGAAAGTATATTGTTTGAAAATTAAAATGTTTATATAAAATTTATTAATAATTGAAATGATGCTTGCAAGAAGGAGATGTTGAAAAGAGTCATTAACTTTAACGATGAATCCAATTATTAATTTTCAATGATCCTAAAGATAAGTGCCTTGTTCATTTGGGAAATAGAGTCTACCACAAATGAAGATTCTTATGTACAACTTTATGGGATAATATACATCAGAATATTATCAATTGTTCTTATGCTCTAAATGTAGAAAATCAATCATATATGCAACTCAATGTTAGTCCAATAGGATTTTAACTTCTTTGGTGGGAAGACCAATTAGACAAGGATGAGGAAACACCTGTATATTCACATTATCCCTATTTATCAAACAAAGAATGCTATGAAGGACCTTACTGCACAAGCATTGTCAAGAACAACTCACCAATTACCTTGGTGACCACAAAGGACTAATTCAAGTTGTGATTTATCCCTATGCCTCAAATGAACATAAAAAAATTATTGATCATTAAATAATAATACATAAGTTCATGGTGCAAGCCATGACTTCTGATCTACAGGTCTAATTACAAATTGGTATCTATCTCTTGAATTTGGTCCTCCTAGACTTGTTGATTTCGGTATCCTTATTTATATGCAAATGAAAGGATGCATAAAAGATTCAAATCAATGTGACTCTTCATGAAGAAAACCTAATCCTATGTTAATGACTACAACTGCCAGATTACAATAAGAAAAACTCTAATGATCATAAGCAAAACAATATGCAAATGTCATTATGCACAAAACTTCTCTGTTAGTCTACAAATAGTCGTTGAATTTCATAATTGTAACCGTTGGATTTTAAAAATACATTGCTTTCCCTTTGTAAACATTTGACGATCATGATTATATCGTCTGAAATCTGCATCATGCTAAAATGAAATCCCAAGTGACCATGTGGAACTGTTTCACTTGTCCTCGACATCCTCTGTTATATTCCTTCGTTGACCTCTTGTTATCCTTCGTGCTACTAAGAGAACTCTTGGTGACACATGCATCAAATCCATGGCTCCCATCATCAACTATTAACAACCATTGGATGAACTTCAAATCAAGGGCCCACAATGCATTTCGAGCCAAATTTTGGAAAACACCTCTTTTGAGAATGTGCAGTGGAATGAAGACACATGGCATGAGTTACTAATTAATTTGGATTTAAACTACAATATTCTTAGGCATAACTTGAAGTTAACTGTCGAACAACTAAAGGTGCATTGAAATGCACATGCACTACATCGACAATCATGACCTAATCTTGATGAAAAGGCATTCTAAGATTAAGGCCCCTGATGATTGAACGCTTGGAGGAACTTCTTGCCGCAAATCAACAACTGCTATTTAAAACACAGATCCTCCTAGCCTGTTTAGGATATAAATATGACTTTTTTGGCGCCAAGCCCTGCAAACCAAAAATAGAGAATAGTGAGAACATAGAAGATTTAATCACTAGTACATTTTGCACCATTTTTTGACACAATATTGGTCAAAGTTTCTACCCAACACGGTCGAATAGTCGACCAACTGGTTCATCGCTATTATCTGCGTTGAAATATCAACCCATACCTGAAACCATTGAATGATTAACTCCCATATTGGTCGAAAAAGAGGGCAATCTAGGCCAAAAATAACATTGGCATGTGTTTGTGTATTGGTCGATCTTTCGACCAATATAGATTAATATTGGTAGAAAAATTTGGTCATTCTGACCAAGATGCCAAACTTGTGACAATCATATTTCAACCACAGTTGGTCTAAATATTTAGCAGCTCTGACCAAGATGCCAAACCCGCAATGCCACATTTCGACATAGAATGGTTGATTTTATGCCAGAGTTTCAATGCAGGTTGGTCAAAATTTTGACAAAACGCGTAGTGTTTAAAAAGAAATTGAAGATAAATATCTAGACTAATCACCAATGACATCCTGATCAGTGATTAGTCTAGATATTTATCTTCAAGTGTCCACACTCATTCTACTGCTTGTTGCCTGCGGATCCCTGCTCATTCTATTTTCTAGACTGCTTTGGGCTCTAGCAATCCATCTGCTTTGCTCTACGTGAAACTGTGGGTTTTTTCATTTTGTTTGAACTATTTGAGAGATAGGCTTTGAATGGTGATTCGTGAATTGAAAGATCTTCCTCTTAGACATCCACAACTCTTCAAATATATTGGTGTGAAGCCCCCAAAGGGTATTCTACTCTATGGGCCTCCTAGTTTTGGGAAAACTTTAATTGCTAAGGCAGTCGCAAATGAAACCGGTGCCTTCTTTTTCTGTATCAATGGACCTGAGATCATGTCAAAGTTGGCTGGAGAAAGTGAAAGCAATCTTCAGAAGGTTTTTGAGGAGGCTGAGAAGAATGCCCCATCCATTATATTTATTGATGAAATTGATTCTATAGCTCCCAAGAGGGAAAAAAAACCACGGAGAAGTTGAGAGGAGAATTGTTTCTCAACTTCTTACGCTTATGGATGGACTTAAATCATGTGCCCATGTTATTGTTATGGGAGCAACTAACTAACCAAATAGTATTGATCCATCACTCAGAAGGTTTGGAAGGTTCGACAGGGAGATTGATATTGGGGTTCTGGATGAAGTGGGCAGGTTGGAAGTGCTTCGCATCCATACAAAGAATATGAAGCTCTTTGCTAATGTACGTATATTGGGGCCTTATTTTTTGTACTTCTATATCTAATGTTAAATAATTCTTGGATTTTGAAAGCATTTATTAATCTTTATGTTTCTTGATGGAGTATCTATTTATCTTTAGTTTTCTTGTTACAGGTTGATCTTGAAAATATTGCTAAGGATACCCATGGATAGGTTGGAGAAGATCTTGTTGCTTTGTGTACTGAGGTTGCACTTCACTGCATTAGGGAAAAGATGGATGTTATAGACTTAGAAGATGAGACAATAGATGTTGAGATTCTAAACTCCATGGCCGTTAGTAATGAGCACTTCTAGACTGCTTTGGGCTCTAGCAATCCATCTGCTAAAGCTATTGCTAACAAATGTCAGGCCAATTTCATTAGTGTGAAGGACCCTGAATTGTTAACAATGTGGTTTGGAGAGAGCGAGGCTAATGTGAGGGAAATTTTTTATAAAGCTAGAGGACCAACTCCTTGCGTCTTGTTTTTTGATGAGCTTGATTCTATTGCTACATAGGTGTGTTGATTTTTTATGAGTGAAGTTCAAGTTGAGGACGGTGAATATATTTGAGTAGGAATTTTGTTTGAACTATTTGAGATAGGCTCTCTAACTGGTGATGCATAACTGGTTTGCATGTTTGCAGCGTGGAAGTAGTGTTGGGGATGTTAGCGGTGTCACAGACAGAGTCCTTAACCAGTTGTTGATGGAGATGGATGGTATGATAGCCAAGAAAATAGTTTTCATTATTGGTGCTACAAACAAACCCGATATCATCGATCCTGCATTGCTAAGGCCTGGCCGACTTGACCAGTTGATTTATATTCCCTTACCTAATGAGTCCTCACGTTATCAAATTTTCAAGTCTTGCTTGAGAAAATCACATGTATCAAAGGATGTGGACCTAATGGCACTAACCCGTTATACCGAAGGATTTAGTGGAGCCGATATTATAGAGATTTGTTAGCAGGCTTGCAAGTATGCTATTAGAGAAAACATTGAGAAGGTGAGTTTCAATTGTGCTAGCTTTTGCAAACTAGATTTGGTTATGGATTTTTTAATGGTTTTATTTGAACTGGTGTATTATAATTTTACATTTTTTGATTCAAATTCCCTCCACTTGTATCTTATTATTTCAATTTGTCATGTCCTCTTTCCTTTGCACTATTACTGCCAATATTAATATATTATCTCACAAATAGATGCAAATTCACAAATTAATTTTCTAGATTCAGCATTTCATCATTTACGAAGAACTACCAATATCAATATATTATCTCCCAATGTATATTACATACAACTTTTAAAATTATAAATATACAAATCTATAAAATATACATATATAACATAAAAGGAAGTTTTGATGCATACTGACAAATAAAATAAGGAAAGCTTCTACTCTCTTGATTTGTAAAATTTTCTCTGCCTCTACTTTTTCTTGTGTTGCCACCCTCATTCTTGCAGCTGATATAAAACAATGAAATGAATGATGGTGAAATTGAGAGAAGTTTTGGGTAAATAAACTAAACAGATATATAACAAAAATATGAACAAAGTTGAGGATAATGAGTTGGGTTTTCTTAAATAAATGAATACCATCAACCCATTTACAAAATGCAAAAGTATATGCTAGCAATCTCCAACAATATCATGGTAAAAAGGACATTTAGTATTGGATGTAAAAGTCTTGCCTGCATTTATTTCATTCATTGCTTTCTTGACATGCACATCAACCTCTATATCCACAATAAGTGTTTGAACTATCTCATATCCATAGTTTGACATAGCCTATAAGCATAGAAATAAATGCTTTAAGAGATATTCAATAATCAATTGAATTTCTTGACAATACCCATCAATAAATAAATGAAACTGATATGAATATATCAACCTTTTCAAGTTCTTCAACAACTTTAGCAACCTCATTCTTTTGCTCAAAGATATCATCCGGATTCATCTTGGAACACTGGAATGAATAATTGTAAATCATACATGGAAACAAGGTAGTTTATAAGAGCAGAGATATTATATGATAATACAAATCAAATTAATTTGAATCCTCACAAGGCAAACATAACATTCAGGCATCCAAAAATAATGGATGCAAATTCACAAACTGATTTTCTAAAATCAGCATTTCATCATATAAGAGGAACTGTCAATATTAATATATTATCTCACAAATAGATGCAAATTCACAAATTAATTTTATAGATTCAACATGTCATCATATAAGAAGAATTGTCGTAGACCTTTTGTGAGGGTATCAAGCACGCCGCTTGACTCCAAATATTTCCTGAAAGCTTCCTTCTTGGACTCATTTTCCTACTATATAAGGATGACAAGCATTATCATAGAGCTTAAATATCCAATTCTTGTCATTGAATTCATGCATACAATCATCTACAATTGCAGCACTAAAACAACTGATTTTTTAGCACATAAGGACTATTTACTTAAGTAAATCCTAAGGGGACAACAAGTAAATTTATTCACATGGGTGTATTAGGCTATTAGCTATAGAATATCTATGCTACTTATAGATCCAACTGATATCTAATTTAACACTTCACCTACTCAAAAACACAAACCAATGAAATAATCCACATTAGGCCAAGAGAGGTTGACGCATTCAATACGAGATTACTTACACAAAATGAAGCCGAATCATGCCAGACAATGACAATGAGAAGTTGACTATTGGCCCTTCTAGTTTTTTATTTGATAGTTTCCTGACAATGATACATTCAAAATGCACTTATGAGAAAAGACCTAGAACAAATGAAATTGATTAAATAATGAAGGTGTGTTAGTTTGAGCTTCACTTGGTTTCGAGAATACTTTAATATTCTCTACTTAACAAGGCCAACCATGTAAAGGTGGAAGCTCATCTGGCCTCACCCCCCCTCCCCCTAATATCAATCTAAATTCCCCATTAACATCTAATTACACACTTCATTCATCCATTTATGAACTATAACATTCAATCAATACAATCACATAACATTCATTAATATGATATAACATTCATTAATACGCAACACTAATCAAGAATTCATTAACACATAACAATATTCATTAAAATGACATATAATTCAATATTAATACACAACATTCATAGATAATTACTTAAAACAACGTTCTTTCATTATCCAACAAAGTTAATCAAACAAGTTTTATCAAATAGCATTTTTAAGAAATCATTTTTTTTTGGGTTTTTCTTAGATTTTTTATTTAGGTAAAGGCTGACATGAGCATCAATATTATCTTCCTCCTCTTGTGGTTGTGATCTCAAATTGTGATGCTTCCTCATGTCTCGAGGAGGATGACACTATTGCACTAAAGGGGGGTTTGCTGCAATAACAAGTAAATGGGTTAAATTTGCATACTTTTTTTTACTGTTACATTTATTTCATTAACCAGTAGAACATAACATGCATTTTTCTTTACCTGACAATGCCACATCATCATGTACAATAAAATTTTGATCTTCCACCACCTCAACATGGTCAACATGCTCTAAAATATTCAAAAAAAGGTTACATGGCCAATTGCAATTAAAGATGTTAAATTCTATTAATAATTACGTAATTTATTTCCAATGGCAAATTAATACCTCCAACAATGTGATGCACATCATGCCCTTCATCATGCCCAGGTTATGTGGTAGGATTTGAAGGCTGTAGTGAAATGTCATGCACATTGTTATCATGAAATAGTTAATTTATGTTCGAAATTAACTATTCAATTTGATTTACTTATCATTTGACCAATTTACATGTGTCTCATCTAGTGTAGCAGATGCTTCGTTATGGCTTTGGGATTCTTGGCGTAGGCGTGCAACCATGACTGCATAGCCTTCCTTCAAGGCTATTCTCTTGTCTTCATCTGTGGGCTCTACATCAAATTTTGTGCCCTATATTTTTTGTTTAATATCATCACTTTTACATGTATGATTTGACTAAACAGAATTGTTTGCAACCTTATATATAAAAATTTGATATGAAATTTCAATTCTTCTACTTACAAGTCGAGAGTGAAGTTTCATATAGCCACTAGAGCCAAGTTTGTGTTGGCCAACCTTTGTTAATCTCGCTTGTGTGGCTTTTGATGTGTCTTGCAGTCTATGAAAAGTTTGAAACATGTTAGATTATATATTTACAAAGATCACTAATTAGTCCTATTGGTCTAGAGATGTCATACATAGTGATCCCATTCCATAAAATTAACAACTCATCAATAAGGGGCTCAATATACACATTCATATCTTTAACTTGGTACTTACCTAATTGAATGAACAAAAACATTACATAATTATTATGACCATCTTGATGAGGTGTTTATAAATTAATTTACATAACTATTAAATGAAAAAATACTTAGTATAATCATTGACAACATTATGTGCTCCCTCTTTATGGACATCCAAGGAGGAATGTTATTGTTAATAACAAAAATAGGCCACACTAAGTAAGTAGATCTCATATCTCCAAATGGATTGACACCATCTGTTGCCACTAAAATCTTGAGATTACGAGGTTCTTCTTTAAAGTGTGGCCATGTTGTTTCTATGTCTTTAAATGCATAACCATTTATAGGCATTCGCATAATGTCATCTTGACTTCTATTGCATGCATGGTAATCCATAAATTGTGCCAAGCTAGTGCACCTAAATAATCGTTGAAGACGTGGAATAAGGGGAATGTACCAAAGACTCTTGTGAGGCACCTTTTTTGTTATTTGATCTGACCAATATCTACTAGTATGAAAAACATGGCATTCTGTTGCAAATTCATGTTGTTTATGATATAGAATGTGATCATTGGGATGTGCATGTATTGTCTGATACTGCATTCTAATTTGATTCATAATGGTAGATAATTCTCAGTATGAATGAGGCAAAATGTTTGATGGTGGTAAGAAAAACTCACCTATCTGTTAGAATAACTGAGAGGGGGGTGAATCAGTTATCTAGTGTCCCAATTCAAAATGTATAATCCAAAACAAATTCTTCAACTTCTGCTACTCGGTAAACATAAAATACTTTCACTGTCTGTGTTTTTACCGATTGTCAGTCTAAACTTTATAATAGTTACCGATTAAATCTAACATGTAATATGCAAAGTATGATAACAAACAAATATCACAATCAACACATAACACAAAAGATTTAACGTGGAAACCTTGTGAAGGGAAAAACCACCTGGGACCGGCAACCCAAAATTTGTTCACTCTTATGAAGTGAGGTCGGTGAAGACCCAACCCTGTTAAAGGTTACAAACAAACTGTTAGGTGTGACCTTTTTAGAGGATTTTAGACTAGAAGTTATTGTCCAACCAGCAGTCACTCTGGGATTGACAAGATAACAATGTTCACTCTATGAATGAAACATCAAAAGACTTTCATATTCCACTCGGTTAAGAGATTTGACTATGTACAATGGTTAAATATGTAACAGTAGATGATCTGCCCTGAAACAACTTCAATTGCAGTTTACAGATCAATGTTCAGCTCATTCAAATATTTCTGATCAATATACCACTTCAGATTCAATACTATATCAACTTATTGTCCGTCGGTAATTACTCTCTATAGCTTAGTAATTGTTCTGTAGCTCGGTTCTTAATAACCAGTATGATCAGAATGCATGAAAACTTGTTCGCGCGATAATTCTGCAGTATCTTCTTCTTCCGGCTATGTTTTAACAATGAAACCAATGTCTCTTATATAGACGAGTAAATCATTTTCATTTCCTCCATCAAATTTTTTCGCTTAATCATATTCATAGATTTTGTCGCTTTAAGCTTCCTCAGTTGATGTGTTAGTAACACGTTTCAATCTGCTCCATTAGATCCTTCTTGATTTATGTTAGTCGTCAATCTTCATAACAAACCTTATCTGTTACCTTGATTTCATACACTTTATAGCTCATCACTTTATCGGCTAAACTAATCATTTAATTCCTTTCTATTTTTCTCGGTTAACAAAGAAATGCATCAGTGAACACAAGCTCGATTAACACTATGCTCGGTATACACTACATTCCGTCGGTGTATACTAGAATGCTTTATTTACCGACAACACTACTTTGTGTCTTTCAGCTCTATTCTTCATCATAGATGAATGCAACATAATAAAGTCAATTTCATCAAGTCATAGACTCATCAACAAGTTACTCAGTGTATTCCTTATCCTCATCTAATATATACATCTTCCTCGTGTAGATATTTATGTTCTTCATCTCTTTCTCCTTTCTTCAGATGTGTTGGTATAGTAACTTACAAGATAAGTATTGTCAAACTAGTTGACATCAATGACAACATAATATTGATTTAATCATCTTGCATATCTAATCAGCAACTCCTTAGTAATCTTGAATTACAGATTCTCCATTCAAGTTCTAAATCAGTTGTAGTTCATCAATCTCTCCCTTTGGCATTGATGGAAACTCAAGCAATATGAAGTGTACCATACACATACCAAATATGTATTCTACAACTCTGTAATCAAATGTTGTGTAAGCTCTCCCTGGCTTAATATGTTTAATCACTATGTTACTAAACAACATTAAAAAAAATACAGCTTTGTCATTCTCTCCCTTAGATAGTTCTCATTGGTGCATATCTCTCCCTTTCCTTTTCATATTATTTATCTCTCCCTTTGACAACAATGCCAAAGAAACAAATAAATAATCAGCTCTTGTAGTAGCTAAGTAACTCTCTATTGTCTAATACAATCTCTATATCTTTGTATACTGATATCCCAATCTGTTTCAGTTCGTCAAACTTAATCACAACCTTGAACAATATCCAAAGTGTGAACTATGTTGCATCAACATGTGTGATCATCTGATAAGATTAGGCTGATGCAACATCCAGATCACATTAGTGACCGATAGACAGGGGATGGACCCCAAGTCTAGTCCTCAAGTATTCAAATGTATCCTTCGGTAGAGGCTTTGTAAAGATATCTGCAAATTGTTCTTTAGATGTAACAAATTCTAACTTCACTTTCTTCTCTTGCACTTATTCTCTTAAGTAGTGATACTTAATTGATATATGCTTTGTCTTAGAGTGCATCACTAGATTCTTTGAAATATTAATAGCACTTGTATTGTCACAGTATATAATCACTGGGTCAGTGATTACCTCATTCATTCCTTCCAATACTTGCTTGATATATGCAATGTTTGAGCAATTAGTAGCAGTAGCAACATACTCTGCTTCAGCTGTAGACTGAGAAATACAAGCTTGATTTTTACTTGTCCAAGTTACAAGTCTTTCACCAAAGAAAAATGCTCCTCCAATGGTACTTTTTCTGTCTCCACATTTCCAGCCCAATCAGCATCAGTATAAACCTTCAACTCAAACTTACCTTCCTTAGGATACCATAATCCATAATCCTCTGTCTTTTTTAGGTATCTTAAGATCATTTTAGTAGCAATAATGTGTGATTCTCTAGGATTAGCATAATATCTAGCAACAATTCCCACAACATGTGCTATATCTGGTCTACTATGAACTACATACATTAGTTTACCAATCATGGATCGGTAAAGTGTTTGGTTTACCTCTGTAGTTTCATCTTCCTTTGTCAGTTTACTTCCAGTAGCCATCGGTGTTCCCACAGGTTTAGCATCTTCCATGCCAAATGTCTTCAAGACTTCCTTTATGTACTTGGACTGTGTGATGAATATCCCATCACAATGTTCACTTGTAATCTGAGAAAGAATTTAATCTCTCTAAACATAGACATTTCAAACTCATTCCTCATGTCATCAGCAAAATATTTACATACATGATCTTGACCTCCAAAAATAATATCATCAACAAAAATTTTAGCAATAAGAATAGTGTCATCAGTATCACCTTTCATGTACAGATTATTGTTTTCATTGGTTCTTACAAATCCAATACTTAACAAGTAAGTATGCAGCCTTTCATACCATGCTCTCGGTGCTTGCTTCAAACCATATAAAGCTTTGTGTAATCTACATACCATGTTTCTATTGTCTAGATCAATGATTCCTTCAGGTTGTTCTATGTAGACCTCTTCTTCAAGTATACCATTCAGAAATGTTGACTTCACATCCATTTGATAAACCTTAAATTTCTTGTGTGCAACATATGCAAATAGCATTCTAACTCCTTCCAATATAGCAATAGGTGCAAATGTCTCACCATAGTCAATGCCTTCTTCCTATGCATATCCCTTGCATACCAATCTTGTTTTATTTCTTGTCACTTCACCATTTTCATTCAGTTTGTTTATGAATATCCATTTAGTATCGATAACATTCTTATCTTTAGGTTAGGGTACTAAGGACCAAGTTTTGTTTTTCTCTATTTTCTCTATTTCCTCCTTCATTGCATTAACCCATTCTTCATTCTCTAATGCAAATTTCACATTCTTTGGTTCAAATTCACAAACTAGACATGTACCTTGTCTTGTTTTGCTTCTTGTCTGCATTCTAGCTTGTCTCTCTCCAATAATTTGTGTCTCAGGATGATGTCTTCTAACAAAACTAGCCAGTACTCAGTTTCTTCTTTCTTGTTCATCTCGTTTAGGTTCATGTGCTTTCTCGGTAGCACCATCTTGTTCGTCGGTTTCCCTTTCCTGTTCCTCGGGGTTATTTTCCTGTTGACCGGTTATCACAGGTTGTGACTTCGGTAGATAATTAAGAAGTTCAATGTAAGTGAATCTACCATAGTCTTTCGGTTCCTTTCTTTCTTTTGTGTTATTGTCATCAAACTCATCAACATGGACATTAGTACTTTCAATCATCTTATTTGTAACCTTATTCAGACATTTGTATGCTTTACTCTTAGTAGAATATCCTAAGACTATTCCTTCATTACCTTTAGAATCAAATTTCCCATTTCTCTCATCTTTCAGAATAAAAAATTTGCTTCCAAAAATCCTGAAATAACTTACAGTAGGTTTGTGTCCAAACCATAGCTCATAAGGTGTCCGGTTGGTGTCCTTCTTCAATTGTACTCGGTTAAGCACATATACAACTATACTGACAACTTCTCTCCAATATGTTTGAGCAACATTCTTTTGTATCATCAGTGTTCTAGCATAGTCAATGATTGACCTGTTCCTTCTTTCAGCAATCCCATTCTGTTGAGGTGTTCTCGGTGCAGAGACTTGTCTCTTAATACCATGCTCATTATAGAAATTAGTAAATTCATCAGAGATAAATTCACCTCCTCTATCAGATCTTAAGCACTTAATTTATTTACTAGTCTCCTTTTCTACCTTTGCCTTGAACCACTTAAACATCTTAAATGCTTCAGATTTCTCTTTCAAGAACATAACAGTCATCAGTCTAGTATAGTCATCAACAAAAAGAATAAAGTATCTATCACCATAATAGCTCTGAGTTCTCATAGGACCGCATAGGTCGGTATGAACCAACTCAAGTATCTTCTTTGTTGAGTAGTCTTTGCTCTTAAAAATAGACTTAGTCATCTTACCTTTTTGACATTCATGGCACATAGCATGATCCGGTTTTGACAAGTTAGGCAGCCCTCTAACTCTTTTCTTCTTACTAATCTTGATCATGTTATCAAAATTCACATGACATAACCTCTTATGCCACAACCATGCATCTTCATCCTTCATTAATAAACAAGAAGACTGATCAATATCAAGATAAAATAGATTACCTCTAGATTGTGTACTAGTTCTGACAAGTCTTCCTCCATTATCATAGATTCTTACCTTTCTGCTCTCAAAAGCAAGTTGGTGGCCTAAGTTATTCAGCTGTGCCACACTTAACAAATTATAGTTCAGTCCATCTACCCAATATGCATTTTCACATTTTATTCTATCATTAATCATCAGTGAACCTTTACCTCTCACCATACAAGGTGCATCATTTCCCATTCCAACAAATCCTCCATCATATTCATCAAGTAGATCAAATTTCTCTATATCACCAGTCATATGATGTGTACAACCACTGTCTATGATCCATGTATCATTTCTTCTTACTTTAGAGATCAGTCTTGTTTCTTCATGTTTCTCTTCTTCCTCTGAATCATCTTTCATAGAAACAAATACTACTTCTACATCATCATCAGTGTCAGATTCAGATTCAAATTATTCAGTTATGTAACATACCTTTTTCCCTTTGTCATAGCTATCTCGGTTATCTCTATTGTTGTGTCGATAGCCTCTGTTGACTCTTCTCCCATAGCTTCCTTCGGATCGGTCTTTGGATCTATCGTCATCTTTCTTATTCAGACATCTAGCAGTAATGTGGCCAACTTCTTTACAATTAAAACATGCTAAGGGTAGCTTGCCTCTATACCTTCCCTTACCTTTGGGCAATCTTCTGGCCATAAGAGCTTCAAGCTCATCAAGTTCATCATCAGTATTACTATCACTATCATTATTCTTATCATTCCTGCTACTAGACTTACCAATCTTCAAAGAGGCCATGAAAGCGGATTCAACAGAAGGTATAACACTGTTGTCAAAGTTATTCAATTCAAAGGTTGTAAGCTTACCGATCAGTGTGTCAAGAGTAAGGTTGGATGTAGCCCTTGTTTCATGAGTTGTAGAGATCCTGATCACATAAACTGGCAGCAAAGTTTTGAGAATCTTTCTTATCACTGTTTCATCATCAATAACTCCATTGGATGCTCTAATAGCATGTACTACTTCTTTTAGTCTATTTGTGTATTGCAAAATGTTCTCACCTTCTTTCATCTTTGTATCATCAAATCGACATCTTAGGCTTTCTGCTCTAGCTCTCTTAACATTCACATCTCCACTGTATATCAGAGTCAGTTTATCCCACATGGCTTTGGCAGTTGTGTTAGTTTATCCCACATGGCTTTGGCAGTTGTGCATCCCTTGATGTCTTTGAATTCAGTATCGATATAGGCAGCAGCAAGTTCCATCATAGTAATATTATGTTCATTCCTGTCCTTTAGTTGATCAAGTGTCAGGGGACCTAGTGTCGGTTCAATGTAGCCATTCTCCATTAGTTCTAGTGCAGAATTCCCAATTCCAGATATGTACAACTTCATCCGGCTTTTCCATACTGCGAAGTTCTCTTTGTTTAGCTTTGGCACTTCCCTCTTATACATCTTGAGACCTTTTTGCTAAAGTCCTTAAAACTCTATTCTAAGCAACCGTTGCTCTGATACCAATTGTTAGAATAACTAAGAGGGGGGTGAATCAGTTATCTAGTGTCCCAATTCAAAATGTATCATCCAAAACAAATTCTTCAACTTCTGCTACTCGGTAAATATAAAATACTTTCACTGTCTGTGTTTTTATTGATTGTCAGTCTAAACTTTATAATAGTTATCGATTAAATCTAACATGTAATATGCAAAGTATGATAACAAACAAATATCACAATCAACACATAACATAAGAGATTTAACGTGGAAACCCTGTGAAGGGAAAAACCACCTGGGATCGACAACCCAAAATTTGTTCACTCTTCTGAAGTGAGGTCGGTGAAGACCCAACCCTGTTAAAGATTATGAACACACTATTAGGTGTGACCTTGTTAGAGGGTTTTAGACCAGAAGTTATCGTCCAACCAGCAGTCACTATGGGGTTGACAGGATAACAATGTTCACTCTATGAATGAAACATCAAAAGACTTTCATAGTCCACTTGGTTAAGAGATTTGACTGTGTATAATGGTTAAATATGTAATATTAGATGAACTTCCCTAAAACAACTTCAATTGCAATTTATAGATCAATGTTAAGCTCATTCAAATCTTTTTGATCAATATACCACTTTAGATTCAATACTATATAAACTTACTATTTGTCAGTAATTACTCTCTATAGCTCGGTAATTGTTCTACAGCTCGGTTCTTAATAACTAGCATGATCAGAATGCATGAAAACTTGTTCACGCGATAATTCTACAGTATCTTCTTCTTCCGGCTATGTTTCAACAATGAAACCAATGTCTCTTATAGAGACAAGTAAATCATTTTCATTTCCTCCATCAGATTTTTCCACTTAATCATATTCATAGATTTTTCCACTTTAAGCTTCCTTGGCTGATGTGTCAGTAACGCATTTCAATCTACTCCATTAGATCCTTCTTGATTTATGTTAGTCGTCGATCTTCATAACAAACCTTATATGTTACCTCGATTTCATACACTTTACAACTCATCACTTTATCGGCTAAACTAATCATTTAATTCCTTTTTGTTTTGCTCGGTTAACAAAGAAATACATCGGTGAACACAAGCTCAGTTAACACTATGCTCAGTATACACTACATTCCATCAGTGTATACTAGAATGCTTTATTTACCGACAACACTGCTTTGTGTCTTTCAGCTCTATTCTTCATCATAGATGAATGCAACATAATAAAGTCAATTTCATCAAGTCATAGACTCATCAACAAGTTACTCAGTGTATTCTTTATCCTCATCTGATATATACATCTTCCTCATGTAGATATTTATGTTCTTCATCTCTTTCTCCTTTCTTCAGATGTGTCGGTATAGTAACTTACAAGATAAGTATTGTCAAGCTAGTTGACATCAATGACAACATAATACTGATTTAATCATCTTGCATATCTAATCAGCAACTCCTTAGTAATCTTGAATTACAGATTCTCCATTTAGGTTCTAAATCAGTTGTAGTTCATCACTATCAACCTACAACAACAAATATGAATTGTTAATATAATGAATCGTAATGGTATGCTAACATTGAAGATGACAAAAATGGCATACCTTAGCATACATGACATTGCTACATTGGATAAACCATTCATAACCTTGAAGTTCACCAACAACACTATAGCGGAGAGAAGAGTTGTTTGGGAGCCTTAGTATAGGGGCTCGTATGCCTTCTCAATTATAGCTATATCAAGACCATCTTCATCATCATTATCAGATGTGCTAGTACCATCATCATGATCATCTTGATCAGCTAGGCCAATACCATCTTCTTCAATCATGTCCTCTGGCGCATTATCAACTATGCCAATACCATCGTCTTCAATTGTGTTCTCTGCCACAGGATCATCTTCTTCCATGGGAGCGTTATCGTCGGCTTGGACAATTGGAAATCCACATTCACCAATCAACGAAAATCGTGCCCCCCTTCAATGTGACCATATTGCCTACAATGACTCTGAGATTTTTTTATTAGAATTCTTCGATTCTTTAAGCCCTTACACTTTTTGCAAGGACAATAACATTTTTCAACATCTTTTCTTTGGAACTGAGACCACAATCTAGCAAGTGTCTCGTTATTTTGTTTTGGGTTCATATTGCTAGATATGGACTTTCTTCATAGGCTCTAAATATACAAAATGTAAACATACAAACATTAGTAGTATCTTGTATATAATAAAAAAATATATATATTATAAGATTATACAAGATTTACAAATACACACACAAATCATGCTCACTAGACCACAAAATATTCAAAAGGATAAGTATTTTGGGAGTTATTATTATTTTGGGAGTTACACAAATCTCCTCACTAGACTACTAAATCTGTGGATATTATTCTTGATGCTGAAGTAAATCAAGAATGTGAAGTTGAAGCAATTACATCTAATTCATTGCTGCCTATATATAGTCCGCCTAGATATAATTCACAAATGTTTGTGTTGAATTTTATTTTATTTCATTGGATGAAGAGTTTCATCTTTCATTTATATGAGTCTTTACCTCCCAAAAGACATGTCTCCTAGTTGGCTGACTACGCATAGTTGGCCAACTAGCATATAACAAATTTATTTTAGTTCTAATAGATCCCTAGGGAAGTCACGTGAACTATAAAGGTAAGTATTGTAATTAGTAGACAAGGGTTGGAATTTTATCCAAGGAAGACTTTACTTCAATTTACACTTCAGTTTGTAATTAGATATTATAGAGAATATATTCTGGAGTTGTACAGTCACATTATCTAGTCTGTAAAGATATACAATATATTTTTGCAAAAGAAACTTGCAATTGAAGATAATAACACATCATAATTTGGCATTGTAGTGGAGGTGATTCCATACCTAGTACAAATTATTTCCTCTACAACTTCTAGATGGCCTTTCTCTAGGAGCTGCATTATGGCATTCAATTGAGCATTAATGCATTAATGCCCATCTATATCTAGGTTTGCATCACACATGCTTAAGGCAAAAGTTCCTAATACAACTGAAGAGAGTAATTAATATGGAAATTGAATCAAATGTAAGCAACATATGGCATTAATTTTCAAAGACAGTGACAATTTAAAAGAATTGGAAAAATACAATGAACAAGCAATGATAGTGCGCCATGGGAAGTCACAATAAGTATGAACCCATAGAGGAAAAGAAGATAATTTTCAGAGTGAGATTTAGCTACATAGAGGTGAAGCCATGACATACAAAAGGTAAGAGAACCTCAAAGTTTTTGACATATAATGCTATCATGTCAAAAGGACAACAAAGTGTAGTTTTTAGAACAATGGAACAACCATATCTCTTAAAAGGAACAACCATCGTGTTATAGAGTTGTTGAATATGGCCATTATCATGAGATCATGGGGCAAAACACATCTATCTACTATTAATGAACAATTTCTTCTATAGAGGCAAATTTGAATTCTATGCTTATGTGAAAAGGAAATGTCACTCAGTTTGAAGTCCTAATAGAATAAATACAATAAGAAGACATTGACATATCATGCCTTAAATTGATAACAATCACAATAAGAAGATGGAACAACCACAAGGTACAAGCATGTGCAAGTGATTGTAATCATTGGAGATATGTTAAAGGTTAAGTACAATAGTAGAGCACAACCATGATACAATTAATGAAAGTGTCATAAAACACCATGATATTTATAATCAATCATAGAGAAAAGAGACAGTGTAGCAAATGCTTACGTATTCCGCTTTGTTTGTTCAAGATTATAGTTTGTTCAACCTCTTCCCATAAAAATCGCATGTGTACTTTAGTTAAAATAGTTTAGTTTTACAACATGAACAATAATTGATTTTTGATTTGCCAATAAATTTTTTATTAATAACAAGTTAACAACAATGCATTGCCTTTAGTTCTACTTCAAAAGTTAATATGTGAAAGTTTGTCAAAATTTTAATAGTACTTAAAGTACATCATATTCTTGCACGAATTGAATTGAGAATACAAATCCACTTAACAATGCTTATACTTGTATTGATATTATTGATTTTTAAATTAAATTTATATAACATCAAAATAAATACACTCTAGAAACTATAAATTAAAAACTCCATTGTTCCAGATTATAGAGATCATAATAGTGAATGTAAACTAAGTTAATGAGTGTTGGGAATGGACCTTGTTAATGATCGATTCCAAATCATAACAGTGAATGTAAACTATGTTCAAGCAATGAAAATGTAAATTCATTTGAAATCTACCAGTCACTGCCCATGAGGGTACAGTCCGACTATATTGTTGACAAACATTTTTTTTTATGGTTGATATGGATTAAAATGATTGCTAGGATATGGTGTTACATTTCATTGGAGTTTTGAATAGTTTTGTGCACGTTTGGAAGGTGTAATATTTTCACCTTTATTGTCCAATCTGATCTCAACATTATTTAATGAGATGTAATATGAATTTTTTTAATGAATTTCGACATGTTTTCATATCTTGAGTTGGCTGATGTTTTTTTGAAATTTTTGGTTCAGACTCAGACATCCAATGCCAAGACTGATTCTTGGGACAAGAATCCTTTCAAAGGTGGTGATCATGGTGCAGGGGCACCTAGAACATCCAAAGACTACCAGGAGTCCATAATGACAACCATGCACCTAATGACATCTAAAGACATCAATTGGAATGTATTGGCACCTATAATGGCCTATAAGGTCATTCCATGCAATGCAAATGGCAAATATGTAATAAGTCTTAAAAGGCCTAATAGGCCTTAGGACCAAAATAAGAGCCTAGGATGGTATTTGGTGTTACAAGTTTATAATAGTTTAGATTTGATTTTAATAATGCTTAATAAGTTCATTTGGGCCACATTTCAAAGTCTTAAGGCTTCATTATCTTTATAAGTTTCAAAAACTCCAAAATTGTAATGTTGCAAATTCAAAAAATTGAAATGCAACGGTTATTAGAAAATGGAGGGAATTGGATTTTGTTATGTTTTAGTGCAAACTAATCCATCCAACTGATTGGGATTGGTTGGGGTAGTTTTTAGGAGTCCATCAAATATGCCAAAGTTTCATTGTACGACAGAAGAGGCCTGGTGTACGGACTGTACTGAGTTTTTGATAAATAAACTACTTTCAAATGCAATTTCCTTGAGTTCTTAGAATGATTTTGGATTCATTTTGTCATTGCCTTACATTTCAATGCATTTAGAATAGTTATATATTGATCCTAGACCACATCTATGCATTTGTGAGGTTCGTATTTATATTTTTACTCAATTAATTTTGACTGGCAGAGTAGTTTTAGCCATTCCTTTGACAGTTTTGTGAGTTTCCAATTGAATATGGTCATTCCATGACCTCTGACCACTGTAACACATGGAATGTGGTGTAGGGGCACCACCTCCGCCTTTGAATTTCACATCATTTAAGTCATGTCAAGAAAGGATATATTCATTAAAGTGTTAGAACAATGGTATATTTGTTAAATTACATTATAATGATTCGACAAAGAGAATATGGGATATTTGTAAGCAAAATTCTGAATAGGAATATGAATGGTCATGGAAGACAAACCATTTTGTAATGGTCCAATATGGTCTTAAATAGACTACACTATGTAATAGAGAGGAGGATAGTTAGAGAGAGTCGACAGACAATAGAATAGACAAGAGAGTAATAATTGTGGAAAAGTATCAGGCTCTCTGGCCTTTAGCCAGAGAGCCATGAATGTTTTGTCTGCCTTGAGTATGAATGAAATGTATTTTAATTAAGCTTTATGTATTCCCTATTGGTGGTTTTTAATCTCTTTTACAAAGAACATAACAGTGTTAATGAATCAACTTCTCTTTATTGTTATTGTGCAAAGAAATATAAATGATCTGTTTTGTTTCATGACAGTCCTGTAAGGAATGGTTTTTGGGTTATTAGTCTCTTTATGACAGTCCTGTAGGGGAGGATAGTAATCAATTTTGTTGACAGAGAAATGTTTTGTCTATAACGGTTTAAAAAAAAAAAAATTTCAAGAACTCATTATTAATTGAGTTTATATATATTCCTGCTATCGATTTTTGATATCTTTTGTGAATAACATAACAGTGAATGATATTGGTTTTGGTTGAAAGAGTTTCATAGTGGAATGTATCAGGTTCCTTAAAGGATTGAATAGTGTAACAGATGGGTGTTTGAGGCATCAAAAATTGATGGTCATGTTTTTGTTTATGAGTTCTGGTTTGCAAATAGTCTCGATTTAGGATATATCCAGATTATTCCTAGGATGCTGCTGCAAGCATTTTCTTACTTTGCTGGTTAAACACATAGCATATATCTAACTAGGGCATCAATCTTGAAGCAGCGTAGCTACTTCCCCCAAATCTAAGCACTTGGGTTATTAAAATTCATTTCCTTGGCTTGCTTCTCACCCAATGGAGAAATTGCAAGTCAAGGTACACTCTCCTTGACAAAGTCGACTAAGGAGTTTTTGGGCCGGTCTGATAGAGAGTTTAGTATCTCGTGGGCATAGCACAAAAGTTTCAATAAAATGTTTGTAGAACTAACAAATGAGCTTCAAAACCGTGGATGCATCGAAGGTTAAACTTGTAGAGATGTTCAATCTATCCACTCACTTCACAACTTGACAAGGCATGATATATAAACAACCTAGCAAATACCCAATACATGATGCCCTAGCACATTGCTCATGAGCCCTAAGTAGGTAACCAATAAAACAATGCCAGACAAATGCAAAGTAAGAAAACCCTTACAGGCAGTCATCCTTTTACACCAAATCACAGTGGCAACCCTCGTAGGCAGGCAATCTTCCTAAAACTCTCACCAAATAACAGTTCAAACAATCACATGCTCTAGCTCCTCCGTGCACTCCAAGTGAAAACCAAACAATGAAATGAGATACAAAATCTTTTTTCTTTTTAAAGTTATGCCCGTGATGGTCGAAATTTTGACCTACATGGCATTGGTCAAAATTTTGACTAATACGGGCATGGATTGAAAAAAAAAGGAAGTTTTCCTTCTATAATCCGACCAACCTAAACCTTTTTAATTGATGGTCGAAAATTTTGGTAGATAAATGAGGTCAAATGTAGTAGTGAATTGTGAGTGATAGGTAACAAATAAAAACATGAAATTTTTAGGACTTCTTAATTATATCAAGTACAAAATGAATATGGGATAAAATTAGAAGAATATTTATTTTGAAGCCTTAATTAATAATAGTTTAGGAGTGTTACCTCATTAATATGCATGCAAAGGACTTATGAGAATGATCCTAATTATATGCATATGAAAATAATGATTGAAACAATAGGAATGCTACACATTAAGATTACTAAAATGTCAAAGTAAATACACAAATGGAGCCAAATTTTGTAGAAATTGAAGGCTCCATCAAGTAGAATTTGACATTCAATGCGAAAATGAAAATTGGCTAGATCATTGAAGAAAAAGAGATGATCTAATTTTTCAATTATGTAGCTAAGACCTACTTTATGGTTTGTCAATGTGAAGTTTCCATTAGAGGGGTGTATTTCCATTAGGTTATTTCATTCCAACCATTTTGCAAAGTCCTTTTTGGATTGATTCTCTCTCCCAATGCCTCCTATCTTTTCACTATAGTGTAGAATATAACTGAAATCTCCTCCATACACCATATGCTAATCTTGTAATGTTGTAGTATATATGTCCAATTCTGTCCACAATTCCCTTTTTATGGTGAAGGCATTGGGTCCATAGACACGTATTAAAAATGAAGCCTAGATTGGAGTAGAGACTTCCAACCTTGCATCCAACCCAATATGTATCTTCATCTAATTTGGTGACATTCAAAATTTGAGGTTTCTAAAATATGGCTAGGCCCTCAAATTCTCCTTGTGCTTGAACATTTATATATGTTCCACGATTTCAATTTCCTTTTAAAATATCAAAATGATCATTGATCAATTTTGTTTCTTGAAGCATAATAAGTGTTCCCTGGCTTAGCTTCAGTCTACGCTTGAGAAAGAACTCTTTGTTAGGGGTGTTGTGGCCCCTAACATTCTAATATATGAGCCTCATGGCCCCTTAGAAAGTGGGGAACCCTTGTTTGATCACAACATCCATGAAATTCTAGTTTGTCTCTTTGCATCTCCATCCAAGGATCACAACTCCTTATGAGATTTCCTGCCTTGAGACCTCTTTTATCCATATACCAGGGAAATTTTAGTGGTTGCTATTTGGAATACACCTATTATATAATTAATGTCTTCTCTTAGAGCCTCAATGGTCTCTTCTTCCATATTTTTGAAAATGAGGTTTTGTTCATTCTCAAACATCTCATCCTTTGCTTCATACAATAAAATTCCTCCTATTCACAGTTGATCCCAATTAGGGATGGTCATGATTTCATCCAAGAAGTCCTTGCTTATTATTCTATTGTTCATGACTTCACATACATCCTCTAGTATCCTATCTTCTAACTGCTCTAGCTTCTGTATCTCCATATTACTCTATGACCATGTATTGTAGGTATCATTTCGAGTATGTGTCTAATTTTTTTCTATTAGATTTTCTTCTTCATTCATGTGTTCTACCTCAAGCATGTTACTAGGTGTGCTTGTTTCTCCATGCCACTCGTTCAATTATTCTCCTTATTAGTGCTAGGGGTTTTCAAAGTGGAAGTTTCCTAGATTATTTTTATTATGTTGTCATCTAATTTTCATTTCTTGTTGCTATCTTGTAATTTCATGTTTGAGTTTGACCAACACTCTATTATTTTTCCCTATGCATGAATTGTTAGCGACCTTATCTTTTATTTGGTCTTGAATATCATCCTAAAATATGTGATTTTCTTTACTTCCTTTTTCCTCGGCTCTGTGCTTAAACTAATTAGCTCCTTTTCTTTTGTTTATATTTCAAAATGACTACTTTCTAATTATTGTGCTCCAAATTTAGGGGTTTCGAGCAACTTGCCCCCAAGTGTATACACATAGGCGTTTATTCCTTATTTGTGCCATATCTATTAGGGTTTTCTGATTCCATTTCTTATTTTTTGTTATAATATCCAGATCATCCACTTCTATATAGTTTACAAGGATTTCCACTAGTATCCTTGGTTTGACATCCCATACTCCATTGATGAAGTTCTTATCTACACTTAGAAATTTACCTAGGGCATCCCTTATTGACACCAATGCATTACAATTCTAATATTCTACTAGAAGTCCTTCCGATGAAACCCAAACTAGTTTTGTTTTAAAATTGTGGCAAAAATGATTGATATTTGGTGTCCATCCTATTTTAAGGAAAATGTATCCTTTAGACAACAAATAAGCATAGATGTTAACAACAATAATGGATATGAGATTTGGTGTCCATCCTATTATTAGTTTTACTCATTAATTTATTCATGTTGACAATAATATATTTATTCTATAAATTAACTTTTATATGTTAAATTTCATATAATTTATTTTGTACATTTTGTCATGACCTAATAGAAACATTAGTAAACGAAAGGGAATAAACAATAATAAATTTACAAACATCCAATAATATCAAGCTTCCTTCTTCCTTATTGCTAATAGAGGTTGCTTATGCCAATGTAAACTTGGTTGTAAATTAAATTTTACTTCACACACGTTACTACTTGTTTCCTTCCTTTCATCAATATTCAAGTTTACAATTATAGAGGTTGGTGATGATTATTCCAATTATGATTGAAGATAAGTACATCTCTGCACATAGTGAAGGAAAACTACTTCTATTTACGGCTTCAACAATGAATATTTTTAACAAAAATGGTTAAATCCGACCATGAGATCATTTCAATTGTCTTGCATTACACTTGAATACTATCAACTATATATAAATCATCAAATTGACTCGTAAACTTCATATAAGAAATGTCTTCAATGTAATTAATATAATATCATAATATTATTTATTTATATTAATTATATATATTATTAAACATATATGATATAAAATTATGATTTATCAATATGACTCCAAACAATTATAAAGACACATATGCCAATAGGGGAAGAGTACTAGTAACCATTATAGCTAATTGCACACTTATTGTCTTTGTATGCAACCTAATTACTTATAGCTATTGTTTTGGCTTTTGGGTAGTCAAGATGAATGCTCTTGGATTTGTTATATACACAAACGATAAAAAAGTGGTCATTTGTTCAATACCTACTTAAAGATGCCCAAACAACCTTGCACTACAACAACCTCAAAAAATATCCACTAATAAAGTTGCACAACTCCTTCAATTGAAGTCTACAAATTTAACTACTTGGGGTATAAGTGGGCAACTATTAGTACATGTAAAATTTATTAATGAGCTTTAAAAATATTTTTAGATTTATTTAAAGTTAATAGTTGGGAGGTTAGAAATGAACACATCCGAAAGCTTTAAATGACCTCCACATGATTCCTATAAGACCAATAAAACATCCTTAATTCATCTTTACTCTTTTCTATAATGAACCTCCTACTATTAATTTTAACAAAGAAGTTATCTATCATCTTTACTTCTTCACATAACTAATACATATTTTTAATATTAAAATCAACAAAAACAAAAGTACTCTCCCTTTACATACAACCATGTACATGTTATCAACCTTCCATACTTTTTTAACCAAATACAAATATATTCATAAACTATGCATTCCATACTAAAATGCTATTCCATATCTACACATATCTTAACAAAGAGTAAACTCTCATCAAAATGTAGATGAACTGTTCCCTTTACCTTCCTCTACATGACACTTGTTTACACTGAAATAATACCCTTCCCAACTTCAGGCGTAGTCAAAAAGATTTGATGCTTATTTGCTGTCTTCCACCAAAAAATGACATCTTGGGTTGAGTTATACCCATGGCAGAGAGGTTACGGCATTTTGAGCGGTAGAACTCGAATATGATGTTCATAGAGGCATGTAGCCCTGTTTCTGTCTCGACCGGTATGATGACCCTGTAAGTAAGCACATTGAATTATGCACTGGTTATCGCGGTTGGATTCAGATAAGGAAGAGGAATGGACACGCAGAAAGTGCACTTGTTATTCCCACTATCATACAATGATTCTTATTCTCATTCTCCACTCCACTCCACTGCACCCCACCCCACCCCACCCCACCATTACCACAACCATAAAACTCCCCGTCCTGCGTTTTGTTGTGGTCTGGTGTTTTGAGATTGTGAAGACAGACGGAAAATCAATTGTTTTGTCTTGGATTTTAAAATTTAGATCGGATGGAAGCTGCAGCATTAGATAGTGTGATAAAGAGGCTGCTGGACGTTCGAGGTTCGCCCCCAGGGAAGAAGCTAGAATTATCAGAAGCAGAGATACGACAGCTATGCGTGGTCGCCAAGGACATATTTATGGATGAGCCTATGTTGCTGGAGCTGGAGGCACCTATTAAGATATTGGGTAACCTTTTCCCATAATATTTTTTTATTCTTTCTTATTTTGACCAAGTTTTGAGTTCGCTTTCGCAATAATTGCATAAAATTTTCCTGTCAAATTCATTTTGGGGTTGAATGGGCATCGTCTGGTAGGATACATGTGATTTTATTATTGTGCTCAATCTTTAGTCATTTTAATAAAAGGATTAGATTTATTATCGTTGTTCAATTTCAGCTCTTTTACACGTTTCCTGGGAATTTAAACCTAGGCCCCTGCTCAGAAGCTTAATGCTCTATTTTAGCTCATTTTATTTGATGAATTTACAATTAAGGGTTTTAATTAATGTAGAATGCCAGATATAGAGGCCTTCTCAAATTACAGATATATTTGAGAAGGAAGCACAATTACTTAATATTGACTCTAGCATTGATTGAATGGTTGAGGTGGGATGTATCCGACCAAAAGATCCTAGTTCACATACTGGAGGCCTGAGAGTCGCTTAATGTTAAAAAGGGAAGGAGTGTGACCGTACCAAAGCCAAAAGGTGACACAATATTGCAATTTGTGTTTTTGTCAAAAATTGATGAAGGGTAAGCATGGGTATAGGGGTCTATTGCAAAGCTGATAATTTCTGGAGTTTTAAGGAAACAAATTTGAGCCATCTTTTACACATTCAATAGGTTCACCGAGGAGAATGCTTGATAAAGTCATTTTTTTTTTGGATCTTTTAATTATTTTTATGTTATGGGCTATTCTTAAACATCATCCATTTCAAAATTCAAATTTTGGCCAATAAAAATAGGACAAATATTTACCACATTATGGTGTGGATGAGGTGTAAAATTGCTAATTGTTTGATCACTGAATTGGATGATGTTTAAAAGTAGAGTGCTATGGAATTGTTTCGACTAGAGTCTCCAACAAGTAGACCTGTTTAGGGGACAAACTTAATTTCTTTGTTAATATCACTAAGAAAATTATCAAACCTTTTTTTAATATTCTTATATGGCACAAATTTTTCAGTTACTACATTATTACTGAGTGTGCTTTTAAAACTCCCCCATAATATTCTAAACAAATACTGTTAGAAAATACCATTTGACAACAAAGTTCCAAAACATTCCGAATTAGCGAAAATATTTGTAGCACTTCTCTCTAGCAACTACTCAAATGCTCTCTCTTGAATCAATTAGGTATCACTAACCAACGGAGAAATGAAGATTTGAGTTACATCCTTCTTCATGGTATGGAATAGTATATTTTCTATATTGTTAGGTTTGCCCATCCTAACCCTTGTATTGTAATGTCCCCTGTTTGTGACTGCCCTAATTTTTGCCCTTTGTTCGTCTGTTTCCTGCCTTAGACTTTTCTGCCGTGCCTTTTTTATGGTTTTATCTGCTGATTCCCACTCCTATTTGACCGCTGACTGTATGTATATCTATCCTTGTAAACTGATGATTCGATGGTTGGTAAGTGCTTCTGGGTATATTCCTTTACTTCCTTAATATATATCTCATTTATTATTTTATTTTATTCATAAATAATATTATTTTAGTTTAATCATTTTATTATTTTTTATTAGTGCTTTTATTACTTGTTATTTTATTATTTATATTTATATATTTGTTAATACATTATTATTTATATATTATATTATATTATTTATTTATCTATATTTTAATATTTTGATATTATTTATTTATTATTTATGATGATTATTGTTTATTTTATATTTTAATATTATTGTTTTGATTACGTAAAAACAGGTTTTGAAAGGACCCGAAACCTTTTACATAGAGAAAATAGATAAAACATTTAAGCTCCAACAGTTCAAGTGCAACAGCACCAAAAAAAGCAACAGAAACAAGTCCTTAAACATAAAGACCAGCCAAAAGACAAAGGACAGCAAAAAAGGAAAGCAAGACAGCAAGCTGCTGTCTAAACACATTTCATCAGTTCTGCAGCCTGATCCGCAAGAATCTGCATGTTTGCAGCAGACAGCTTCAGTTCTTCCATGTCGTTCTTGTTGCCATCTTCCACCATCTTGGACCTGGATCTCGTACGCTTGCTAGGACCTTGTTCCTCTTTAGTCTCTATGATCTCTTGGTTCCCTTTCCCGTTATCAAACTTGTCAACCAAGATCTTCACGTGCTCATTTGAAGCCTTGAGGACAACAAAGCTCTGTTCTGCAATATTCCCCATGGTCTTCTCCAGCTTGTCAATTCTCTTTTCCATAGTCTCAACTTTCCTGGTTAAAACATTACTGCAATGGATTTTCTCCTCCATGTCATTAAGTCTGTCATTGAAGGTAGCAACACCCTCAGCTTTGGCCACAATGTCAGTGAGCTCATCAATAGTCTGGCCCAAGGTTTTCTCCCCCAGGTTCATCCTTTTGAGAATCCCCGTTTCTTTTTGCAGCTGGTGGATGCTAGACTTCATCACAGTGATGTCGTTCTTCATTATGCTAAGGGTAGACAAGAAGGCCAGGCACCCCAAATTCTCAAAATCCTTGTTCCTCTCCTCATTAATCTCAGGACCCCTGTTCTCTGCCTCCATGTTCTCCTTAGGATTCTCCACCTTCTCCTTCTCCAGGTTGGCCTTTTCCTTCTCAAACCAATCTTTCTCAATGTTAGTCACGTCCTGTGCAACTTCTTGCAGGAGTTTTTCCTCAACCCAAACATCTTTACCGGTACCCCCACTCTCCTCCACAGTAGGGTTGTTTTCCACATAGTTTTCCTGATCATTCTTTCCCTGGGAAGAGGAACCCTCATCAGAAGATATGAAGACCCTCTTTGCAACTTTCTTCTTCCCAATTTTAGTTCTGGTACGATTGCCAATGGGTTCCGGTCTCTTCTTCCCCTGCTTCTTGGACCTCTCCTCCTTGCTCTCTTCTTCCTCTAATTCCATGTAAGTAGTAGAATCCTCCATCTTCCTTTTCTTTTTTATTTCCTTAGGGCTATCCTCCTGGTAATCCTCAGAATCCCCCTCTTCATCTTCCGTTTCCTCCATAAAAGGCTCCTCAGACTCCTTCCCATCAGTATCATAGTCCTCCAGGGCTTTTCTATTGAGCCGAGATCTTTCCACCTTCTTCGACTTCAACACCTCATATATGAGGACCATGAGCCCTTCATGGCAGGCATGATCACCCTCCGGATCCCTTTGCCAGTGAAGGAGGGAAGCATTCAAAGAACTCAGTAAATAGAAAGGAAAATTAATCTTAACCCTGTGCCTAAAATGGTTCAGAAGAGTAAGATGGTGGTTGTAGATTTTAGTATACCGACCATCAAGGGTAATGTAGCCTATGATAACAAATAAAACAAGGTGCCAGGGCCTGGAAATGAACTTAGGGTTAAAGTACAAATTGTCCACCTTAACCATGTGGTCTCTTTCTTGCTTCATGGGCGCAAAAGCCTCCAAGGCTTTGTCCGAAATCTTCCTGTCCCTGTAGAAGTTGATGCCCTCAGTCATCAAGCCAGTCGCTTCAGCAACCACTTCCTCTGTTACCTCCATGTTTTGCGTGCCCACCAGAACGCTTCCCTTGTTCCAAGTTTTGATGAAATTTCTGGTCACCGCCACTTTCCCTCCATGTAATCTCTCCAAAAATTTCGCCAGACCCCCATCTTTGATAATTTTCCAAATTTCCTTATTCTGTTTCTAGTCACTACAGTCCGCCGGCTCACATCTCCTCTTTTTGCCTCCCATGGCTTTGTGAAATAACAGAAAGCCGAAGTTCAAATGAACTTCCTCTCTCTGCAACTTTGCCTTTGAGCTGTAATAAACATTATTAATGTTATTCACAACCCACAAATCGTGCCAAAGGACTCCAATTATTGTCTCGAAATCAGGCCATTGTCCTTCATGATAGTCACAGATTTTTGCACTCAATACTCATTAATGATCGCTTCATTCAAAACGTGTTGCTTACTCCTCGTCCTCTCCTTACTAATTAATGATGATCCATCACAGGGGATATCCGAACCATCATTCCATTCAATTTCCATCTGGCTCTTACACGCCACATTTGCAGCCCAGTCAACCACTAAATTGGCCTCCCTGAAAACGTGGGATATCATGCAATTTTCAAAGGTATCAATAATTTTTTTCGCCTTACTTAAAACATTGGCTATGGACCACGAAGGGGTCAAAGTGTTCTTTAAACAATTTACAATACTTAGGGAATCCGCTTCAATCCATATTTTGTTATAATTCTTCCTTTTGGCAAGTAACAACCCATAGAGAGCAGCATTAGCCTCCGCCACCTGATTGGTGTTGAAGCCTATAGGAATAGCCATAGCCCCTTTGCAATTCCCAAATTCATCTCTGATAACTGCTCCACAACCAGCAATTCCAGGGTTGCCTTTAGAGGCACCGTCAAAATTGATTTTGACCCATCCATTAGGAGGACAATCCCACCTAGCCTCTTCCCTCAGATTTCTCTGGATTAGAACTTTCCTTCCTTCAAGCTTCCACTTCTTATAAACTTTGGCCTCCCACTCATTCTTTGGATCATGATAGTTCTTTATCAACCCCAAGTTCTCCAACAGAGCACTCTTAATCTTGTGAAAAATACTCTCCCAATTGGACTCCTTATCCCTAAAAATTCTTTCATTCCTTTCTTTCCACACCCCCCAGCACAAAAAGGGTAGGAAGAAATTCCAAAAGGAGATTAAAAACTTGTTGTTAGTTGGTGGCTTCCAGCACATAAACAACTCCTGAATGTTCTGAGGGAACACCCACTCCATGTTCATTAAATCAAAGAACTTTCCCCATATTTGACTAGTGAAAGGACAATGAATTGTCATATGGTTGATATTCTCCTCATCATTTTTGCAGAGACAACATCTATTAGTTATAACTAGGCCTCTTTTTCTGAGGTTATCAATTGTGAGAACTTTATCCTGCAATAAGATCCAAAAGAAAACATTAATTTTAGGAGTTAGTCCCTTGAGCCAGGCTTTGGCCTAGCAAGGTTCAGGGCTGTCTTCAAAGTTCTATGTATACAGGGAAGAAACCGATGTTAATATTGTTAAGGAATATAAATCTGGAGATATAATATAATCTGAAGATATGCAGTAGAATACAATTGCCTTGGTGATTGATTGATTCTACCACACTCAACGACTATATATATATAAGTTAGAGGAGTTTAACATGAACAGTCATGACTTATCATATACGATAAGCCATGACTGTTCGTTTAATAAATCAACTTTAACAAAGGATTAACGTTATGTTCCAGCACAAATATTAAACACGAACACAATAATTTAACACTCCCTCTTGAGAGAGAGTTTAATAGAACTTTTCATATCATGATATTTGACCCAATCCAAGACACTTACAGAATGTCAATCATGATGAGTTACTACATAGTAATAATATAAATGTTAAGATGTCCGGTCCTATCCGGGACAAACCCTTTTGGGAGTCGATCTTAACAATTTTATTACCCAACAAATAACATAAGTAACAAGATGTCCGGTCCTATCCGGGACAAACCCTTACGGGAGTCGATCTTGTATTACTCATAAGCAACAAGATGTCCGGTCCTATCCGGGACAAACCCTTTACAGGAGTCGACCTTGAAGCCTGGTTACTATTGACAAGATCGTCACCTTGACATAGTAACCTATATACACAGAAGATCGTCATCTTCACAAATTTGAAATATTTCAATATTTTATTTTATTCATGAATAAAAATGTGCATAATTACATTCATATTTTGATCAAACCGATTTTACCTCTGAAGAAATCTGTCTTTACCTTTGCAAGAGGTTTAGTAAAGATATCTGCATTTTGTTCTTCAATACTGATGTAGACCAATTTAATGATCTTCCTGTCTACCATATCTCTCACATAGTGATATGAAATTTCCGTGTTTTGATCGATTGTGAAAAACAGGATTCACAGAGAGCTTAATACAACTCTGATTATCACAATGAATAATAGTAGGTTCTAAAGATTTACCAAATAGGTCAAAAAGTAATTTTCTTAACCATACTGCTTCTCGAGCTCCCATGGATGCAGCCATGTACTCAGCCTCTGTAGAACTCAGAGCAACTGCAGATTGTTTCCGACTAAACCAAGAAATCACTGCAGAACCTAAACTGAAGCAAACTCCTGTGGTACTCTTACGATCTGAGGAACTTCCTGCCCAATCTGAATCTGAGTAACCTTGAAGTTGAATTTCAGTTTTGTCATATTTTAGCCCAAGTTCACTTGTACCTCTTAAATATCTCAAAATGTGTTTAGCTGCCATTAGATGTATCTGCTTAGGTTCACACATGAAGTGACTTAATACATTGGTGGCATAGCAAATATCAGGACGTGTGTTTCCCAAAAACATGAGAGATCCAACTATTTGTCTGTAAAGTGTAAAGTCTGCAAGTTCTGAATTTTCTGCTTCATCTTTTAACTTGTGAAGGTTAGTTTCCATTGGTGTAGCTAAAGGTTTACAATCTGACATATCAAATGTATTCAGAATGTCAAAAATGTATTTCTTTTGACTTAGGAGAATGTAATCTTTCTTTTGAATAACTTCAAGTCCTAAAAAATAGTGAAGTAGGCCCATATCCTTCATGTCAAATTCAGCTATTAGATCCTTCTTACATTTTTCAATAAAATAGTCTTCTCCTGTAATGAGTAAGTCATCGACATAGAGAACTAGAATTATCATGTCACCTTTTTCATTTTTTAAGTATATATTAGGGTCTGCAGTATTCTTAGAGTACCCTAATTTGCTCAAGTAATGATCGATTCTTTCGTACCATGCTCTGGGAGCCTGCTTAAGTCCATAGAGTGCTTTCTTTAACTTGCAAACGTATTTATCTTTGTCATGGGTGAAGAATCCTTCTGGTTGTTCAATGTAAACTTCTTCCTCAATTTTTCCATTTAGAAATGCAGTCTTAACATCCATCTGATGTACTTTCCATTCTTTGGAGGCTGCAATGGCAAGTATGGTTTTGATAGATGTGTAACGTGCTACTGGAGCAAAAGTTTCTTCATAGTCAATGCCTGCTTTCTGAGAAAAACCTCTTGCAACAAACCGAGCTTTGTTTTTATCAATATTGCCATCAGGTGCATATTTGATTTTGAATAGCCATTTTGATGATACAACTGACTTATGTTTAGGTCTAGGAACAATATCCCATACATCATTTTTCAAAATGGACTGATATTCTTCAACCATTGCTTCCCTCCAGGCTTGATTTGATAAAGCTTTCTCAACACTAACAGGTTCAGATTCTGAGAGTTCAGTTAGAAGTGCAGTGTAACATTTTTGAGTTCTAGTTCTTTTGTTCTCTCTAAAGATTTGTGCTGGTTCCACATTGTTCTCTTCAAGTATTTTCCTAGCCCATAATGGTCTCTTTTTATTATTTTCATTATTTGAGCAAGAAGGTTCAAAATCCGGGATTTCTTCTTCATTATTTATAGGTGCTGAATTCATGTCTGAATTTATATTCTCCCTCTCTTTCTCTAGTGAGAGATCTCTATCAAGATCTATAGAAATGTTATCTTCATAATCTGTAGATAAGAAGTTTTCTTCAAATTTAACATCTCTGCTTATTTCTACTGATTTCTGACCAGGTATATAGATTCGGTATCCTTTGGAATCCTCACTGTATCCTAGGAAAATACCTTTCTTGCCAGAAGGTTCTAATTTAGTCCTCTTCTCTTTTGGTACATGTATATACACGGGACAGCCAAACACCCTTAAGTGACTTAGGTCAGGTTTGACTCCTGTGAATACTTCTTCTGGTGTGGTGTTTTCTAGTATAGCATGAGGGCATCTGTTTTGAATATAAACTGCAGTGTTAGCGGCTTCTGCCCAATATGATATGTGAATATTTTGGTCATGCATCATGGCCTTTGTTGCTTCAATGATGGTCCTGTTCTTCCTTTCTGCTACTCCATTCTGTTGAGGATTATAAGCTACAGTATACTCCCTCTTAATCCCAACAGATTTACAATAGTTTTTGAAATTTTCAGAGGTGAATTCCCCACCATTGTCTGATCTAAGAATTTTGATTTTCTTACCAGTTTGGTTTTCTACTAGTGCTTTAGGTTCTTGAAATTTGGCTAGAACCTCACTTGACTCTTTAAGTTTTAAGAAATATATCCATGATTTCCTTGAATAGTCATCCACAAAGATTAAGTAATATAGAGCACCCGAGAAGGAAGGTGTAGACATAGGACCACACACATCAGTATGGATAAGTTCTAGAATGTTATTTGACTTATGTTCACTTGGAGGAAAAGATCCTTTAATGTTCTTCCCTAATGCACATCCCTTACAAATGCTAGAGTGTTCAGATTTTAAGAGAGGTATGCCAAAGGTGATCTTAGACAATGTTGGAAGGGCACTATATCTAATATGACCTAGTCTTTTGTGCCAAATCTCATTATTTTGATGAACATTGTGATTTAGGGCTACCTTTTGTTCATTACATAACTTGTACAAGCTACCTTCTCTGTTCCCTATATGAATGGCATTTTTTATATTAGAATTTTTAGTCCAGAGAAGGACTTTGTCTTCATTGAAGGTTACCCTGTATCTTTGATCAGCTAGTCCAGAAATGGAGATTAAATTTCTCTTGATTCCTGGTACATACAAAACTTCTTTCAACTGTAGAGTTACTCCATCTCTTATCTTTAACAAACAGGTCCCAATTCCTTTTACCGGATAAGAGGAGTTGTCACCAATAGTTACCTCTTCTGAAGAGTTCCCTGAGAAGGTTTCGAATTGATCTCTGAATCCAGTGATGTGTCTGGAAGCACCACTATCTATTATCCACGTACTTTTATTAGAATTTAATTCACTTGCTAAAGCCAAGAAAAGGAGAGAAATTTCAGATTTTTTTACTTCCGCTAGGGCAGCTTGTATTTTTTGTTTTTCCAGGCAATATTTGTGAATATGTCCATATTTGTCACATTTGTAACATTTTACCATGGAAAGATCCCTTTTATTGAATTGTTTCCCATTGTTAGATTATCTGAATTTTCTTTTCCTTTTGTGAGATGTTATCTTGTTGCTTTTAATGTGGAGAGCTTGTAATTCATTTCCATTATTAGACCCCATTCCTCTGGAAGCAAGCCTGGATTCCTCTTGGGTACAATCATTCTTTAATTGCTCGAATTTAGGTAACGGTGGTCTGGTGCTTATACATTGAATGAAGGTTTCCCATGAGGTGGGTAAACCTTTGAGAGCAATTAGGGTGAGTTCAGAGTCTTCTACTGTATTTCCAATGCAGAGCAGTTGGTCTCTTATTTCAGAGATTCTCAAAAAATAAGAAGTGATAGTTTCTTCCTTGTTCATTTTCATATTTAGAAGTTGACTTTTCAATGTTAACATTCTATTGGCATTGTTGATTTCAAATGTGTCTTGAATTATTTTAAACATTTCAAAAGCACTGGTAATTCTAGATATGCTAGGAAGAATTGAGTCTTTCACAGAGTCAATTATTAGTTTTCTGGCTTTATTGTTTCTCCTTTTCCATATTGTCTTCTCTGTTTCATCTTCGGGTATTTTAATATCTTTTTCTATATACTCTTCTAATTCAAGTTCCATCAGAAGAGATGTAAGTCGAGTTCTCCATGATATAAAGTTAGAGGCACCTTCTAATCTATCTTCCATTCTCATGCATTGAGCCATTTCTGAACAATTAAACTCAACAGTTTTATTAAAAAAATATGCTCAACTGAAGGTTATTTATTTATTTTTTCTTATTTCCTTTTAATAACCTGGCTCTGATACCATGTTAAGGAATATAAATCTGGAGATATAATATAATCTGAAGATATGTAGTAGAATACAATTGCCTTGGTGATTGATTGATTCTACCACACTCAACGACTATATATATATAAGTTAGAGGAGTTTAACATGAACAGTCATGACTTATCATATACGATAAGCCATGACTGTTCGTTTAATAAATCAACTTTGACAAAGGATTAACGTTATGTTCCAGCACAAATATTAAACACGAACACAATAATTTAACAAATATTTCAGACTTTATATGAAATCACAAATTGAAATATAACTACTTTTAAGGGTAAATAAACAAGGATGGAAAATACCCGATATAGAAGCCTTAATTTGACTTGTAGATGGTCTTTAGATTGTACAGATTTGTCCTTCGAATTTGATGGAATATTTCCTTATGATTTGTTCAAAGTTGTCCTTGAAAGAATGCTGAAGATTGTCCTTGATGTATGCTCTAATTTGCACCAATAGTCTGCTCCAAATATTCTGCCCTAGTTCGCTCCAATATTCTGCTCTAATTCGCTCCAATATTCTGCCCTAATTCGCAGAATATTATACTATACTTCTGCTCTGAAGTGTGTGATAAGACACCTTGATTTAATGCATGAAGTCTGCAATTTCTCCTTTTATTTCTGCTCCTATTATGCGAAATCTTCTGCTGCTTATAGGTCTGCTTGTAGTGCGAATTACCTTAGCATGTTATGTTTTTGATGCCTCTGTAATTCACACTCCAATCAAATATATATATGCGCAAGGAGGTGTGTCAAAGAGACACAACCTTTAAAACATATGGGGGCCGACCTCAATTAGGCAATTTAATAAACAATTACAAGTTATTCTTTTTCATGCATGAGTTGTCCCTTAATTATTTAACAAGTCGTCCCTTCTTTCATAATTCTTTCTCAATGCAATATTAATAATATTATCTTCCTTCAAGGCCATAATATCAACACTCCCCCTTGGACTTGAGAGGAAGATAAAAAATTACAAGATACACATAATGAACCAGATAAACCATGAACATAATCATAGTGAATATCAAATCCATAGTTCAAATTGTAGTAATGTTTAATCCATATAAGTCATCATATCAAGATTAACATATTCATCAAGGATGGCATCATAGCAACATTATTGAATAGCATCAAGTTATCAGTAATCATCATAGCATCATACACATGGCAAATCCATAGATCATTAATGGATAGCATTAAGAAAACATAACCATATAGGAGAAAATATATAATCATATCACACGGGTCAACACCCGGAGCTGAGCTCTATTACATCACACAGATCAACATCCGGAGTTGAGCTCTATTATATCACTCGGATCAACATCCGAAGCTGAGCTCTATTATGGATTGCCTCAATCTGGCGAATCTATCCATGCTCTGGATTGCCTCAATTTGGCGCATCTATCCATGCAACAATAGTGAATTGCCTCAATCCGGCGAATCTATCCACGCTATGGATTGCCTCAATTCGGCGCATCTATCCATGCAACAATAGTGGATTGCCTCAATCCGGCGAATCTATCCATGCTATGGATTGCCTCAATTCGGCGCATCTATCTATGCAACAATAGTGGATTGCCTCAATCCGGCGAATCTATCCACGCTATGGATTGCCTCAATTCGGCGCATCTATCCATGCAACAATAGTGGATTGCCTCAATCCGGCGAATCTATCCACGCTATGGATTGCCTCAATTCGGCGCATCTATCCATGCAACAATAGTGGATTGCTTCAATCCGGCGAATCTATCCACGCTATGGAAGGTTAAACAATATTACACAATATAAATCATAATAAACATAGATCAACGATCAGTAAATCATATCAACATAATAAAGTATCATATTTTCAAAAGTAGGAAACTTTGCAAAATATCTAATCATGTAGGTAGGCCCATATATAAACTCCTCTTTTATGATGAAGACTAGAGTACATAGGGTTCTGATTCTGTTGACTTTGTTTCTACAATGGAGGCTTGGAGATTGTTTGGGTTTGGACAATTAATAACCTTGTGACCAAATTTGCTACATTGAAAATTGAATCTTAGAGGGGTCTCCTCTTTGAAAATTGTTGTTCCGATGATCTCTCCCCCTCCATGCATTGTGGTTATGGTTCCTATCTTGATTGCTTTGATAGTTTCTCCATCCGTTATTGTGAGGATTTCTTTCTTGACGGTTATTGAAACTTCTTCTTGTTTTGTTTTGGAAGTTTCCTTTTCCTTCGTCCTGGAAGTCTCTTTTCCTTTTGTTTTGATTTTGATTTCCTGCCTTTTGAAATTGAGAGTATAGAACTTGTATATCATCTTTGAAATTTGATCCCCTAGAGATTAACCTGGATTCTTCTTGAAGGCAGTCAATTTTCAATTTGTCAAATTTAGGTAGTTTCTTACGGGCACTGATTCCTTGAATAAAGGCATCCCAAGCTAGGGGTAGTCCATTAAGTGCTATCATAGATAATTCCTTTTCATCATAGTTATACCCAATAGTTGCAAGTTGATTTCTTAAATCTGTAATCTTTGCAAAGTATGAGGTGATGGTTTCCCCTTGATTCATTTTGATTCGAGAAATCTCATTCTTAAGAGTCATGATTCTACTTGTATTGCTAATCTCAAACATCCCTGATAATGTGGAGAACATTAGATGAGCTGCTTCTAAGCTAGAGATTGTGGGTATGATGTGGTCTTTTACACTGTCAATTAGAATTCTCATAGCCTTGTTATTATTCTTATCCCATTCATGTTTTTCATCTTCATTCATATCATCTCTGGTTTTGGAGGGCTTCTTTAGAATTGAATCTATCTCTAGATCTCTGAAAAGCATAAGTATTCTCACTTTCCAAGATGAAAAATTTAAGGCTCCTTTAAGTCTGTCTTTAGGCCTTATTCCATTTGACATGATGTATATATATATTAAATTTATAGTAGCTGGGATGATTTCCTAAGTCTGAAATGGATCTTCTCTCACCGAGGCTTTGATACCATGTTAATATTTCAGACTTTATAGGAAATCACAAATTGAAATATAACTACTTTTAAGGGTAAATAAACAAGGATGGAAAATACCCGATATAGAAGCCTTAATTTGACTTGTAGATGGTCTTTAGATTGTACAGATTTGTCCTTCGAATTTGATGGAATATTTCCTTATGATTTGTTCAAAGTTGTCCTTGAAAGAATGCTGAAGATTGTCCTTGATGTATGCTCTAATTTGCACCAATAGTCTGCTCCAAATATTCTGCCCTAGTTCGCTCCAATATTCTGCTCTAATTCGCTCCAATATTCTGCCCTAATTCGCAGAATATTATACTATACTTCTGCTCTGAAGTGTGTGATAAGACACCTTGATTTAATGGATGAAGTCTGCAATTTCTCCTTTTATTTCTGCTCCTATTATGCGAAATCTTCTGCTGCTTATAGGTCTGCTTGTAGTGCGAATTACCTTAGCATGTTATGTTTTTGATGCCTCTGTAATTCACACTCCAATCAAATATATATATGCGCAAGGAGGTGTGTCAAAGAGACACAACCTTTAAAACATATGGGGGCCGACCTCAATTAGGCAATTTAATAAACAATTACAAGTTATTCTTTTTCATGCATGAGTCGTCCCTTAATTATTTAACAAGTTGTCCCTTCTTTCATAATTCTTTCTCAATGCAATATTAATAATATTATCTTCCTTCAAGGCCATAATATCAACAACCGAAAACAAGCCATTAGTACTAAATCTCCAAATGAGGGTATCCTCATCATCAATAAGAACCACAGCATTCAGAAGGTTATTCAAGCCCCTGAGGGAAGGATCAAACCTAGACAAGTCAGTCCATTTACCCTCCTCCCAATAGTTTTACACTTGATTGCCCAGGAACTGTTTACAAAGAGTAGACAAGTCATTCCAGCTAGGAACCTCTTTTAGGGGTTTATAAATTAGCCATATGTCATCCCAAAAGAGAATTTTCTTGCCATTACCAACCTTCCATTTCACCCCTTGCTTAATCATCTCCTTTCTTCTAAGAGCATTGCCCCCCAAATACAAGATCCACCTTGGGAAGAATCAGAGTTCAAAAACTTAAAGAAGTCAGAGCTGTCCCTATTATATTTGTTGTGCCATATAGTGCTCCATTCTCCCGTGTTCTTAAACATTCTCCAAAGGAGTTTTGCCATGAGATACTCATTTATACTTCTTATAGTGCGTAGACCAAGACCCCCTTTCCTAGTCGGTTTACAAACCTTCTCCCACGCAATAAGGGCCATCCTTTTCTTTTTCTCAACTCCGGACCAAAGGAAGTTCTTTTGGATTTTCTCTATACTTTCAGCAAACTTCTTAGGTATTTTGAAAAGGCTCAAAGCATAAAGAGGGATACTTTGAAGGGTAGCTTTGAGAACAACAATCTCACCAGCCTGGCTAAGAAGAGCACCCTTCCAACCAGCAAGACTATTTCAAAATTTGTCAATCATATCCCTCCAAAAGGAATCTGGAGGATTGAGGCAGAGAGGTAAACCAAGATAGGACCCCGGGAGACAGTCCACCTCACAACCAAGGATTCTTTTTAGCCTCTCTTGTCTTTTTTCAAGCACATTGATGAAGAATATAGAGCTCTTATTCCAATTGATACTCTGACCTGTAGCACCAGCATAGTTGTCAAGGGCTTTTTTAACGGTTTTACCATTTTTGATAGAAGCTTCACCCATAATTATGGAATCATCCACAAACTGTTGATGCGAACACATCAAATCCTTAGAGGAAGGTTTCAGACCCCTGAATTCACCTCTGTTAACCAGCCTACCAATGTGTCTACCCAAACATTCTGCCAAAATAACAAAAAGAATAGGAGAAAGGGGGTCCCCCTGACGAAGACCTCTAGAAGATTTGAAGAAAGGGGTAGGAGAACCATTCACGAGAATAGAAAACGTGGCAGAGGAAACCAAGCAGTGGATAAGGTCTCTACTCCTTTTATTAAAACCAAAAGCCTCAAGAGTAGCCATCAAGAAATCCCAGTCAACCCTATCATAAGCTTTGGACAAATCAAGTTTCAGCAAAAAACCTTCCTTTTTTGACATAGTTAAAGAATGTATATTTTCATGGACCGAAATGATTGAGTCCAGAATCTGCCTCCTGGGGACAAACCCATTCTGCTGTCCTGAAACAAGCGAAGGAAGAAAGGTGAGGATTCTAGAAGTAAGGATTTTAGAGATAATCTTATACACCGAGTTGCATAAGCTGATGGGTTTGAATTGGTCCATACTATCAGCCCCACTTTTCTTTGGAATCAGAGCAATAAAGGTACCATTCAATTCCTTGAGGATCCTTCTAGCCCCAAAAAATTCCTTGACAGCATTAGAAACATCATCTTTCAGAATCCTCCAATACTTTTGAAAGAAAAAATGAGGAAACCCATCGGGACCAGGTGCTTTATCTCCATCAAAGGAGAACACAGCCTTCTGAATCTCATCCAAAGAAGGTATAGCAGCAATAGATCTGTTATGAGCATCATTCAGGATAAGGGGTATACCATCCAACAACTCTCCTTGGCACTCCAAATCCAGGTTCTTAGCTTTCTTTAAAAGTTCTCCAAAGAAGTTATTGGCCTCACTTCTGAAATCTTCCTCCTTCTCACTAATGGTTCCATTGACCTGCATTCTAGAGATTTTATTGCTCATTCTATGTTTCATAGTGGTCATGAAGAAATATTTAGAATTCCTGTCCCCTTCTTTAAGGAAAAGCTTTCTCGATCTTTGCCTCCAAAAGCATTCTTCTTTTGAGATAATATCATGATATTCCATTAATTTATTATCTTCCTCCTTTTGGGTATGCCAACTGTAGCCATCTTTTTGAATACTGTCCTGGATCTCTTTTAGTTCTTCAACAATTTTCTTTTTATTAGTAAAGATTTCTCCAAAAGTTTCTTTATTCCATTTTTTAATATTGTCCTTCACATTTTTCATTTTCTTAACAACTCTGAACATTGCCGATCCTTCAATCCTAATACTCCACCAAACCTCAATCAGCCTTTCAAGGTTAGGGTGGATAGTCCACATTTTCTCAAATCGAAAAGGGAAGTTCCTTTTCAAGCCATTGAAATCAGCTCTTATGGTTATCAGATAATGGTCAGAACCAGCTCTGACATAGGCAGATAAGGCACAAGAATAATGGTTTAACCAAATGCTACTAACAAGAGCTTTATCAAGCCTAACCTGAATGAGCTCATTACCCTCTCTCCTATTGGTCCAAGTATAGTTAATACCCTGCAGATCAATGTCATGCAACTCTTGACTATCAATAAATTCCATAAGATCAGTTTTGCTTTTCATATTGGGTTGACCACCTCCATATTTTTCATTTTCCTTCAAAGGAGTATTAAAATCCCCCATTATGACCCATCCATCAATAGCAAAATCTCTCCTAAAACTAGAGACTTCCCTCTAGAAAGATTTCCTACCCCACCTGGTGTTTGGAGCATAAATGTTAGTCAAAACCCAAGAAGTACCATCCTTGATATGCCAAAATCTAATATTAGTCACATTGTTACCACTGGATAAAACTTCCCCTTTGATAATATTACAATTCCAACTAGTCACAATCCCTCCTGAGGCACCATCCGCATCACTACCATGGGACAGGCCATTACAAAAAAACTGGATTTTCTCCACTTTATCCCTAGACATCTTAGTCTCCTGTAGAAGAACAATATCAGGCTTGTTGTCTTTGATCATGTTTTTGACCATTGCTTGCTTGTGAGGATTATTTAATCCTCTAACATTCCAGGATATAAACTTCATTGCTTAAGGAATGGGCCAGACTCTAGGATGGTCTTTTGACTACCATCCGCTAAACACTTACTGGTCTCAAGTGCTCGCCTCTTTTGATTCGAGGGTCTTCCCGGGGAAACATGGGGAGCCCCCACATCTCCCATCTTATTGCTTCTAGTGCTTCTGAGGATTGAGGAGACATTCTTCATCTGTCCTCCGTCTTTATTAGTAGGTTTCTTAACGTTTTTAGCTGTCTTTTTCTTCTCCACCTTGGACCATCCTTCTTCATTTAGATCTTCTGATCCCACAAGGACCCCCGCTGAATCCGCCACATCACTCCACATAGCTTTAGAAGGGCATGTTGCTATCTTATCTGGTCCCCCCGGAGTACCAAAGGTCTTCTGAGACCCCTCCTCTGAAAAGCCCAGAATCGGGTAGACTTGGGCATCTTGCCATATAACCAAACTCTGAGAGGGGGGTAAAAGGCCATAACCTCCCGACATCTCTTGCTCAAACAGGCCAGCATCAAAGTTATTATTACCCTCTTTAATCCCCAGGGGCCTGCTCAGAGTATGTCCCGCTACAGAATCATCAGAGCTTTTAGTTATGGATTCCTTTAAGACTTCAGTGCTACCAGCTAATTTCTGTTCAGAATCAGAATGAGATGTGTCGCATCCTTCAATAAGCGTACCCTTCCCATTTTCCTTTCCTTCTTTCTTCTCATTACTACTACTCCCCATCAAGTTCGATCCATCCACAGCCTTCTTTACCCAAATCTTTTTCATTTTTTTCTTTTGGGGTACCATCTTTGGGCATTGTTTCACCCAGTGGCCTGTTTTCTTGCAATGAAGACAAGCAAAGAGTGTAGATTCAAACTCTAACTTCTGGACCCAAGAGCCAAGCTTGGACTGAAGAGTGATTGATTCTGGCATATCCACTCCTTGTTGCACTCCAACACAGATCCTAGCATACGTAAGGTGTCTTCTAGAGACCTTGATAGGATCCATAGACAAGAGCTCCCCAAAGACATTAGCAATACCTCTAAAGATGTCTTCCATCCAAAACTCGAGGCAAGCCCAGAAGAGTTACCCAGACCGGTGCTTGCACATTAAGATCCTTTTGCATATCTAGGTTAGGACACCACTTATGCATGATCATAGAATGCTTTCCTATCATCCAAGGTCCTTCACAAAGAATAAACCTTAAATCCTCCTCACATGAGAAAAAAAAAGCCAAACATCCTTTGGGAAGAGCAACCACCTCCACTTGACCGTTTAGACTCCATTTCTTTTTAACAAATGCCCTAACCACCTCGATATTAGGGCGGGATCCCAAGAATCTCCCCACAAGAGAGTTAGCCATTTGAGATATCTGAACATCTATTATTTGATCTGGAATGGATAAAGCAAAAGTTCCCTCCTCGGTGTTGGATAAGATTTCAACAGGTGGAAGAGAGGACTTACCTGTTGGTTTCACGCCAAAAAGGCCTGTTTAGCTTTTGACAGAACCAACAGGAATTGTCTTGTTCTGATCACATGCCCCCTTCATGGGTCCCCCTCCCAGGTCCCCCGTCCCAAGTCCGACATCAGGAATCTTACCTTGGGTCCCGTTTGCGTTTGTTTCCTCTAGTTGCCCGCCACACTCCGAAGGACCAGCGTCAGATCCGCCATTCCCCTTGCTCAGCACACTTGAAATTTGAATTCCTCCTTTCCCGCTTCCTGTTCCGCCCGCACATAGATCCATTCTTTTTGACCTTATATTGTTCCTTCCATGCATCAAAATGAAATTTATTACTTAATATTATTGTTTATCTATATTATAATTATATTTTATTATTATTGTATTTATTTATACATTTTAGCTTTATTGTTATCATTTAATAATTTATTATTAAATTTAATTCTTGAAGGGGACATCAGAGTCCTTCCCTCCCCAGAATTGCTTGTCCTCAAGCAATGACAATTTTTATACAAATCTTTTCATGTGAGTAGCTTTTGCTGCGCAACTTGAGTATAGCTTATCTCAATATCTCTAGATTCTCACTAGTTTATTCTCATATTCTAGATCACAAAAAATATAGAGCCAAACATAGAGCCTATTTAATGAAAAAACAATGTATACACTTGGGTGCATGAAGATACAAAGTGATGCAGTCAAGGATGGAGGATCCAATTAAGGACTGTCCAAACTTGCAGCCAACACCAACACAGCGGAATAACACAGCACCAAACAAGATCTGAAGGAAAACCAATATCTTTATTCATAAATTAATTGATTACATGCAATGTGCCAGGCTGTAAGGCCTTCTTGGTTACGGCCAATTACAAAGCAAGAAATAGTTCTACAAGATCACGCAGGATCCAACACACTTCTCCTCAGCTAGTCCAGGTCTGCAGCACAACAGGACACTGCTAGGCACTCCAAGAAAGATCTAAACTTGTGCTCGCAAGCCACCAAGCAATCTCCTTGTTCCTAAGCTCGCAAGCTACTAACTTTGCTACCTTCTATCCACCAAATCTACTCTCGCAAATCTGCCCCCTAAACAACTACCCAAACATCTTCTTAAATGCTAATTGCTAGCCACAAGTCAGCTTTACAAACAATTAAATCCCAAAATCCAGTCGGCTCCCAAAAGATACAACAATTAAATGCCGAGTCTCCTTCAATGACCGAGCTTCCTTCAATGACCAAGCCACTTCAGCGACCGAGCAACAGGCATGAACACCGAGACTCCGTCGGTAACTGAGCATCGAGCAACAAAACACCAAGTCACCGAGTGACCAACATCCACCGAGATCCACCAGACCTTCCAATTGAGGATCACCACCAAGACCGAGAAACTCCAGTCTTCTACCGAAATCACCAGCCAAGTAACCGAACTCCACCAGACAGTTATCGAGACTGCTAGAATCTTTAGGCACCGAGCAATAAGCTAGGATGCCACTGCATCAGACTCCCGGGGTACAAAGAAAAGTGTGTCCTACACTTTCTCACCAAAGGGAACATCTGAAAACCACCAACTCCACTTCATCTTCACCAAAGGTTTCCACTCCATCACAAGAAAGAGAACCAATCTGCAACTCAACCAATCAGCATGTTCAAGAACAAGAACAAACTGAACCTTCAACTCATCACTAAGCATCAAGGAAGAATCCCATCTTAGAATCTCATCACAAGACTTATAACTGTCAACCAGCAACTCAAGTCCGCAATTAGCAAACAACATCTGCACCTCAGCACCGAACAAAAGCAATTCGGTAACACCATCATCACAAAGGTGTTCAACAGCAGGTATCTCTTTAACTACAACAACCTGATCAAGCACAACCAGATGCTCTGCAATTTCTATGTCAGGCACAACCGACTGAACATGAAAACCAATCTCCTCACTAAAGTCAACAACATTGTCGGTAAGCACAGGTAACCCAGCAACAACCACAAGTTGCTTTGCAGGTTTCATGGCAGAATCCACCAACTGACCATCAAAACCAATCTCACATGCTTCCACATGTCTTCTCTCTCGGACCAGTCTTCTAATAGGCCAGACAACTTTCCTCCGAATCGGCATACTCCAACTCTGGTAAGCTCTACAAAGCTCAACAACACTTTCCTTTGCAAGGTTCTTAACTCGGTTCAGCAATTCCGCTTCCAATCGAGCAAACCTCTCAGAAATCTTCATCTCCACCACATCACGGAGATCTGCAATCGCACTAGGGTTCAATCCTCTCGAAGACATTTCCAAAGATCTTCGAAAACCCTCTGCAACAAACCCAACACTGACCACCTTGTGACAACCTCCGAGTTGTATGCAAGTCAAATCACAACCTGCCACTTCGCATGGACAACTAGGGCAAGATTTCACAAGTTCAGCGCCACGAATGTGCAACTCAGATTGCGCACAATCTCTTCGCCAACAAGATCAACTCGGCTCTGATACCACCTGATGCAGTCAAGGATAGAGGATCCAATTAAGGACTGTCCAAACTTGTAGCCAACACCAACATAGCGGAATAACACATCACCAAATAAGATTTGAAGGAAAACCGATATCTTTATTCATAAATTAACTGATTACATGCAATGTGCCGGGCTGTAAGGCCTTCCCGGTTACGGCCAATTACAAAGCAAGAAACAGTTCTACAAAATCACGCAGGATCCAACACACTTCTCCTTAGCTAGTCTAGGTCTGCAACACAACAGGACACTGGTAGGCACTCCAAGAAAGATCTAAACTTGTGCTTGCAAGCCACCAAGCAATCTCCTTGTTCCTAAGCTCGCAAGCTACTAACTCTGCTACCTTCTATCCACCAGATCTACTCTCGCAAATCTGCCCCCTAAACAACTACCCAAACATCTTCTTAAATACTAATTGCTAGCCACAAGTCGGCTTTACAAACAATTAAATCCCAAAAGCTAGTCGGCTCCTAAAAGATACAACAATTAAATGCCAAACATCGGTCGGTTCACAAATAACTTCAAAAATATCTAATTCACCAAGTCGGCCTCTAGATCCACATAGAAGAATGCAACACGCCAGATCTAGGTCCCCACACGCCCAACGGTCAATCCATAACTCGAGGAACGCGACCTAGATTAAATGCACCAGTCGGCCAAGCCGAATCTCCAAGAACATCCGTCGGTAAGCCAAACTACTGAGCGTCAGAAAATATACCGAACAACCATACCAACCGAGCTCTTCAAGCATTACCGAGCACCAAAAATGTGAGTCTCCTTCAATGACTGAGCTTCCTTCAGCGACCGAGTCCTCCAGCGAACGAGCAACAGGCATGAACACCGAGACTCCGTTGGTAACCGAGCACCGAGCACCGAGCAACAAAACACCAAGTCACCGAGTGACCAACATCCACCGAGATCCACTAGACCTTCCAACTGAGGATCACCACCAAGACCGAGAAACTCCAGTCTTCTATCGAAATCACCAGCCAAGTAACTGAACTCCACCAGACAGTTACCGAGATTGCCAGAATCTTCAGGCACCGAGCAATAAGCCAGGATGCCACTGCATCACAAAGCATACACGGAGTATACACATTAATGCATGAAGACACGAAGCATACACAAAGTAGACAGATGAATGCATACACATGAAAACATATAACAGACACAGGAATATGCATAGTTCTATTGGTTCGTAAGAGGTAGGAGCGTGCAACCAGGACCATAACCATCTCTTGGAGTAACCATTCCACAAGAGGTAGGAACGTCCAACTAGGACAAGATCCATCTCTTGGAGTGACAAATCGACAAGAGGCAGGAGCGTCCAACTAGGACAAGATCTATCTCTTGGAGTAACAAATCCACAAGAGGCAGGAACATCTAACCAAGAGAAGATCCATATCTTGGAGTAACAAATCCACAAGAGGCAGGAACGCCCAACTAGGACAAGATCCATCTCTTGGAGTAACAATCCAAAAATAGTGCCTTTGTATGATGTAACCCATGCCCATTCCACCGCAGGCCCTATCTAGTGCCCATGTAGCATAGTCCATTCCACTGCAGGACTCTTGCCTTTATATGATGTAGCATGACCCATTCCACCGCAGGACTTATCCCTTGCCTTTGTATGATGTAACCCATGCCCATTCCATTGCAGGCCTTACTCCTTGCCTTTGTATGATGTAGCATGGTCCATTCCACCGCAGGACTTATCTAGTGCCTTTGAATGATGTAGCTCATGCCCATTCCACTGCAGGATTCTTGCCTTTGTATGATGTAGCATGGTCCATTCCACCACATGACTTATCTAGTGCCTTTGTATGATGTAGCTCATGCCCACTCCATTGCAGGACTCTTGCCTTTGTATGATGTAGCATGGCCCATTCCACTGCAGTACTTATTCTTTGTGAGGTATTAATCTAATGTAGTTGAAAATGGTATTCTTGTAATCTCACTGTGATCAAAGTTCACAGATTTTCTTGGAATGTCTAATTCAATCCTTTGTTGTGTTGGCTTATAAAGGTTTGACTCCCTTCTTGCTTGGTATGCCTTTTGCTCATTGTTCCATTATATACCCTCAAACTGTTATCAAACTGATTTTATTTTCTTGTGCAATACTTTCTTTTTCTTGGATGATTGTGTATCTATATCTTTCTCTTTTTCCTTTATAGGGCCTTAATTGCTTGTTGGCTAGGTTGCTTCAACTAATTCCCTACAGGCTGGCAAGAATATGCTCTGATACCACTTGTAATGTCTCCTATTTGTGACTGCCCTAATTTTTGCCCTTTGTTTGTCTATTGCTTGCCTTAGACTTTTCTGCTATGCCTTTTTATGGTTTTATCTGCTGATTCCTACTCCCTTTTGACCGTTGAATGTATGCATATCTATCCTTGTAAATTGATGATTTGATGATTTGTAAGTGCTGCTGGGTATATTCCTTTACTTCCGTAATATACATCTCATTATGAATGAGACACATCTCTTCGCGAGAAGTCTGTATCTCTTCGTGAGAGGTGCATCTCTTGCTAAACACACTGATGGAACTCTAAAATTTGGGAGTCCAAATCCATTATCAATAAGAAAGTTTCTCCATACTAAAAAAATGAAAGGAAGGAAGCTTTATGACACAAATAAATAGAACTAACTAATCAAAGCCTTCAGAAAATGCTAGAATTTTGACCTGTTGCAAAGATGACGCCGACAAAACCTGAAGAAGGTTGCATTTTAAAAATCTAAAAATGACCCAGTTCGGGAAATCAAATTTCCTATCTCTAGTAAAAATCTTAGCTTTCCACGAGGTGTTTTGGTTTTTCGACCAGACCCAAATCCGAAAGTTAGGTGGTTATTTTTTAGTTAGTTTATTGTTTTTCAAAATAATTTGTAATAAGGGTTGTGTCTTTTCACCCTAAAGAGGTGTGAAAGCCACTCAAACACATATATACATAATGTAAAATGTAGAGAGAGAGACATATTCGAAGAAGCATTATAATTATAAGAAGAATATTTGTAAGGGGGAATAAGGAGCTTAAAGCATGACTTTGTAATATAAATTTCAATATTATATTTTAATAATAAATAAAAGGTCCTTTTGTTTATTTTCAAGGCAAAAAGATTACAACTGGCATGTTGATTTGTCCTTTATGATCAATAAAGAGATTATTGGATTATCTTGACAAGGCTTTATTTTTGCATTGGATATTTTTTTGCATTCTTTGTTCGACAATCAGGATAGTGTGAAATATATATGTGTATCCTTATCTCTGTCTAATCGGACTTGCAACCAGAGAAGTTAAATTCCTTTTGGACTAACGGAGAATTGCATATAAGACTTGTCTGTTGCAGAGCTCAGGGGTACTTGATGATATTTAAAATAAATAGTCTCATAGAGTTGTACATAATAATCTTCATAATAGTTGACTCTGTTGCCCGAATAAACTAAGGCACTGGTCATTTAAAATCATTGGAATATAATTATTGGAGTTATCAATTGAAGTCAGAAATCTATATACTTCCTTCTTGCAAACATTTTTATCAATTATTAATAAACATTATATATAACATTCAAATCATTTCAAGTAATCACATAACTTTATATTGATCGAGTTTGAGGATGTTTGCCAACCGGAGAACTCACAAGCTTAAATTCACTATAGAAAAGCCTTGAATAAAGTGATCAGGTTCGAGGTGAAGGTTTACCTGCCTAGGTGTAGCGAAGCCTAAAGTGCAGGGGAATTTGGATTATTCCCATTTATTGGCCAGTTATAATTTGGAATCCTATTGGAGAATTGGCAAGCTCTTGGATTTCCAATCTGTGGTTTTGGGAACCAACACACACCATTTGATATATCTGATCTCATTTATTATTTTATTTAACTAATAAATAATATTATTATAGTTTAATCATTTTATTATTATTTATTAGTATTGTTATTATTTGTTATTTTATTATTTATATTTATATATATTATATTACTTATTTATTTATTTATTTGTTTTTTATATTTTGATATTATTTATTTATTTATTATTTACGATGATTATTATTCATTTTTATATTTTTATATTATTGTTTATCTATATTGTAATTATATTATAATTACATTTTATTATTATTTTATTTATTTATTCATTTTAACTTTATTATTATTATTTACTATTAAATTTAATTCTTGAAGGGGACATCACATGTATCGAGTTCAAATGGGTCTATATTGGGGATGGGCTCTTCATGGGGCGTGTTCGGGGTATGACCTAGGTACCCCATAGGTACATTTACTCAAGTTTTTACAATGTTAGGTTGGACCAACTTGACCCCATACCCAACCGAACAAGTTTGTTCCTCCATAGTTTCATTCAAGGCATTACCCAAATAGTATAGATACCCTATAGGTGTCTTTTGGATAGGTTTCTTATAGATCTATGCAAGGCACAACCCATATGAACTTGGTACCGCATAGTTACACTTGAGATGTACTTGGGGAGTATATGTGTTGTTCGGTTGTGCCTTTGATAGAGTTGTGGGCTAGGTTATTAGGTTCATACCAACAGGCTCTGAACTAGGCTCGGGTACGCGCCCGATACTGGTACTTCTGTGGGTACTTGTGAGTACTTGCTGGGTACTAAGGGTACATGATATGGCTTATTCAAATATTTTTCAACTATCAATTGGCATTTAACATTTATCTTTGGCATTTGACATTGATCAATGATCAAGTAACATACTATGAAAATGATTTAGTTTTACAATTTTGTATATTTCTCTTATTTTTTTGTATATATAATGTATATATTTATATATACATACACACACACGTACCCAAACCCCTAAAAAAAATTTCACGTACCCACGTATTAGGTTCTCGTACTTGTCCCCGAACCTGAACCGGTAACTTAGGTTGTGGGGAATCGACAAGGCAGATTTTGCAGAAAATGTTTTGAGCCACAATTGTCCCTACAGTAGCCATCACTCTCAGACACACATACAATTGAGATCAACTTTGGAGCCGCCTAGCAGCTCCTGCTATTGAGTAGCCACAATTTTGATTCCAGAGAAGATGACGGAAGATGCCAACCATCTTGTAGAAAACAAGAATATATTTTTTGTCTAATAGTAGGGTTGTGCCCAATAAATCTTGGTTTAGTGCCATTGCTGCAGCTTTTGGCAAACATCATGGCCAAATATTTAGTTGATGACATTAATGGAGGATCACAAGCTGTTACAAGACAATATCCTATATTTATGATATCACATGTCCTACTTGTGCAAGAGGAAACAAGCAGCTTTTCCAGAGACAAAAATTGCTTTCTTTCTTTTGTTTAAGATTTTAGAGACTTTTTAAAATATATATTTCATATAACTTTTGATTGTTAAACCATAAATAACACTTAGTTACCATGTAAATATTTTTTTCTATTTGCAAAAGTGAATATCTGGCTCATATATATTTTGATATGTATCAAAAGTATGTAAATATTGTAACTATTTATTTCATATATGATATATTATTTATGTATATATATCTGATCAACAAAAGGGAAATATTGGGCTCTTTTCCCATTATATTAACTTTGAAAACAATATTACATTAAAATTATGAAGTCAAAATTTACCCACGAGCATGGCTACAACTAAACCATCCATAAAATATTGACCATTGATCCCACAAGAGATAGAAAGTAGGGTACAATGTACTTCTCTTGACATAGTGCTATCAACATAGAAAAGAAATATAGACTAGAATAGTAGACAAAAGAGAAAAGCATGTGGCCTCAATTATTCAATCCAGCACCATTTAAACCAATAGACCAACATCCCCTTCATTGCTCCATATGGAAGCCCAAGATTCATCTTTAAAGACCTAACCACCCCAGCTAATCAATTGGTAAGCACCTAGTCTTTCCATTTCAAGGGGATCGAACTCCCCTAAATCCTTCAAAATTTTGCACCTATTGATATCATCATCCATAATAACATTTAATTGACAATTGATGGTATATTTTGTTAGAAGTCTGCCACCCAGTTTTTTTTAAGATAGTAGTGAGAGAAGGAAAATGATTCCAATGAATATGTCAATACCAATGCTTGGCTTAGAATGTTGTCAAGTCTCCAGTTAGTTTATCATCTTTTCTTGATGGTTTGATAGTATTCATTAAGTCTTCTTCTAGATGTGGCTTCTTGATCCACTAAGGCATTTGTTCGAAGATCCAAGACCAGGGCTTGGGCTTCAACATTGTTGTTTGTTCCAACTACCAACTTTTTAATAGCTGCTTTGATAAGAAGCCCAAACAATCTTTGATAGCACAACCTGGTCCAAAACTTGTTGGATTGCCTTGAGAGGCTATAGCAAAGTCTATCTTTAAATTATTGATAGATAAATAATATGTGCATACCTGTACATATATATTCACATACCATATATGTATATGTATGTATGTACACACACGAGCGTACCATTAAATCCACTTTTGTTGAAATCCAGGTAAAAACTAGCACACAGGAGAATGCAAATCCAAATGAGAACTAGAACTGTCAGCTTGACACATTTATAATGTATATTCACAATTATTTATACTTGTTTAATTGGGACTCGATATGGCGACATGGCACCTAAATTCATAGCCTTGACATTTATTTTATTCTAGCATGTCAGCTTGAACAATAAATGGAACAAAAAATGGGTAATCCACACTACAAGTCCATCTCGAAGAGGGTCACAACTTGATGTACATTGTTGATGAATGAAGCAAGCGTTTCAGGATTTTGTATGAATTAGTAAGTTCCAATAGGTGGATTATGCAACCACTAACTTAAAAAAGATGAGGTTTCTAAACTATTGGGGAAAATATGAAACCATTGGTCTAATGTAAGTAGCAATTTTTTCATGTGCCAAAAAATGTCACACGGCATTGTAAATTCTATAGTTTTTCTCTTGCAACTTTAAACTTGTGTTCAAGCTTGTAAAAGCACACACCCACCCACACACACGCACATATATAGGTTGCATTTTCAACCCTAGAGTGAGTGATTATCATCATGTAAGTAGGCTGTAATAGAATGGGGAGGGAAGTCTGAGAGTTAGTGACTGACTTAGGAAAAAAATATTGGAATTTATTGATTTTTATATTTTCTAGAGGCCTAAGATTGTAATTGAATCATACTTAGTGAACAAGGAGACCATTATGTTAGCAATATGAGTTCAGTGTTGTCATTGATGTCAACCTGATGTGAGTGGATATCTACCTGACGTGTGGTGACTGATGTAGGTCCCAAAAAGAGTGTTCAGATGTTGATATGATCTCTAGTAATGATATTGAGTAAGTATGTGGTGTTTCTGGGAGGTGATAGTATTGGAAGCTGAATATGCAGGGAAGAATTTGAAGATTATGGCTTGCAGTTCTGGATATAATGTCTTTGTTTTGTGGATTTTGCACTATTATGTTTTCAAGTCCTCAGCTATTCAGTTGAAGTGGTTGGTAGTTGCAGCTTGTTGATAGTGTGGCTGTCTGTCAGGACTGGTGTGGAGAATGCTCCACAACATTGTTTCTTGTTGTGCGGCTTGGAGGACATGTTCAAAGTGTTTGTGCAATGTCTCTGTTTAGATTTCAAGTATTGGATTACTCTGCAAGGGAAGTTGTGATGTTCTATTTTCTGGTATTGTTGTTTGTGTTGGTCCTGACTGACTCAATTGGTTATCTTGTTTGGATCATGTTCTTTTGGTTCGGATATGCATTGGAGGTTGATTTTTGATATTTTAAAGGATCTTACTATGGTTTGTGAAGATTCACATTGAGTTATTTGCATCGGATGGTGTTTTTGGGGTGACTGGTCAATGTGCTACATTGTTTATCTACATGTTACGTTTGATGCCGAATTTGGAGTATTTGTTGTTGTGTGTGGTTTGTTTGGACTGACTTAGGAAGATGTGTTATGATGTATTTGGGTCCCCTTTAACTTCTGGAGTGGACCATATTTACCACAATTGTTTATGGTGGCCGGCTTTGTTTGAATTATGCTTATTCTGTTTGTGGCCAACCTAGTTGAGGGTTTTGATGAATAAGTTGATACATGTAGATGTGCGGATGTGTGAATTGATTGTGAATGATGTGGAAGCATATGTAGTGAAGAAGAAGTGCAAAGATCAGAATCTGATGCACTTTCGTGATCTTTCAGTATGACAGAGTTTTGAGACAATGAATGTGTGTGTTGTGTTTGTCATGAAGTTGGTCACTTGACATAGTGGTTCAAGGACAATTTCATGCTTTGGAGATCTATTCATTTCAATTCATCTTATCTCTGTGCCTTTTGGAAGACAATGAGTCCTTTTAGCAGCTTGTGCACTTTTGTATCTTGCCTTGAAGTAGTAAGTTTCAGCCTGCAAGCCCCTTTTGTATCTTGTCCTGGGAATCGTGCATCTAAGCTTGCAAGTCCATTGTATCTTGCCCTAAGGTTGTTCGGCTTAGCCTGCAAGTCAAATTAGGAGTAGTGAGCTATCTTGGCCTTGAGCCTAAAACAATATTGTAATTAGTTATTTATATAGTGAGTGTGTTCTCAGGGTGGTTTTTCCCACATTGGGTTTTCCATGTAAAAATCAAATGTTCATGTGTATGTTGTTCATTGGTTTATCTTTCTTTGATGTTTATTTGGTTAAAGATAATTGATAAGAGTTTGTGATTGAAAAGGTTTAAGGATTTGCTCAAGATTTATTTATCTCCGCCCCCTCTCAGTCTTGTGGTTTGTTCAACAAATTACTCCTCATTCTTGCTAGAGTTTTCTCCTAGAATTCAAGTTCTCTAAGGTAATTCCTTTGCTTTGTTCCTTGTCAATTTGTAACCTCTTGTAGTCTTATGCTTCATTCCATCTTCTTTTCATTTGAATAAATAGTTGACCACTTCAGTGAAGACATATTAATGAGGAGCTAGTCATAGGATAGCTCCGTTAAAGTTATTTGAAGGTGATTTTAGACAGAGCTTGGGTGATGAAATTATCCAGGTCGAATGACAAGTCCTCTTCATTATTCTTTAGATGCAGGGATGCACTGATGTTGGTTGAGACTCTTCTGCTTCACAATTTGAATGAAAAAGGGTCATTTCATACCTTGGTGTGTACGTGGTTTCATATACCTGTAAGTTGTGGGCTTTCTAAATAATGGTATGAAGTGGATATCTAAACTTGGCATGGGAAAGTGAAGTATCTAAGTTGCATCCTCTCTATTTCACCAATGGAATAGATATCTAAACAGGAGGTTCCATCCTCTCTATCTCATCAATGGCATAGAATATTTAAACAGGAGGTTCTATGTATTGACAAAAAAATTATTTGGTGGCTCGATTCTTCTTTAGCCACGAGTCTACCATTGTTATGGTGTTGAAGCTCATGCATGGATGAACTGAGCCACTGCTGAGTTGATACCTATCTGCTAAATTTATGCTAACACCATTCACGCTAAAGCACAAATCATATCCTTGAATATATGGTTTCTGGGCAATTTGTCTGATGTTCTATAATTCTGCTACTCCTGTGCATGGAATGAGAAGGAAGACACTGCTGAAGAAAGAGGCATGTCCGACTAAGGTGCATGTGATTCATGTAAATTTTTGTGTTCTATACACTCTGTGCTATTATATGTAATTCCTGAACATTTTTCATTGGCTGAATAGATTGTTACTTGCAAAGGAAGGATTAGTATTTTGCATTCTATTGTATTCACTTTACTTCTAGAAAATGTTGTGGCTTCAATAGCAATATTCATTATTCAGTTTGAATGCAATATCTTGTAATCCTGAGCATTCTTCACATAAACAAGAATATTTCTTTCCTTTCCCAATGGAATTTCTGCAACAAATCATATGCAAGCAACTTGTGCTTCAGCTGAGTAGTTGGAAAGGTTAAAAATCTTGGCATAAGATTGACAAGGTATATTTTATTACGCCATCATGTTCTTCGAGTGTTGGCCGGTTTTCAGGGGTTCATAGGTTTCTTGCTGTTCTGGGGGTGTTTCAATGTTTTTAGTCAGCTCAGTTCTCAGTTTCAATAGGTTTCGACAGTAGTTGCTGTTTATAGTGAGTGCTTGCATGGCATCGATATTTCTGGGTTTTTTTGGTTTGTTGTCTTCGGTCCTTGGAGAACACTACCATTGATAGTAAGTGCTTGCATGGGACTGATTTTTCTGGGCTTTTCTGGATTTGTTATTCTCACTCCTCAGAGCACAACTATTTATGGTAAGTGGTTACATGGCACTGATCTTTTTGGGGTTTTCTAGATTTATTATCTTTGGTTCTCAGAAAACACTGCTGTTTATAGTATGTGCTTGTGTCAACATCAGTTATGTCTGTTGATTTCAGTTGGTTTCGACATGTTCAATTCTCCGTTTCTGGTGTCTTGTCAAGTTTCTGTAAGGTGATGGAAAATCTTTTAATATTTTCACTTAAGTAAAAAAGTGACTTTTGAGTATTTAAGTGATCTAATATTTTGGAAAGTGTGTTCAATTGGGACGCCTAGGTAATGGAAGACAAGTTGTTTTTAAAAGTTATACGAGGGGCCTTTTTAGAGGGAATATTATATTCGAATATATGAATTCCCCTAATTTCTCCTCCAAGTCGATAAATTGGTATTTGGGCTCTCATTCTCTCATTCAGAGTTGCACACATATCGAAATGTTGTTGAAATGAACTTTGGGAGTTCTTTTTGGGATTTCTGACAGTGGAAACCCTCTGCAATTTATTTGGTTTGGTTGTGAGAGACCCATCCCAGCTGGTTATTGATTTCAGATGGAGAATGCATTCAATTTGCTTGAGTTTGGTGATATGGTTTTGGAGAAAATGAAGATTTATGGAGTTTTTTGAGTTGCCTTCAAGGTTTTGGTTAGTTTTGATGACTTTTGAAGTGTTGTTCATATTTTGAGTGTTTTTGCAAGTTCGAATGTGATTACTTCTGGCTGTACCACTCTTTCTACACATGGAAGCAAGTTTTTGTACATAACTCATGAAGGGTCTACTTCTTGCTTATGGGTATTAATTTAATTGTTTTCTAGCAGCTGGGTGATGCAGTTTCATACGTCACTTGAATTACTTAGTGAGCATTTGATTTTACAAGTGAGATCGCCCCCTTGGAAGGTAGCAACCAACTTGTGAATGGCATATGCAGGTTTAAGGGAGGTAAAGGGGATAAGGGTCTTAGCTTCAGCTGTTTCATATCTGCAGTATCTCCTAAGGCAGTTTGGTGATAAATTTTAAGGGTTTTGGTGAAGTTTCAGATTTTCTGTTTGATATAACAGTCCACATGTAAGCTGGAAATACTGCTGTTAAAGTTTCAGATTTCCACACGCTTATAGAAAACCTTATGTGAGCCTATAGAATGATTTATACTTTAAATTGCCTTAATTCCTAGTCTTTTGGTGTGAACAGCAAAGAGTAGTTTGGTATGTTTGATGAATAATGCACATTTAGATTATCAGCTTTTTAAGCATTGTATTTTGCAAAAGATCTTGAAAGAAAAAGTGAATAATATCTGATATGAATCCAATCAGTGAAACCTTATGAACCCCATTGCATGTTATAACACAAATTGCAAGCATCCTCAAAACATTTAAAAAATAATCAGGGGGACATATTACAGTGGCATCAGAGCTTGTTTTTCCTCGCCAACCTGTTGGGATATGGTTGCTTGTTGTGATCTTCAATTGCATGTTAATGTTTCAGTTATTGTTTGTCAGCCTCAGTGGCTTTATTTCAGAACCTCTTTTTATAGAATCTAGAATTTATAAGATGTTCATAATTGACAAGAATGTGTGTGAGATGATGCAAGAATTACTTAATCTGATGAAGGATCCAGACATTTAAAGTGTGTTTGTAAATATTGTTGCAAAACCCAAACATATGGAATGAAGTATGAAAAAAAATGAGCGAAACACTCCACACCAAAGAACTCAGGTGGATCCTGAAACTGCAATAAATGAAAAAACCAGCCCAAAAGAAGAGTATGAAAAGAAGATTTTAGAACCAAAGCTAAATAATGATGAAGCTGAAATTTCAAAAGCAATTGTAGAGGAAGAGTACAGGAGCCCTCCTGAAGAAGTTAACAGAGTCTCCTTGTGAATGAGAGCTAGATCATGGGAAAGATTGGCCAAAATGAGATGCTGAAAGAAAACTTTCAAGTATTTGACAATTCGGTCTTTGAGATGAAAGCAAAGATATAATTTGATCACCCACTCATGAGGTAGAATACTGGGATAATCTTGTCGGGAGTCATGTGCATGAGAAAGATGCCTCACTTGACATTAATGAGGGTTTGGAGATTGCTGAAAAAAATTTCAAGTCAGCAAATGTTGATGAGCTTTTTTAATATGCTATCTCCTTTTCTATGCTTAGAGTATTCTAGGAACTATGTCTAAAGAAGATGAACCAATAGGGCCAACCAAATACAATGTAGGTTGTAAGGTGTGTAATTTTTCAAGAGATGAGGAGCAGTTTTTCTAGAGATTGAATAGGGATTTTTTCCACAACATCCCTTGGATGACTAGTTGATGGATTTTTTTGGAGTTGAGTATTATGAACAAAATTTAAAGGAGACTAAGATGGTGACCTAAAGACTCCTTCAAGAGTAGATGGTACAAGCTCATTGAGATGAGTTGGTTGTACTTGAAAATTTTGCAAAGGAATTTTAGGAGGATTATGAGGGATAAGGGCCAAGTCCATGTCCCAAGGTTGCCCTTGTTCTAGTTTATCTGATTTTGAACCTATAAACTCTAAGTTGTCAAGTCAGGTTTGGGAACGGGAATGGGCACAAAACTTTGGTTCTGCAGAAGTTGTTTTGGGGGCTGGGTACATTTTCGGTACATTCATACAAATATATATATATATATATATATATATATATATATTTATGTATGTATGTAGACAGCTAAAAAATAGAATTAATTTTAGAATGTCATTTACCAATACTTATGCTAAACAAAACCATTACAAATTTCAAATTTTGAAACATAACATTCCAATTTAAATTCAGGTTTCAATATCAAGAAGATCAAACTAGAATATCATGACAGATAAGCTCAGAGTTTGCTAATCAGCAGTGTAGGTCTTAAGAACATCAAAAAGATCAAACTAGAATCACTAAACATTTTGACATTCTAAAAACACATACCACGGATGCACTCATAGGAGATTCGTTTCAGAATCCGATTCCTGTCCATTTAGTATCCGGATTTGCCCAAAAAATCCCACAATTCAGCAATGTAGTCTAAACTTTATTTGAGGAGACTTCTTTCTTACTTACCTGACCTCTTTGTCTTGTCCTTCATCCTCCTCATTGTTACTGTAACTTCTTTGTTAAGGTGGAATTCTATAAAAATTCTTCAGTGCTTCCTCAAGCCACTTCTTCCTCCTTTTAATCACAATGGAAGTTTTGACTTCTGTGTTTTTTGGAATCTTCAACAATTGAATCTCATGCTGAAAATGGTTTATCAATAACCTTATTAGCCTCATATGAAGGATCAAGTGTTACATCATTATGTTGTAATCCTTTAGGCACCTAGGCAATTTGTATACAGCCTCATTTAAGTTGCAATCATGCACGAATAGGACCTTTTATGCATCTCTAAATCACCGACACAATTCACTCAGTAGTCTTCTAGAGGGGGCTTGTGTATGATGTCGGTTTTCAATCCTTTAAAATTCTTCATTGGGTTGAATCTATGTTTGATTTGATATGGCCTTAGTGTCAAAAGACATAATTCAATGCTTGCAATTCTAGCAGTTTGATTGGCTATACAAGTGTACCTCTCAATGGATATGAAAAAAGAAAGACCTTTCACTTTCTTCTTGAAACATATCTTTTGAACCTCAGTGTCTGGTTTACATGCTTCCAATAAAGGAATCCGATCACTAACATAAGCTAAGAGTTTGTATGGTGCCCCTAAAAATCTTATAATCTTGATGTAGGTAAAGGTGGCAAACTAATTATACAAATTTCCCCACTTCTTAATTTGTTCACATAGCTTCTAGAGGCATTCTCATTGCCTTGTTATTCTCAAGCATTTATATGATAGCGAATGTAAAAGCATCATTTAACCTTATGAAATGATTGTTAATTTGTTTATGTTGGACTAAGTATGTAAAGGTGAGTATTGAGAGGGGAGGGGTGAATGAGTACCGTAAAACACTTTTAAAACTATCTAAACTTTCTTCCTTAACCATTGACTGAGTTCATAGCTTTTGCATGCATCTCATAAAATATATAAAACATTAACATAACACATAACTCATAACACATTCATTTTAGTATCGCAAAAATCTTTGTTAGAGGATAAGTACTGCGGTGGGGATGACACCCACAAAACTTCACTACTGCAGTAAAAAGTTTGCTTGGTTAGAGCTACACTGCTAGTTATTTCTGATAGCTTACCTTGTTAAGAGTATTAACCCGGTTAAGAGTCTAAAGACCAATTAAGTCTACCTTGCTAAAGGATTTTACAATTCTAATCTAAGAATTGTACCCGGTTAAAGGATTTACAATGTAGACTTGTTAGGATTTGCTCGGTTAAGAGACTTTACAACTCTGATTACTCTTTGATCAGTAACACAAACTTGTTTGTTAAACTTGCATCTACTTATGCTTTTCAGACTCTATATGCTCAATAACATAGTACCTCATACTCTGCACCTCTCACAATAACAATTCAATACTCTGTAGATTCAACTCTGAATCACAATTACTCTCTGCTCTTTAGTGCTCTGTTACTCGGTAGCTTCTCTGCTCATCATCTTATTTCTGCAACCTTTGCTCCGCACATGCAATCTCCTCTCTCATCATACTTTAATCTTCATACTCTGATCCATTTATATACAATTCTAGAAGCGGTAGAAATGTTCTAAAATCATCTCTTCAAGCAGTGCTAGCATTGGTTACTCCTCCAATGCATATATCATACTTAATTCTCATTCGTGGATCTCACCTTATAATCATGTATAATCATCATGTTTAAATCTCCAATGCTCTGTCAGACAATCTCCTCAAGATTTGTAAACCGTTTTCTATTCGGTGTCCAGGTTCAATGTATCTAGAGATTCTCCTTGTGTTAGCCTGTCATGCTGGGTAACACATTTTCCTCTTGCCCGGTAACTGATCATCTCTCGGTTTGGTTGATGTTGTAGCTGGGTCCAACTTGGTGCTCGATGCTCGGTTTTGCCTTGCTCGGTGACTAAACTTCCTTTGCCTTTACCGAAATTGCCTGTTCCTTTATTCCTTTTTACCGAATAGCTTATGTGCTTTACCAACTTGTCTTTCCTTCATTACCAAATGACTTTGACAATCATTATGACTTTCTCATAACTAATGACAACAAAATAACTCTTAAGAGTATCAATCTCCCCCTTTGGCATTAGTTTGGTATCTTTGTTAAAAACCTTCAAAGTCATCAAAAATTCAAAATTTTGTCCTTAACGAAATTGTCCATGTATCCATATCTCAGTAAACTTATTACTCCCCCTGAATTAATACTTCTTGTCCATGTATCATATCTATCCATATACTATATTTCCCTTTTTTATACACTATTTTCCCTTTACACTCTATTCCCCCTTTTGTATTTCATACTATATTTCCCCCCTTTTTAACAAAATTGCCAAAAATGATAACTTACTGCTTATCCTTTGAAGGGATCTTGTCAAAAATAGATTTATACCTGTCTTGTGCATCCTTTAGTAATGCCTTCCATGTATCCCTTAGTGTCTGCAACACTATTATTTGTTCACTGATATCAACTGTCAAACTGACCATGCTATCCATAGCACTGACATCTGGTGTGCTGACTAAATCTTTTCCCTTATGTACCTGCTTTTGCAATGATTCAATGTGGGGCATCAAAAATGTTTGGAGTTCCATAAGATCCATTCTGATCTGATTCTCCTCTTTTCTTAGCTCATATTGCACTCCCATTAAGTGCTCCAGCCTTTCATAATATTCTTTGAAAAATTAGGCTTGGTAGAAACTTTGGATAATTGTGCAGTTAGCTCCTCAACATTTTCATCTTTTTACTTAATGTCCTTAATGAAATTTGAAATCAAACAAATATTCTGAAATAATAAAAGAATATTTTGCAGCTCATTTTCCAATTCGGTAACTAACTCAGATAGAGTTACCTTATCCAGTGCAACTGATTGAAGAATTTCTTCTATCACTTTAGTCTCCATTTTCTTCTTGTGCACTTGCATCATATACTTTGATGTCTCGGTACCAGGCTGGTTTATTTGGTTTACCAATTCTCTTAATTGACTGTATATATCTCCTTTCTCATTAATATTAGCCTCTAGTACAATTTCATGCAAAATGTCCTTAACATTCTCCAAAACATCAGTCTTCTGCTTTTTAGCAATCAATGTCTTGAGCAGCTTTTCTTTTCAATAGATCTCTGAACTCTGATAGTTCTTTTGGGCTCATGGTTGAAATATCAAGCTTAGGAATAATAATAGGTTGGCTTACATCAACCTCTTTTTCATGTTTCCTCTTCTTTGATTTTCCTTTCACTGTAGATGCCTTCTTTGCATCAAATTGTGTAGTAGTTGTGTCCTTAGTCTTTTCTTCTTTTTCTCTTCTTGCTTCTTTTCTTCTTTCTTCTCCTGTTTCTCTTCTTTCTTCTCTTCATCTATGTCCTTTTCTTTCTCTTTTTCTTGTTTCTTTTCTGGTTCTGTAGTCTCGGTAGGAGTTACCGATTCAATGGTTTCCTTTTGTGGTTCGGTGGGGGCAGCTGCATCAGTTTTAACATCTCTTGTTACTTTTGAGATTACTTCTTCAATCTTAGGAAACTTCAATACGTGGTCAATAATAGGATCTTTTGCCATCAATCTTGCTTTTGCAGAATCATCTATGTCCATATCTTCAGTTTCTTTGACCTCGGTTGCCATGATGTCTTCATCATCTTTTATTGCCTTTGCAGGGTCCTGACCTGTTATATCTTCAATGATAACGTCATCATTATTTGTTGTCAAATCAATTGGATCTGACTTGCCTGTTTGTTCTTTGATCTCTTCAGCAGTCGGTTGATCAGGAGAGAAAATCTTTCTCCAAAGATCATTAGTTTCATTATGAACTTCCTCTATCTTACCGACCATAATACTTAGTGCTCTGCTTTTTACTCGGAATCTCTTTGAATATTCTTGCAATGTGTCTTTGATTCCTCTTTTAGTTAGGTCTGGGATTGTATTAGCTAGGGATCTCTCCCTCATTTGTTTCTCGGTTGCTAGAGCATACTTCCATCTAGCATCAATCTTCTGATATAGCTCATCAACAATATTTGGTGCTACCTCAACAGGTGTATTTCTAAACTTGTGTAAAGTGAACACAATAGCCTCTTTAATCTTATCTTTCTCTTCATCACTCCTTTTCTCATATTTCAATTGCTTCAGATTTGAATAACCTCCATATTTCTTCAGCGTTGTAAGAGACTCATCAAGGTTTTTAAGTTTTGATGGCGGATTTTGTACAACCTTGAATTTTGAAACATCCTCAGATTCAGTTTCACTCTCTTGTTGCAATTTCAATTTCCTTCTAGGCTTCCCAGTAGCCTTTTTCTCTCTTATGTAGGTTTTTGTCTTTGTTGATTCGGTTTTTGCTTTCTTCTTCTCCTTCGGCGTGGAGGAAGACCTTGTTGATGGTCTAACACCAATTGGACTAGGGGTCTCTTTCTTCATTCTTATGTTCTTCCCCTTTACCTCTGATGGTTCAACAACTTCTTCATCAACAACAATACCTAGATTCTCTAATAAAGTATTAATCATTCTGCTAATCTTTCTTATTGCCTTAGGTATCAAGATATCTAGTTTGATTTTCTCTTAGACTTCTTCATAAGTACCATATCGAGTTGCCCTTATGTCAACTAGTTTCTCTAAAAGTCCTTTTATTTGTATAGAAGCGACATCTATATCCATCTCATATCCCATGGATGGCAACCACATGGTTCTTGGCTCCACAACTCTTATTATACATGTCTTTGTATCTACCTCAAAACATAAATCATCCTTATACTGTTCCACTAGCTGGGGTGGAATCTTGAATCTTTTATGCATCTTGGTTTGAAATTTAGTAAAGTAATCATTCATGACCATATCAAAATTTTCTCCTATGCTTTGAATATATTCATTGATTTGATAGATAATTGGTTTATCAACTTTCCAAACTACTTCACTGATTGTAGGAAAGAAGTTTTGAAAATAAAAGAAAATGCATACCATTAATGGTTTGAACTTCAATGTGTTGGACTTTGCTTTCCTGATAGTATTCATGTTGTCATCCAATTGCTTCAACAATATTTCACATAGGTCTATCTTCATGTCCTTTACAATCTTGTATGCAATGTCAACTGCTCCATAGGGTATGCTGTCTACCCGAGATGACTGGAAGATTCAGTATGATATGATGTTGCCTGCGAATCTTAGCTCAGGGTCATCAACAGTAGACAACTTCAAACCTCTATTGGCAAAATGGTCAGCACTCCCATCGGGATTCGTGACATGGCTTAACCACTTCCTGTGTCTTCTATAAGTCTAGTGGTTGTATCGGGCATTAACAGGTTGATCTTTTGGTGCAACGACAACCACTACTTGTAACAAGTGGTATCAAAGCTTGGTCATAGGTTCGAATCCCTCAGGTAACGCTGAAGGGAAGATTGTTGGCAAAATGGTTAGCGCTCCCCTTGGGATTCGTGACATGGCTTAACCGCCTCCTGTGTCTTCTATAAGTCTAGTGGTTGTATCAGGCATTAACAGGTCGATCTTTTGATGCAACGACAACCACTACTTCTAACAACCTCTACCGTCCCATTTGGCTTGAGCAAGCTCACATATCTTATTCTTGTCGGTTTGCTTATATGCTCTCGGTCTATCACCGACCGAAAATCCTGTGACAATGTGTAATGCATCCTTGGTAATCTTCATAGGTGCATCGAGCCACATGAACAGATCATGTACTTGGCTAAGTACCATCCTCATCCATTCTTGTTTGAATACCGTTGGCACATGCATAGCATGGACCAAACCCTTGGTTTTCAAATGCATGTGGTCATCTTTCAACTTTCCATTAATGCACAAATTCTTGTAAGATGTGTCGATTTCAGCTCGACAGACGTCTTCAATTTTACAATGTATGAAGGCGTGAACATCTTCAATGAGTATAACCCTTCGTGGGATCGATGATAGGGCTCCAGATTTGCAACTTCAGTAGCAACAACGAGATGCAACTTGTATTTCGGATTGACAGGGACAATCTTCTCAACAATAACGGGCTTTTAAACTTATGGTGCCATTTGGATTCTCAGAAATGATCTTCAAACAAATAGGGTTTCACTTAAATAGCAATTAGATTTTGTGAACACAACTCAAAGATATCAGAAATACCTTGAATGTGCTTTACATTGCTTGGGTTTGCTCGAATGATCGCTTGGATTCGCTCGGTAGTCTCTTCTCTGCCAAATGCTTCAAATGCTCGTGAAGGTGTAAGGTGAAAATGAAATAGCATGACCTCTATTTATAGTTTTTCCAGGGTTAGGGCTTCCAACGGCTATATTATTTGCATTAAATGCTCTTTACCGACTCCATTTCACCGATAACCAAAATACACTTTCTTTCACCGAATGGAACAAAATAACTCACACTTTACCAATCAAAATATGAAATGTCAACATCACAACTTATATACAAATGCATCTTAATATGCCTGTATGGATCTTTGCTCAACTTTTAGGAATCGATTTAAGATAGAATTTAGGTTATCAGCTCCTACACATACCTTTGACCGATTAAGTAAAGATAGGTGCACCCGGTCCAGAGGATGTGGTGCCATTAGTTGTTCCAAGTTCAGTTCCATCATCTTGAAACTTCCTTCTCCATGTCGTATTTATCTGATCTCTTATTTCATCAATATTGACTTGAGCTTTTTCATTCAGTTGTTCCTTGGTTGGGGCTTTACCTCGGTACCTGCAGTCTTTGGCTAGGTGACCGACCTTGTGACAGTGAAAACAAGCAATTCCAGAATTTCTCCATGATCTTCTATTGTTCATACCATGCATCCTAAAGCAATTTGCAACAATGTGACCAAATCTCCCACATGCAGTACAAGTAATTTTTGTAGTATAGTCCCATGGTATAGTTGATCTTTGTCCGTTGTTTGCAGCATTCTGTCGGTTAGGGACCCATTTCTCATTCCTTCTATGTGACCTGCATTCTTCAGACTTGTGACCATATCTATTGCAATTGTTATAGTAACCCTTGAAGCTTGGCTTCCTTGGATTGTTAGCAACCCTTGATCTACATTCAAATGTCTTATGACTATACTTATTGCAATTGTAACAATAACCATTAAACTTAGGAGTACTAGGTGGATTACCTCTTTTGCTCCTGAAGACATTTGCTATATGTCCTTGTTTCCCACAGTGATAGCATGTAGACTTTTTTGTCTTCGGTGGAATAGTAGCATTATCTTGGTTGGCTGCTTGTTTGGAGGACTCACCCTTCTCGGCAGAGTTGTTTGCATTGTATCCAAGTCCAGAAGTATCTCTCGGTTGTCTCTGACCTCTTAGCTTTTCATCCAATATCCTTAGTGATTCTTCATTTCTTTTCAATACTTCATTAGCATCTTTTTTAGATTTTAGTTTATTCTTCAGATGTTCATTCTCAGATCTCAGTTCAACAATCTCTCCAACTTTCCTTGCAACTTCCTGATTTGCACCGACTAGTTGGTCTATCAAGTTGTAGTGAATTTGTGTCAACTTTAGTATTTCTCCATCTTTCTCATTTAGTCTTGTATTCATTTCTCTTCTCTCATCTTCAGCAATTCTTTTGTCATCTTTATCTTTTTCTTTTTGCTCTAGGATTTCACACATCCTTACCGATTGAGCTTCTTGTTCTCTTTTCAGTGCTTTCACTTGATCAGCTAGGTTTTTGTTCCTTTCATTCAATTCTGATATTATAACATCAGATTCATCAGACATGCTTCCTTCTGATTGTTCTTCAAGTTCTCCAACCTGATCTTGAGCGTCTTTCAATTGTTGTGCTAGCTCCTTTCTCTTTTTGAGTGAATGCTTCAGTTTTCTTTTCAATTCATCAATTTTCTCATTAGCCATCCTCAGTTCCATATCCATGTTATCAATCACCCTTTCATACTTGTAGCTTTCCATTCGTCCAAATCTTTCCTCTCAAATGGTTAAACTTTTGCATAAGAGAGAGGGCTCTGATACCAATTGTTAGACTAAGTATGTAAAGGTGAGTACTGAGAGGGGAGGGGTGAATTAGTATTGTAAAACACTTTTAAAACTATCTAAACTTTCTTCCTTAACCATTTACTAAATTCATATTTTTTGCATGCATCTCAAAAAATATATAAAACATTAACATAACACAACTCATAACACATTCATTTTGGTATTGCATAAATCCTTGTTAGAGGATAAAAACTGCGGTGGGGATGACACCCACAAAACTTCACTATTGTAGTAAAAAGTTTGCTCGGTTAGAGCTACACTTTTAGCTATTTCTGATAGCTTACCTTGTTAAGAGTATTAACCCGGTTAATATTCTAAAGGCCACTTAAGTCTATCTTGCCAAAAGATTTTACAATTCTAATCTAAGAATTGTACCCAGTTAAAAGATTTACGATGTAAGACCTGTTAGGATCTGCTCGGTTAAGAGACTTTACAACTTTGATTACTCTTTAATTAGTAACACAAACTTGTCTATTAAACTTGCATCTACTTATGCTTTTCAAACTCTATATGCTCAATAACATATTACCTCATACTGTGCACCTCTCACAATAACAATTCAGTACTCAGTAGATTCAACTCTGAATCACAATTACTCTCTACTCTTTAGTGCTTTGTTACTTGGTAGCTTCTTTGCTCATCACCTTCTTTTTGCAATCTCTGCTCCGCACATGCAATCTTCTCTCTCATCATACTTTAATCTTCATACTCTGACCCATTTATATACAATTCTAGAAGTGGTGGAAATGTTCCAGAATCATCTCTTCAAGCGGTGCTAGCATTGGTTACTCCTCCAATGCATATATCATACTTAATTCTCATTCGTGGATCTCACCTTGTAATCATGTATAATCATCATGTTTAAATCTCCAATGCTCTGTCATACAATCTCCTTGAGATTTGTAAATTGTTTTCTGTTTGGTGTCCAGGTTCAATGTATCTAGAGATTTTGCTTGTGTCGGCCTGTCATGCTCGGTAACACGTTTTCCTCTTGCTCTGTAATTGTATCATTTCTCGGTTTGGTTGATGTTGTAACTTGGTACAACTCGGTGCTCGGTGCTTGGTTTTGCCTTGCTCGGTGATTTTTGCCTTTACCGAAATTACCTGTTCCTTTATTTCCTTTTACCGAATAGCTTATGTGCTTTACCAACTTGTTTTTCCTTCGTTACCAAATGACTTTGACAATCATTATGACTTTCTCATAACTAATGACAACAAATTAACACTTAGGAGTATCAGTTTCATCTCCAACTAGGGATAAAATTGATATATCAATTATCAACTTGAACCTGTGACACCAACTTGCTCAAGTCCAACAAAGCGTTGCCTTCTTGCTAAGGTTTACACTAGGTATGAAGTCATAGAATTGATTTGATTGAATTACTTCACATTGCTGCTTGTGGAATTTATCACCAATGGGGGTAACCCAAACAGTAAACTCTTTCCTGAAAATGAATTTGAGCAATGAATTGAAATAGCCATTTATGAAATTATTTGGCAATGTCAAGTCCTACAACCCAACATAAGAGAGTAATTTCTTCATTGTATCTCTTTAAATTAATTGTGGTTTTTCTTTGGTAACCTTGAGATCGAAGTTCTCAGCTTAACTAACAAATTCATGTTCATTATGTCAATACATCGAACATGGGGCTTAACTCTTTGGGTAACTCCATGATTATTCTTACAAAAGTGTCCCTTGATGGTAGATTGAACATTACTCAATATATGGCAATTGAATTTGCATAATTATCTTCCCATTAATGTTTCTAACCACCTTGTCCTTTTGGTTGTAAAATCCTGCGCAAGTCATGATTAGGTCTGCAGATTGAATATAAGTTCAAAAAATGTTGCTTTTATGAGACCACTCATTTAACAAGTTAGCATGATAAAAATTATTAAAATCACCTTTCTTTGAAAAAGTTTTGAATTTTGGACCATAAGGGAGAGTTTCTGGGTTTTGCTGAAAAAGTTACAAATGCAAATTGGACTCTAGATCTGACTTGCAATTTGTAAACCAAATTCTGGGCCCTGTTTGTAGTTTGCAACAACATTTTAAAACTACAAACAAATGTGTGTTGGTTGACTTGCAAATTGTAAAATAGTTCAGCTCCCGACTTGCAACCAAGCTTCAAGCTCTAGCCAGAATTTGCATGAAACTTGCAAATTGCGAAAATGGTCTTGCTTTTAACTTGCAACCAAGCTTCAAACTTCAATCACAATTTGTATAAAACTTGCAAATTGTAAAAATAGTTCGGCTTCCAACTTGTGACTGATGTGATCTCCCCTTTTTGAAACAAGATTCAATAATAAATAATAATAATAATAAAATAAATAAATAAATAATAATAAAATATAATATAATATAAATTAACTAAATTTGATGAAAGGTCGAGATATGTAATGAATGTTGAATTTTGTAGCAACAGTATAGATCTTCATTCACTTCTTCCTGCTCATATATCTGATGCAAGTCTTGTTCGTCTATCATGGTTTCTCTTGTATTTTTCAGTTCGTGGCAGTTCCTTGTTTCTATATCTCATCGTATTTCTAATGTTCGTGCCTTTGGCATAAATTGCTTAAAGCTTCTTTTATTATTAATGTCAAATTCACTTTTGTTTGGTTGCTTCTATTATCTTGGGCTTCATGCGTATATGATATGGCTCCACCTCTGCTAAAGCATACATGGTATCCTCAAGTATTCATATTTGTCATCGTGCACATGAGGCATCATGCTTATTTGGCTTCGTGTTTCTTCCATCGTCTATTGTGTTCCTATTCCTCTTTCCTTTTGCCATGTGGGTGCTTACATGTCACTGATTGCTATTCGTATGGTTGCTGGCAGTGACTACATTAGTTATAATGCTCATGTATTCCTTTTTGGTGACGGTTCTCTTTATGGTGGCCGTAAATGCTATTTGGTAACGACTGACCGTTTACCTTCCGTTATGCCTCTTCGATATCAGATGCAACTCTTGGTTATTTTTGTAAGAAAAAAAAAGTGCGTTTTTTCATCTTTCCATATTTTGGTCAGTATTTTGTCTTTTGCGGAGAGTGATATTCGCGACTCTGTGTGAGAACAGAATTGAAGATAATTCTCTGTATAGTATTCTTCAATAGTATTATCCCTGCATCTCCTTTTGTTTGCAATAGTTTCCTTTATGTGTATTGGGTTCATACACAAGTATTTTTGTATTATTTGCATTTCATTCGATCATTGTGTGATCGTGGAGCAACATTGTGATTCATAATAGTTGATTGTAATTAATTTGCATGAGTCAGTTTTCAGCCTCATTGACTGTCAGGCTAAAGACGCCAATAAGGAGCAAGAATTTTGTAATGGTTTTGAATTCAGAATAAAGGCATCATTTTTGTGGGCTGGGTTGTTTCCCTCGAGAAGAGGGTTTTTCCCAGGATAAAATTCTCTTGTTATTTGTTTTCTGAGCTTTTGATTCCAGTTGTTATATTCTTATTATCCTGGTTTGAAATTTAACATGGTATCATTGCCAAGTTGAGAACTCGATCTAGAACTAGGATTGCTCTTGTATCAACTTTCAATCGTTCTTCATTGCATTGTTTATTCTTAGCTAGTGACAATGGTAAGCGGTTTGAAACTTGAGCATAGATTGGATGGCTCTTCTAATTTCTCTTCATGAAAGTTTAGAGTTTTGATTACTCTTGAGGAGAATGATCTAGTTGATTATGTGAACTTTGATCCAGATGAACCTTCCAATGATGCCGAGAAGATACTATGGAGAAAGAACAAAGTCATGGCTAAAAAGATTTTGATTGACTTAGTGAAGGATCATTTGGTTCCCATTATCTCTAAGTTGTCTTTAGCTAGAGAGATGTTTCAGACTCTAAAAGATTTGGTATGAGTTCAACTACACCAATAGAGCTCTAGCCCTAAGTCGTCAGCTTCTTCATGTTAAGATGGCTAGAGGGGAATCAATAGTATCATACTTTATGAAGATTACAGAGCTAAAAGACCCAGCTAAGTGCAATTGGAGATTTTGTATCAGATAAGGACTTAGTCATGCTTGCCATGAATGGACTTCCCCACTCTTGGAAATCATTCATTCAAGGCATCAGTGGGAGAGATGATCTTCCAAAATTTGATAGGTCAAGAGTTGATTGTATTCAAGAAGAATGCAGACTTGAAGCTAGAGGAAATGGACGCAAATATCATCATGAAGATGATCATGTCCTTGCTGCCCACACATCAAAGGGAAAAGGGAAGAAAGAGAATTTTAAGAGATTCAGAGATAAAGGTTCAAATTTAACTTCTGACTTCAAGAAGAAGAAGAGGGATCTTTCAAAGATTCAATGCTTTAGATGTTGTTGATGTTTTGTAGCTTCAGTCAGATAAACACTATGAGTCAATACTAGTGAAGATATATATATATATATATATATATATATATATATATATATATATATATATATATATATATATATATATGAGTAACTATGCTAGAAATTGTATCTTAAGGCCAACGCCTCAAGTAGCTATTGCAAAAGTTGAGAATTCTTCTCCTCCAAAAGAGTCAAGCAATAACTTTGAAGGATTTTGTTTTATTTCTGCACTCTCCAATAATATTCCCATGAATAGTGATACCTGGCTGATTGATAGTGGAGCATCTCGGCACATTACTAGTTACCGTGATCATCTATTCAACTTGAAAGAAAATGACTCCCATCTTGATGCAAGAGCATCTCGGGTCCTTGGCAATCCCGTGTCAAAAACATGTTTGAAGTTTTCTGTGTTGCTCGGTTCCTTCTTTGACCGAGTTGGTTTGGTGTTGCTCGGTTTCCTTTGTTTACCGATGTTGGTCGGTTATCTCTTTGGTGCTCGGTGAACTTCCTTGGCGCTCGGTGATGCTTGTCTGGCGCTTGGTTATCCTTGCTTAACTAATTGTTTATTTTGGATTTCTGTTGAGGCCGACTCTTGCATTTATATTTGGTAGCGGATTTAATGTTGGTATCTATCATTGGGAAGCGTGTGGACCTAGATCTGGTCATTCCTTCCATTGATGGTGGATCTGAAGGCCGACTTGGCTCAGTAGCCTCTTGTATAAATGTAGTTGTTTGGTTAGAGTTTAGGGGAGGTTTTTGAAAAAGAGAAGTTAGAAGATAAGAGATAGTAAAATTAGAGATTGTTGGCAGATCCTCGCATGTTGGAGGACTTTTGTACTTAATTGTAATATCTGGCCTAAATCGGGAAGGCCTTACAGCCCGACATGTATGAATCAATTGAAGATAAATATGAAAGTACCTGCATTCTCTCTCTCACTGTTGTGTGTTGTTGCTTCCACGTGTGATATTTGCAAGGTGGATCTAGTTAGGGTGTGCCTTTGGCCCTTCTCCTCGTCTACCTTTGCGTCAGGTGGTATCAGAGCGAGGTGAGATCTGGATCTAGGTTTGAGGGTTCCTTCTTTTCAAACCCTAGTTGAATTGTTGTGGGGTAGCAGATTGCGATCTGGCCTGCAATTGCAGAGGGTTTCAAGATGGTTCGTGGGAGGCTAGATGCGGATCCAATATTGGTAGACATGTTGAGAGAACTTGCTGCTAGATTAAAAGCTGCTGAAACAGCCCAACGAAGAGGAAGACATCTTGAAGATGTTAGTGATGATGAAATTGAGGAAGAACAAGTTGATGTAGAACCTGCACCGGCGATGGACCAAGGTGAGGAAAGATTGTTGAAAGCTTTGACAAATCTGATGTCTACACCACACTTTAATCCTCCTGAGTATAGAGGAAAATTGGATTTTGATGAATTGGTGGATTGGATCACCGAGATGGAAAAGTACTTTGAATATGAAAATGTACTTGAGGAAAAGAAGGTGAAAATTGCAAGCACAAAGTTGAAGAGTCATGCATCCTTGTGGTGGGAACATCTGCAGTGGGATAGAAAGAGGAAAGGCAGAGACAAAATCAAGGTATGGAATAAAATGGTGAATAAATTGAAAGGGAAGTTCTTACCTTGTGATTATTAGATTAACCTAGTTAGGCGAATGCAAAGTTTGAGGCAGATAGATAGCTCGGTAAAAGAATATATTGAGGAATTCTATAGACTAGATATTAGGTTTGGACATGATGAAGATGATGTGGAAAGAATTGCTAGGTACCTGAATGGTTTGAGAGTTTCCATCCAAGAAGAAATCAGTTTGGTCAAATTGGAGAACATTGAAGAGGCTTATCAATTTGCATTGAAAGCTGAGGAAAAATTGAACAAGAAACATGAGCAAAGACAAAGAGGTAGAGGTGGTAGATTCCCTAGAGGAAGAGGTAGATCTTATGGTGAAAATAGTAGATCTGAACCTGAAAAGACAACTCTGGATAAAGGCAAGACTGAGTGGAAAGGTGAAAGTTCATCTAGAGGCAGAGGCAGTAACTACCGAGGTGGTTTCCGAGGAATTTGTTATAATTGTTGAGGACATAGATCATTTGAGTGTACACATGCAAGTAAGAAGGTTGGTAACAGTAGAAATGCTTTGGTGCAAGAAGAGTCACTGAATGAACCTGAGAAGGAAAAGAACTTGATGGTAAGGAGAGCACTTTGGAGTGAAAGTAATAAGGAAGATCCGGTAAGGAAAAATTTGTTCAAGACTAGATGTAGAGTTTCTGATGAAGTTTGGAAGGTAATCATTGACAGTGGTAGCTTGGAGAATCTGGCATTTGAAGAAATGGTCACAAAGTTGCAGTTGAAAAGGTTGGAACATCCGAAGCCCTATCAGATTTCATGGATCAAAGATGAGCATACACTCTTGGTAAGTGAACAATGTTATGTGAATTTGAAAATTGGAAAGTACTATGATAAGGTGTTATGTGATATCATGCCTATGGATTGTTGTTATATTTTGCTGGGTAGACCTTGGCAATATGATAGACATGCTATATATGATGGGAGATTGCATAAATATACTATTTGGGCTGATGGGAGAAAAAAAATCTTGTTACCTTTGATTGAAAAACCTGTTAGTAATGTTTGCACATCTGTGAAAGTTTGCTTAATGGAAGGAAGAAAGTTTGTTAAGGATTTGAAGAAGGATGATGTATGTTTTGCTGTGATTCCTAACAAATCGAGTAAGAAAACAGAGGATAGTGTCCTTGAGGAGATTGATAAGTTACTCACCGAGTACAGTGAAATCATTTTTGATAATGTACTTGATGGTTTGCCACTGAAGAGAAGCATTGATCATTGCATGGATCTAATCCCTGGAGCTAGTTTACCGAATAAGACACCACATCGGTTGACACCTACCGAGAATCAAGAATTGAACTGACAGATTCAAGAATTGTTGCAGAAAGGTTTGATCAGAGAAAGTTTGAGTCCTTGTGCAGTACCTGTTGTATTGACACCTAAGAAGAATGGAGAATGGTGAATGTGTACTGATTCCAAAGAAATTAACAATATAACAGTGAAATATAGGTTTCCTATATCGAGAATGGATGACATAATGGACAGTTTGACTGGAGCAAAGTATTTTACCAAAATTGATTTGAAAAGTGGGTATTATCAGATCAAAATCAGAGAAGGTGATGAGTGGAAAACTGCTTTCAAGACAAAACAAGGTTTGTATGAGTGGTTGGTTATGCCTTTTGGTTTAACTAATGCACCGAGTACTTTTATGAGATTGATGAGTGAAGTTTTGAAGAAATTCTTGGGTAAGTTTGTGATTGTATATCTTGATGATATTCTGATATTCAGTAAGACCAGAGAAGAACATTTGTTACATGTTAAACAAGTATTGCAGAGGTTGAAAGAAGAAAAGTTGCTGGTAAATCTGAATTAGTGTTCATTCATGAAAGAGGAAATTGTGTATTTGGGATTTGTGATTTGAGCTGATGGTTTGAAAATGGATCCTGAAAAAGTTGAAGCTATTTTGAATTGGCCTACACCTGAGAATGCTAGTGAGGTAAGATCATTTCATGGTCTGGCAAGTTTTTACTGAAAGTTCATTAGGAATTTCAGTTCAATATGTAATGCTATGACTGAGACTATGAGAGGAGATAAAAGAGAATTCAAGTTGACACATGGAGCTGATAAAAGTTTTGAGACTCTGAAGTAGAAGGTTGTTGAATTGCCTATTTTGGCATTGCCTGATTTCAATAAGGTATTTCAAGTGGTAGTGCAATTGGAGCTGTGTTGAGTCAAGAAGGTAAACCTGTTGCTTTATTTAGTGAAAAGTTGAATGATGCAAAAAGGAAATATTCTGTGTATGATCAAGAATTCTATGCTATCATTCAAGCACTGAAGAAATGGAGACATTATTTGATACCGAGGGAATTTGTGTTGTATACCAATCATAAGGCTTTACACTATTTGGGTAGTCAGAATAAGTTGAATTAGAGACATACGAAATGGGTTGAGTATTTGCAGAGTTGTACATTTGTGATAAAGCATAAGAGTGGAGTCACTAACCGAGTTGCCGATGCATTGAGTAGAAGATCTTTGATGATCGAGATGAAAATTGAAGTTCTTGGCTTTGATGACATAAGAGATTCTTATGAATTTGATCCTGATTTTTCTGAGCCATGGAGAAATTGCAGAGCACCTATTCAAGATCAACCGAGTACTAATGGGACAAATATTTTATTCAAGGAGGTATGTTGTTTAAAGGTATTTAGCTGTGTGTACTGAGAGGAGCAATGAGAACTAATTTGATAAAGGAGAAACATAGTAGTGGTTTGGCTGGACATTTTGGTGTTGATAAGACATTGAATTTGGTTAAGGAGAAATACTTTTGGCCACAGTTGTATAAAGATGTTCAAAAATTTGTGAAAAGTTGTGGAATTTGTCAAGTTGCAAAAGGAGTAAGTTAGAATATTGGATTGTATACATCGATTTCTGTTCCTGAGAAACCTTGGATTGACATAAGTATGGATTTTGTTTTTGGCTTACCGAAGACAGTAAGAGGTAATGATTCTATATTTGTTGTTGTGGATAGATTTTTTAAAATGACACATTTTATACCTTGTAGAAAGACATCAGATGCAGTACATATAGCAGATCTTTCTTTAAGGAAATTGTCAGATTGCATGGATTACCGAGGAGTATTATCTTTGACCGAGACAGTAAATTTGTTGGATACTTTTGGAAGACCCTTTGGAGAAAGTTTGGCAAGTTGAAATATAGTTCTACATTTCACCCACAAACCAACGGACAAACATAAGTTGTGAATAGAAGTTTGGAAAATCTTTTGAGATGTTTAGTTGGAGACACACCAAGTAATTGGGATTTTGTGTTAGCACAAGCAGAGTTTGCATACAATAATTCAGTGAATAGGAGTACTGGAAAAACATTTTTTGAGATTGTAAATGGCATACAACCAAGAGGTATATCAGATTTGAGGGATATTGCTAATGAAAGAAAGAGAAGTGCCGAAGGAGTGAAGTTTGCTGAATACACGAAGACATTGCATGAAGATGTGAAACATAAGTTGGAAGTAAGTAATCAGAAATACAAAGACAGCTGATAGATCAAGAAGACATAAGACTTTTGTAGTCGGTGATGAGGTAATAGTTCATTTGAAGAAAGACCGATTTCCTGTTGGAACATATGGGAAGCTGAAAATGAAGAAGTTTGGCCCTTGCAAGATACTGAGGAAATTTGACAGTGGAAATGCATATGAGATTGAGTACGTGATGACATGGATATATCACCTATATTCAACATTGGTGATTTGTATGAGTATCATGAACTTGATGAAGACATGACAGTACCGATGGATTATCCTAAGAAACAGATGGAAGAAGTTGAGCAGATTTTGGAGCAAGGAATTGGCAGAAGTACAAGAGGAAAACAGTGTATGGAATATCTAGTAAAGTGGAAGAATAGACCGATTGAAGACAGTGCATGGATTTCACAATTTGAGTTGGATGCAGCTTGGATCGTACCTGTTTCATGATTCAGAGAATCATTTCAAATAACCCCAAGTGTTTGATGTAGGAGCATCTCGGGTCCTTGGCAATCCTGTGTCACCAAAAACATGTTTGAAGTTTTCTGTGTTGCTCGGTTCCTTCTTTGACTGAGTTGGTTTGGTGTTGCTCGGTTATCTCTTTGGCGCTCGGTGAACTTCCCTGGCGCTCGGTGATGCTTGTCTGGCACTCAGTTATCCTTGCTTACCGAGTTGTTTATTTTGTATTTCTGTTGAGGGCGACTCTTGCATTTATATTTGGTTGTGGATTTAATGTTGGTATCTATCATTGGGAAGCGTGTGGACCTAGATCTGGTCATTCCTTTTGTTGATGGTGGATCTGAAGGCCGACTTGGCTCGGTAGCCTCTTGTATAAATGTAGTTGTTTGGTTAGAGTTTAGGGGAGGTTTTTGAAAAAGAGAAGTTAGAAGATAGGAAATAGTAATTAGAGATTGTTGGTAGATCCTCGCATGTTGGAGGACTTCTGTACTTAATTGTAATATCTGGCCTAAACCGGGAAGGCCTTATAGCCCGACATGTATGAATCAATTGAGATAATATATGAAAGTACCTGCATTCTCTCTCTCACTGTTGTGTGTTGTTGCTTCTGCGTGTGATCTCTACAAGGTGGATCTGGTTAGGGTGTGCCTTTGTCCCCTCTTCCCATCTACCTTTGCGTCACATCTTCAAGTTATTATTGGAGATGATGCAAGCTATTCTGTTAAAGGAGCTGGTTCTAGTTCCTTTCAACCGGATTTAGGAATTTCTCTTCACTTGAGTGATGTTCTCTTTGTACTTGGCATAAAGAGAAATCTGATTTCTATATCAGCATTAGAAGACAAAGGGTATTGTGTTGTTTTTGTTGATGGTAAAGTCTTGGCATGGAAAAAGAACTCCAATATTCTATCAGCCCGTGAGATTGGAGTCCGTCATGATAGTCTCTACAAGCCTGTCCAATTCAGGCGCTTGCTCATTATACTTCAAACTCAAAAGAACTTTAGCACAAGACGTTTGGGCATTTAAATTTCAGAATTTTATCTTCTATGGAGAAAGCTATTATTGGACTTCCAAAGCTGAACCAAAGCCTTGAAGGAGTTTGCAAGGGATGTGCTCTAGGTAAGAACATTAAGAGCATTTTTCATTCTAGTGAAAGTAGAGCTAAAGATATTCTAGAATTAATTAATTCAAATTTATGTGGTCCTATGTCAGTTGCATCTCTTAGTGGTTTTTGGTATTATGTTACCTTCATAGATGATTATTCTCGTAAGTGTTGGATTTACTTTCTCAAGTCTAAAGAATATGATGAAGTGTTGTCCCCTTTTAAAAAAATTAAAGCTTTGGTTGAAAATTTATCTAACAAGAAAATTAAGACTTTAAGGTTTGACAATGGAGGAGAATTTGTATCTGGTATTTTTCACATCTTTTGTGTTGAAGCTGGGATTCAGAGGGAGTTCAGTGTCCCTTACAATCCTCAACAAAATGGTGTGGGTGAAAGAAAGAACAAGACAATTGTTGAGGCAACAAAGGCTATGATTCATGATCAGGGCCTTCATACCTTCCTATGGGGAAAGGCTTGTAGGACAATAGTGTTGATGTGAGTTTTGTACCACTACATAACATATAGCAATTGAAATACTTGATACGGTGTACCAAACACTCAACCCTCTCTTGAAAAGTATATAAGAATACTCCAAGGTTCCTTACACCTGTGGATACTAACTCAGTTATAAAAATGTGATTTGCTGGTAATCACTTCGGCGGGCTTACATTGTTCATTCAAGGATGTCAAATTCTTGCTATGATGAGATTTAGCTTTGCAATGTATACTCAATGATTTTCTAATTTATATCACTTCCAACTTTGCTCTTCAAACTCCAACTTCTAAACTACTTGCTTCTTTACTACTACTCCTATAGAATGGAAAGATTGGCAAATGGACGGGGATCAAACCAAATGAAAGCTTGCCAGCGGCGCTACCTCCATAGGTGCAATGATTCAAGGGGAATGAGACTAGATGACCACACAAGGCTCCTCAACAAGCCGCTAAGGTGCTAGTGGCCTAGTATATAGATCCCTATCAAACATTCACCAATATCACCATACAACTAGCCATCTACTTCTATCTTTACTTTAACAACTTTGAAATGAAATCCTACTTTAATTTGAGAGATGAGAAGAAACATGCAATACACCAAAATGATCATGTATATCCACCATGCAAACCACAACAATGAATAGAGAACAATTTTGATAGTCTTTTGGCAACAATTCTCCAACATAACTCTCTTTTACAAATGAGAACAAATGGCCTTATATAGAGGCTCAAAATTACGAGTGACCAAGATTAAGAGGCAAAATCAAGGGCCAAGATTAAACCTTACAAACCCTAATTAGGGTTACCATCTTTCAACCAATTACATGAGGGCACCAACTTTGTGGGCCAATGAGAAAATTACAATAATTTGTCAACCAATGAGAACATAGGACACTTGGCATGATTCAATTGCATGCACATGAAATTTCCACTTCATCAACCTTATCTTATAAATTTATTTAGTCCTTGAGATGAGGTGAAGCCTTATATGCTTGAGCTTGTCCTTAGAAACTTTCTCATCACCACTTGAACTTGCTTGTACTTGATGTCTTGACTTCGAAAAGGTGAGGTCTCCATGCACTTGGGGTAATCTTGCCTTGGCCTAGGTGGCTTGCCTGGATGTGAACCTCTTTGCAATTTGAGAGCCTTGCTCTTGGCCACCGTCTTGAAATTGAACTTGACCCCATCAACCTATCTTCTCGCTTTCCACCTTCATTATTCTTGCCTTCTTTATAACCTTCATGGCCCTCATAGTCCTCCTCAACCTATCTTCCAATTGTAACCAAACTAGCTTGCACCAAGGGCCAAGCCCTGCCTAGCTACACCATGTCCACTGCTGGGGTATACTGAACTCCTCCTTATACAATTCCACCCTTACTGATTCTTCTTGCCATAGAGGATTGGCCTCTTTCAACCTATCCCTCAATTGTATCATGTCAATGGTACCAATGTTAGTGTCTCGGACTTGCTTTAGTTTCGAGAAGAAAGTGGTCTTGGGCATCATAACTTCTTCGTCAACTATTTTAGTATTAGTCCCTTTGGATTTTTGCTTGTACTAGCATCCGCTATGGAGTAATTCATAGCAAGCAAGAAGAGGGGAAAAATTCAATCACGACGATCGAGTAATTAGCTTAAGGAACCAACTCTCTCTCTCAACGGAGCTTGTCTCCAACACCCAAACAAACAAGTAACCAAAGAAATAATAACAATTAAGGCAAATAGATCAATTGAAACCACTAAATCATAATTTCTCAAGCCTAAAACTGAGATCTCCAACCAAATTCACAAGCCTCACACTCAGAATCTATTCTCAAATTATCCCTCTTTAACATATTAGGCCATACAAACTTGGATCCAAGCCCCTACACATATCAAATTCTCCTCCAAAGAAGAAAAAGACAACACCAAAAATGCACTTCTTGCAAAATTTTGCTCTTTTGCTGCTCCAAGAGCTCCTCCTTGGCTGCCAAAAGACAAGTGAGAAATGAATGAGAAAATGAGGAGACAAGCCTTCCCTTTATACTAATTTTTTGCTTCTTCAAATAGGGCTGACTTGCATTGGAGGGAAAATAAAATCAATTAAATTGCCAAACATATAACCCAAATTAAATGCATTAAATCGCCTAGCCTTGAGTATTTAATTTTAATTTAAAATTGGGCCAACCCATTGCAAAAACAAAAATTTGTGCAATAGCATGTTAATTTTCCTTTTTAAAATGAAATTGGGCCACTCCAAAAAATAATCCATATGGGGCCCCTAAACATTGAAATTAACCAAGCCATGGCCCCAAAAAATTAAATTAATTTAAGGAAAGGGCATATTTAAATTAAGAAAGCCACTTGCATTGAATTGTGCAAAATTATGGATTTAAATTAGCCAAATCCGAAATTATCAAAGGCCCAAAAATTGAAATTTTGAAAAAAGGTTATTTAGGCCTCTAATATAGCTTTAAACCTTCCCCATTGTGGACCAATAACTTGTCTTGAATTTCACACCTCTTAGGCCTTAAAATACATTGAATTTAACACATAAAGGAGCCCAAATTAAATTTCTAAATTACAAACACTAAGCCCAAAAATATGATTTTAATTATTTTAAAATTGCCAAATAAATGCATTTAATCATGACAACAAAAATTAATTTTTTATTATTTTGCAACCCAAAAAATCATTTTGCAATTTAATTTCCATTTGGCAATTTAATTTTTTATATTTTGCAATTTATTATCTCTATTTGGCAATTAAACTCAAATTTGGCAATTTAATATCAAATTTTTATTTATTTCCACTTTTCTCCACCAACAATTTACAAGATTTTCCAAAAAATATCCAATTTCACAATTAAATTTTGAAAATCTCAAGTTATTCAATTTCATCAATTTTCAAAATTTAATCAAGTCCAAAATTTGCAATTTTATCCCGTCAGATATTAAAATAAAATTTTCTCATCGAATTTCATTTGGCTTGGAGACAAAATCGACTATTTAAGAAAATCAACGTTTCGCACAAGGTGAAAACAAGCAATACCCCCCCCCCCTAGGCACTTTAAAACATCCAAGGTGTAAAATTCTCATTCCAAAACCTCTAGATTGCCCAAAATTCGCTAAGGCACCCAAACTCCCGGATCCAGGAAAAATTGCCAAGGCTTGCTCAAAAAAATTGGGGGTCCCCAAATATTTTGGGCGATGGTGTGAAAACCTCACAACAAGTAGTACACATTCAAAATAGAAGTCCTCACCAGATTCTAGATAACAAGACTCCTGAAGAAGCCTTTTCAGGTATCAAACTTGATATCAGTTACTTTAGAATTTTTGGTTGCCCTACTTATTCCCATGTTCCAAAGGAGAAAAGAACTAAGCTAGAACCGTCTGGAAGAAAATATATTTTTGTTGGATATAGTGATTCTTCAAGAGAAAACAAAATATATATTCGACGACAAAGACATTGAAATCAATGGGGATCACTTTTGATGAAATTGCAGATTTTAGGAAATCTAGTGATCCTACCTTGGATTCCAATATAGGTGATTTTGAAGTTCCTCGAGATTTAAATACGACTGATCCAAATCTATCTTTTGAGATTCAGAGGGAGAATACAGATTTAGATGATCTTGCTGATCCAATTAATCCAATGGATTCTATAGACACTTCAGCAGGTCCTAGCAATAACTTAGGTAATAAGAAAAGATCCTTGTGGGCCATGAACATTATGGAAGAAGCTAAAAATTATGCAGCACCTCGTGGTACCTTCAGAGAGAGTAAAAGGCCTCACAAGTATGCAGGCTATGTAGCCTTGTTGAGTCACATTTTAGCTTCTGCGTCTTCTAATGTTGAAGAAGCTTCAAATCAACAAGTTTGGAAAGATGCCATGATGGAAGAATATTAGTCCATCATTAAAAATGAAGTATGGGACTTTGTTTCAAGACCAAAAGGTAAATCAGTTGTTTCATCTAAATGGTTATTTAAGATCAAGCATGTAGTTGATGGAAGTATAGAAAAGTACAAGGCCAAATTTGTAGCTAGAGGTTTCTCTCAAAAGGAAGGCAAACTATGAATAAACTTTTGCGCTAGTGGCTCGCTACACTTCTACCAAAACCATCATAGCTATTGCAGCAGTGAAGGGCTGAAAACTTCATCAAATGGATGTGAAAACAACCTTCTTAAATGGAGTTATTGAAGAGGAGGTATACATAAAGCAGCCAGAAGGATTTATCATTCATGACAGAGAGTCTCATGTGTGCAGGCTGAAAAAGGCATCGTATGGACTCAAGCAAGCTCCCTATGCTTGGTATGAGAGAATTGATCACTATCTTCTAAGCTTGGGTTTCCAAAAGAATGACATCGATCCTAATCTATACTTCAAGATATGTGATGACAAAGTTCTGATTTTAGTCTTGTATGTGGATGATTTATTTCTCATGGGTAATGATGATCTCATTATCAAATCCAAGGAGTTACTTCAGAATTTGAAATGGAAGACCTTGGCTTGTCACACTATTTCCTTGGTCTTGAGGTATGGTAAAAATCAAATGAAATTATATTAAGTCAAGATAAATATTCAATTGATATTTTGAAGAGATTGGGTATGTTAGAATGCAAATCTATGGTGACTCCCATGGAGGTTAATCTGAAAAAGTTACATGATGATGTAGTTAATTCAGATTTAGTTGCTCCTACTATGTACATGAAACTAATTGGTTCTTTGATGTACTCAGTTAACACAAGACCTGATATTGTAGGATAGGAAAAATGAGGAAAACATGTACACAAGAGGAACCATCAAACTCTAAAGCATGCACAATCAACCTATCCAAACACAAAAGAAATTGGGACAAAGAAATGTAAACTATAAGCAAAACTCCCTCAATTTGACAATTGTGCTTTTTCTTGCTTCTCTTAAAGAGTTGATGTAGCTCCCATATTGACACAATGAAAGCAAGATGTTGATAATATGACTATAATGATGATGAGAAGATTCAAAAAAACATGGTTAGTTGGAATTGAGAAATTTGATCTCAATTTATAAGAATTGGAGACTGAAACGTAGATTTAGAAATGAGAGTACAAATTGGAAGATTGTCATAATTATGATAAATTGAATGCACAATTTGGAATGCATAAATCAAAGACAAAGTGGAAGGATAAAGATGAGGCTAATTAGTAGGCAATTTGGAGGCCAAATTAGTGGAAAAAACGATAGGGAAGGTGGAAGGAATTGGAGGCTAATTAATAGGAAATGATGAAGCACAAATTAAGGGAATGTGTAAGAGTCATAATATCAATAATTTGAAAATTCATTATTCACTCAAGGACAAATTAGGAATTAAAAATTCCAAAATTCATGGAAAAGGGAACAATTAATTAATATGAAATTAATTATTTATGGGAGACATAGGATAGGGGGAATTAATCTAATAAATAGATTAATACAAAAGGGATAAACTATGCGTTATCTATTCCAAGGAGATAAATTAGTTAAAAAGATTGACTGAATTGATGTAGGATCGAAAAGGGTTTGATCTTGAATGATTTGATTAGGTTTGAACCGATCTTGATGATTAAAAACTGATTAGGGAAACACACAACATCGATGAACTTTGACAATGTGCGTGGTCGAAGGATGATAGGATAAAATAGCATCGATGAACTTTGACAATGCTATTGAGCTGACTGATGATAATGAAATAGAATTGATGAACTTGGATAGTGCTATTTGAATTGATTTGGATTAGGATGACGACAACGAGGCATCGATGAACTTTGACAATGCGCTCGAATTGGATTGATTTGAAAGAGACTTGATCAAACATTTATGATCTTGGACAATGTCCTAGAATTGATTTGAAAATGACTGAATGTGATTGAAATGTCATGTCCCCATTTTAAGATAGACTTTTTTAATAATAATTAGATAATAAAATATTATTAAATAAATAATGATAATAAAATCATATATTAATATTAAAATATAAAATAAGAAATAATAATAAAATATTATTATAATAATATAAATAATAACATATATAATCTATTATCAAAATAAGATTTAAAATAATTCAATAATAATAAAATTACAATGCCTGAATAAATAAATAAAAATTTACAAGGGAGAATATTGTAGAAAGTATGTTGCCTTTCTAAACATGATTTAATAATAAATGATATAAATATAAAATAAATAGTATAATATAGATTAATATAAATTAACTAAATCTAATGAAAAGTCGAGAGATGTGTAATAAAGAGATGTGACTCCTTCAAAATAAGATATAAAAGGGAGAGAGTTCATTTGAAAGAGAAAAGAGGAGAGGAGTGAAAGAGGGATTAAAGGGAAGAGGAAGGGAGTGAATAAAGTAAGGAAGGGGCATTTTCAAAAGGATGTAATGATGAAAGGATGTAACTCTTCAAAAGGATTGTAATTATGAATGGTTGTGACTCTTAAAAAATGTTGTAATTAGGAAGTGTTGTGACTTTTTGAAAGGATTGTGATTATGAAGGATTGTGACTTTTTTTGGAAGGACATAAATGACAAATTAAACAAGATTTATAAATCATCATTGAATAAGAAAAAAAGATGATAGTGATAAGAAATAGGGTGATAAATATTAAGTTGTAGAGAAATACGAAAAGGGAAAATAGGCAGGGAAAACGATTGGCAAAGATATAAATAATGAAAAAAAAAAAAGTCATTGATTAAGAGAACAATGAGGAGAAATATTAAATAATAAGAGATAATAAAGATTGTAAATATATAACGCTCTGCCAAAAGAGAAGAAGAGCTTTGTATATAAAGGATAATTGTAGAGAAGAGGTATGTAGCAGAAATTAAATAAGTTCTTATAAATTAATAGTCATGATTATTATTTGTATAGTGGTAATTATTTTAGAGATATTACCATTTTGGAACTTATGATTGTTATAGAGACCAAGTTAATCTTTGTAGAGGACATTCATTAAGAATGTCAAGTTTCTCTAAAAGAGGACTCACAGAGACTAGATGGCATTCTTTATGAATGTCAAGATTCCAAAGTGGAATCTAGAGAGAGATTTATAGAGAATCTCTTAGAGGCAATATATATTGTAGTGGTTAATCATATGCACATGTTAGAGACAAGAGGCTTTGGTTAGAGGTAGGATCTTTGCCAAGTATTTGTTGTCAATAAGTTCGTTCATTAATAGAGATCCTAGAGGCCTTAGAAGGGCACTCTTGATGTGATGGTTACCTAATTGAGAGTTATTCTCATCAGAGAATTAGCTTTCTAAGGATTAGGTGGGTGTAGTATGGTTTTAATATTTAGATGATCTAATATTTATTTATCTTGTTAATCACTAATAATTGTTTTAAGATTCATATATCTTTATATTATATCTTCGTCTACTAACAAGTGTTTCAAGTTTTGAGCATCAAATACTCAAGCCAGAAGCAGGGACATTACATGAAATAGTTTTGGATTGATTAGGACTGATTCAGTATGATTTGAACTGATTTAGGAAGGTTTGACATGGTCTGGGATCGATTATGATTGGTGTAGGAACATTTAGGAACGACTAGGAACGTTTAGGATCGATTTAGGAACGTTTAAGATCGGTTTAGAGATGATTAGGAACATTTAGGATCGGTTTAGGAATGATTAGGAACGTTCCAATGATGATTTGGTCTTGATCAATTCGGCCAAAGAGTCGAGGCTATGATTGTAAGATGAGGGAAATATTAGCAATTGATCAAATGAGTAATGACACAAGATAGAAGACATGTTAAAAGGGGACACAGGTGTGAACCATTTTTTAGTGTCTATAGATATGTGTTATGCAGTTAATACATTAAGTCAGTTTATGTGTGAATTGAGGCAAATCCATCTTGTGACAGCTAAACATATATTGAGATATGTTCGTGGTACAGTAGGATATGGGTTACCTTCTTGTGTTGAGCTGAATTTGCAGGGGTTCTCCAATTCAGATTGGGCAGGGTGTGTACTTGATAGAAAGAGCACCTCGGGTTGTTGTTTTAGCCTTGGTTCAACCATGATTTCCTGGTGTAGCAGGAAACAATCTTGTGTTTCTCAGAGTATGACTAAAGTAGAATATGTTGCAACATGTGTGGGTGCAAGAGAAGCTGTGTGGCTTCGAAAATTGCTTACATGATTATTTGAACAACCTTTGGAACCTACAGTGATTATGTGTGATAACCAAAGCTGTGTAAAAATTTCGGTTAATCCAGTGTTTCATGATAGAACCAAACATGTAGAAATTAAATTTCATTACTTGAGAGACATGGTTCAAAGGAAAGCGGTTGAACTAAAGTACATTCCTACAGAGGAGAAGGTTGCAAACATTCTCACCAAGCCACTTCCGAGAGTGAGTTCTGCTATTTTCGAGAAAAGCTTGGTTTAGTGGAGAATGATACCCTTGCTAAGAGAGAATCTCAGCTTTAGTGATTCATTGCTTAGCATTCTTCTCTGGGAGAAGTTTGAGGTGAAAGCCCTTGTTCCACCCTCTGCGAGTAGGCAAGGTGGTAATGCATTCTTCTCTGGGAGAAGTTTGAGGTGAAAGCCCTTGTTCCACCCTTTGCGAGTAGGCAATGTGGTAATGCATTCTTCTCTAGGAGAAGTTTGAAATGAAAGCCTTTTATCCACTCTTTGGGAGTAGCCAAGGTGGAAGTTATGTGTGTGACTCCACGACTCTTTTGTGATTCTTGATTTACCCTCTAGGAGTAGCTATGGTGAATATTGTTATGCTGAGATAACAATTTTATTGAGAAAATCTATGATGAGATGTTGTGTTGATATTATTTTTGATTGCAGCTATGTGCACCTGTCATGAGATGGAAAACTAAAGATCTATCTCTTGCTAAGAGGGAGTGTTGAATTCTGTAGCAACGATATAGATCTTCATTCACTTCTTGCTCATATATCTGATGCAAGTCCTGTTCGTGTATCATGGTTTCTCTGGTATTTTTCAGTTCGTGGCAGTTCCCTATTTCTATATCTCACCTTATTTCTGATGTTTGTGCCTTTCGCATAAACTTCTTAAAGCTTCTTTTATTATTGATGTCGATTTCAATTTTGTTTGGTTGCTTCTATTATCTTGGGCTTCACGCGTATATGATATGTCTTCACCTTTGTTGAAGCATACGTGGTATCCTCAAGTATTCATATTTGGCATTGTGCATATGAGGCATCATGCTTATTTGGCTTTGTGTTTCTTTTATCGTCTATTGTGTTTGTATTCCTCTTTCCTATCGCCATGTGTGTGCTGACACGGCACCGGTTTCTATTCGTATGGTTGCTGGCAATGACTACACCAGTTATAATGCTCACATATTCCTTTATGGTGTCGTTTCTCTTTATGGTGGCCATAAATGCTATTTGATAACGACTAACCGTTCACCTTCGGTTATGTCTCTTTGATATCAGGTGCAACTCTTGGTTATTTTTGTAAGAAAAAAAGTGTGTTTTTTCATCTTTCCATATTCTGGTCAGTATTTTGTCTTTTGCGGAGAGTGATATTTGTGACTTTGTGTGAAAATAGAATTGAAGATAATTTTGTGTATTGTACTCTTCAGTAGTATTATCTAGTGTTGGAGACGAGTCCTAGTATTTGAGATGTGTCCTAGGGGGTCGGAGACTCGTCTTTATGCAACCTAGAGAAAAAACAAGAATCCTCATTTGGTGAAGAACAATAATTCATATTTTTGTGTAACCTTTGCTTCTGCACTTTGCCCAAATTAAAGCAAGAAAAACAAAAATAAAATAATGGTGTCTTGAGCTCGTGCATTGACATTATGAATGTATGGTAGACATAAATTTTGTTTTTGGCAATGTCATTATGAGTTCTACTTCTCATAGCACAAGTGATGAAAAGGGTTAGGAAGAGCCTACGGAGTTGAATTTGAGACTCCAAGTATGGATGTGTCGTCAGGGCAGTTTAGGTTGAATGAGGCAACTAGTTTTATTGGCAGTACATAGTTTAGTTGCCTTTCCAAATTATTGGAGGATTCTAACAAGGCTCCTTTTGATAATACACAATCTAATCCAGAAACGCTTTCATAATAATAAAAATGGATTGTGGAAATCTGATATTATTAAGGCTCCTTTTGATAATAAGTCACCTTTAAGACAATTTGCAACCAGATTGCAAGCAAAACCTGGGGAGACAGGGCAGTAGGCTATGGAAATGTCATTTTCGTCAACTTGAATTTCAAGGCGGCATTACAAGAGTCACTGTACACCATTTTTTATGTCACAAGCAAAGATTAGGAGTATGCTGAGGGATTGCCACTTGAAAAGAGAATTGAAATAAATAGATTGTGATGTAATGCTAATGATAAAAGTTTTGTACCAACTACTTTCCTGTTGAGGGCTCCTACTCCTACAAGTACTAGGACTCCACTAGATCCACAAGTTTTAGTTCATTCTACTTCATCTAATTCAGGGCAGCTGCAATAGAGCCTAATGGGAAATGTAAGGAAGACCAGTAGTGATGTTGCAAACATGGTGGAAAAATCATTTAATGTGTAGCAAATTTTTCTTTGCCAATGACATTCAACTCCATCGGGCTCACTTTTATTATTATAAGGAGGCTTTGACAAAAATAAGAGCAGGACCATCATATGTGCCACTAGGGGAGACAAATGGATAACATTCTTGATTAAGAATTAAGTAATATTCTAATAGATAAAATGAAGGCCACTTGGGTTACTAGTGGATGTAGAATATTCATGGATAGGTGGACAAATATTAGTCATCATCCACTTATCAGCATTATGGTCACATGTATAGAGAACCTTTACTTCCTTAGGGTTATTTATTGGTTATTTATTGTATAGGGCATTGCAAGGATGTTAATTTCCAGTTCCAAATCCTCATGGATTTGATTGAGAAGGTTGGGCCAGAGAATGTCATGTTAGTAGAGACAGATATAGCATATGTTGACAAAGCTACAACTGATTGAGACAGCCTACATGTATACTTGGTGAACTCCTTTTTGTGTGCATTCCATTAATAATGCACTCAAGGACATAGGAAAAATTAGATGGATCAAAGAGGTGGTTAATGATGGCAGATATGAGCAGATGTTTATTTACAACCACCATACATCACATGCACTGTTTAGGACCTCTTTAAGGAGGAATTTTGGAAACCTATAGATATTAGATGTGCATCATACTTCATTCTCTTGGAGAGGATGTTTGATTTGCAAGAGGCATTGGAATTAATGGTCATGACAACAAAATGAAATTTGTGGCTCGATTATAAGTTAGTGTAGGGGAGGAGGGTGGAGGAGGTGGTGAAGAGTGACACTTTGGGTGTTGATGTGAGATACATTGTTGCCATTGCTAGTCCATTTTTTAGAGTTATTAGATGTGGGGACACAAATGCACCTAGTCTGGAGAGGTGTAAGAGTGCTGATAGTATCTTTGGCTAAATGAAAGTCAGAGTACAAGAGGAAGACCCCACAATAGAGTTTTGCAATGGACACATTCAACCAATCACTCGTCATCGATAAGAGAAGCTCAACACTCCCTTGCACATGGATGTCTATGCATTGAACCAAATTTTGAAACCTGTAAAGACTAAATATACATCATACTTCATTCTCTTGGAGATGATGCTTGTGTTGCAAAGGGCAGTGCGATTAATGATCGTGACAACAAAGTGGAATTGGTTGCTTGATTCTTAGAGTAGGATGGGAGGGTGAAGGAGGTGGTGAAGAGTGATTCTTTTAAAGTTTTGGGCTATTGTGAGATACATTGTTGCTATCATTATTACAATCTTCAGAGTTATTAGAAATGAGGTCACAAATGCAACTAGCCTTGGAGAGTTGTATGAGTGCATCGACAGTATGCTTGGACAAATGAAAACCATTGTACTAGGTAGAGATCACACATTAGAGTTCTACAATGACAAAGGAAAGAGATGGGGTTCAATGGAGAGATATTCTAGGATGGGATAGATTGAAACCTTGACAATATATTATATATAGGATCTCATATGAAAACACTCAACAGTCAAGAAGATTTGGACAAAAAGGGGGATATCGGTAATTTTAGGGAATAGATTAATGTTTTCACATGAATTTATTCAAAAGGGGACATTGCAGAGATAAAAATGGATTGGGAAACCATGACGTAGGATGATCCAATTTTATGGACTATGCATAAAACTAATTATTTGACAACCACACAGCCATTTGTCATGTTTCTAGTTTGTTTGTTGCGAAGAGGAATCACTTTACTTATTGTTTCATCCAATCCATTAAGAGGAACTGACTTACCTCTAGGAGGGCAGAGAAGCTTGTAGTTGTACAGAGTTCCTTGCATCTCATTGATTGTGATATGCTTACATACAAGGAAAGTCCAGCTACCCAATGGGATGTAGAGCTAGAGCATCTAACATAGGTTGATGAAAATGTTAGTATCAGTCTGGAGGAGTTTGATCTTTAGGAGTATAGTAGTTCGAGTGATGAGAATATTGTCATAGACTTTGGGGATGAATGATGATTTGAGGCATTGGGCCACTGGCTAATTGTATTTGGCTTTTGCATCATTTTGATTATAACATAATATACTGATATTTAACACTTCTTTTGTTCAATGCAATATCGTTGAATATTTTGAAGTTTCATATGCTTTCATTGTATGTATTTTTATAACTACTTTTTAAAGTACTGTGTAATTGCACCTCCATCTGCTTGCCTTCCCCAATTCTAGAGCCTTGATCTTCCTTTCCCCAAGACCCACCTCTGCATCTTCTCATATTGAGATTCCATGGAACACTGCCCAATGACTGCTTTCAAGCTTTCACTTTCCATGATATGTGCAATGCTGATCACTGAATAGCAGATATTCAAGCAAATAAGGTGGCCTAGTTGCAACCCCAAGCACATGTGAGCATTGCTATTCCATATTATTTCCAGATTTTGGCAATGGTGACAACTTTGAACACATGTTTTACCTATAAATTCCTTCGATAGACACATTTTGTGCCTTCTGAGTCTCAAACAAATCTTTCTAATGTATATGTGAGAGTTGGAAACGAAGAGTCCTTATCTCATAGGATTGACGCTTCAAGGCATGCATGATCTTGGGGTTAGAAATTGCTGACCCCATACGTGTCAATGGAAATGACTGCAAAAAAGATAGGTTCAACTCATTCACATGCCCAAACAACAAATCAATGCCATTTAAAAAATTGTCCTCTGAAAACCAGTGGCAAGAATTGTGTATTCGAGGAAGATGTCAGCAGAGATCCTATGAGCAATATTGTTGTACTTTATGCTTCAAATTGGGTGCTGCTGGTCTCTCCAGAAAAACAAACTCTGTTTCAGATCAACAAACAATCAACTACCAATTGATTCTTCTTCGTAATCCATTTTCAAAGGTGCTCTGATACCATGTTGAAAAAACAGACGAGGCAAATGTTGAGAGATATTAAAATTTAAACCATAATAGCACATCCAATAACACCGAATGATAATAATGATGTTAAGCTATTTGGAATGATCATACATCTTAATATTGCTTTTATAAAGCCTTTTGAAGCATAAGTACCCAAACCACCCAAAAACTTAAATGACACTAGCTAAACATTGTAGTTGCTCACATCACTAAGTCACCAAAGTGAAATAACTTATTTCCCAATAAAAACATGTCTAAACTATAATCTAAAATGATAGTTTCTACAACATTGAGTACTCAATTTCTGAATGACATTGCAGCCTCCTTATCTTATTCTGGTTTCTTCAAGGCTGGTTTGAATTAAGTTTGAAGATGCTTACACAATTTCATTAAAAATACATCTATTTGATGATTAAAGGACTGGAGACTAGAAATTAAATCCTTTGATTCCATTTTATAGATTCGATGGTTGGTTTGAATGCCCTGTTCTGCAGCATTGGTTCAATCCTGGTAAAGTTAGGACCAAAAATCATTCAGCAAAATCTATTTTGGCTCAATTGAAGCATGAAAATTTATCCTAACCTCCAGTTCAGAGTTGAAATATGCTTATTGATGCTATAGAGCATTTTGTGTTTTCTGTTATATTATCAGATTTGTTGAAGAGGGAGAAAATGTAATGTCCCGAAGTAGCATAGGACTCACAAACACTGTAATGTCCTGAAGGCCTTGGTAACTACTAGTACGTCACCAACACCTTTGTCGTCAATCACCTCTGTATGCAAATATGTCGCACAGGTCGATCCGTACAACAACTCAGACGATGGAATAAGCCGTACGGTGAGGGCTGTCGTATGGTGATGAGACAAGGCCTTATGGTGATGAGGCAATGCCATACGGTTATGAGGATGTCGTACGACAATGAGGGATGTCGTATGGTTATGAGGATGTTGTACGACAATGAGGGATGCCGTATGGTTATTGCAGATATAGTTCAGGCCGTACGGTTATGATAGAGATGTCGTACGGTGGCTATAGAGGTGGTTGTGTGCCGTATGGTGGTTACATGCACACAATGGGAATGTTGTACGGTCAAGTCTTTCCTTCCAACGCCAGGTCTTTGCTGCATACAATTACCCTTATCCCTTCGACTTAACTGGTATCTTGGAAAGTAACAGATGGATACTATTATTTGTCGACACAAAAATATTAGATAGAGACAATAGTTTGATGCACCATATACATGAGTTCCCGGCTACGCACATGTATTAGGCAATTGCATTCAATAATGATAACACCAGAATGGATGCCAGATAGATGGTTGCCAAATACTGACGATGCCAGAAGTAAATACAAACTCAGATTAAGATTAGTCGTCAAGTGACGACGATCAACAGATTTGGCACACAATGAAATATCGGAATGATATTTCCAACAACAGACTAGGGTGGTTGTGAATCAAAATTGCAGGAAAACAAATAGGGAGGATCTTTCATCTCCGAAATGGCGAACAACAGAACTCCAACTGGAATTTGCAATGCAAATAAAATATTCCAAATCGCATACCAACTTCCTACATGCCGGTCATAAATACCCCTTCCGAGAAAACTCTCGAGGGTTTACAAATGTACGCTAACACAACAAACACCTACAAAAAACAATAATAAAAATGGGCCCCTTTATTAATTAATTAAAGGTCCATTTATAATATTATTTAAATTCTGGGACCATTAATTAATTAAAATAATTTATTAAAAATGGGGACATTACAAATCCTCGCCGCCCAAAGATTGCTTGCCCTCAAGCAATTCCCATCATCAAAACTCCAGGATCCCAAACTAGGCGTGGACACCAATAACTGTATCCATTGGAACCTTCATGCCACAACATGACCATGCACATGCACTTGGAAGTAAGTGAGAAAAGTAACTCTTCATCAAGCTTTCGCTGCTCCACTTTGATATAATCGTTGCCATGCCTAGAGTCACTAGGATCCCAAACCAAGCACACAGGCGGAATGAGTGAATTGGCATCAAACCTCCCTTGCACCACATTGTCGTCAGACTTCCGTTGTGCCACTGATATAAACAATGTTGTGTCCTTCACCAAGATCCCAATGATGCCAATCGATGAAATCTTTCACTCCATCATGTTCAACAATCTCTTCTGGTATGGCCACAGACACGGATGCTGATGCTGACATGAACTTAGCCATGAGCATGACCAAGAACACAACGATGATGAGGGATACGGACACGGATACCATGGTGACGAACACAGCCTCGACGACGGATGGAGCTTCGACAACGATGAATAGAACCTTGGCAACGGAGAGAACCTCGGCGGTGACGGCGATGGAGAGAACCTCGACAACGGATAGAGCCTTGGTTGTAGGCAGAACCTTGGTAGATAGAACCTTGGCGGATAGAGCCTCGGCGGCAGACAGGGCCTTGGTGACAGATAGAGCCTCGGTGACGGAGAGAGCCTCGACAGCAGCCAGAGCCTTGGCAGACAGAGCCTCAACAGATAGAACCTCGGTGGTCAAAGCCTCGACGGACAGAACCTCGGCGGCAGACAGAGCCTCGATGGCAGATAGAGCCTTGGCGGTAGACAGAGCCTCAGCGACGGACATAGCCTCGGTGACGGACAAAGTCTCGGCAACGACGATGACAACGACGACGACAGAGAGAACCTTGATGGCGGACAGAGCCTCGATTGCGGGAAAAACCTCCGTGGGCAGAGCCTCGGTGGTGGATAGAGCCTCGGTAACAGACAGGGCCTCGGCGACGGATAGAGCCTCGGCGGCAACGACGACGAAGAGAACCTCAGAGGTGGACAAAGCCTCGATTGGAGGCAGAGCCTCGGTGACGGACAGAGTCTCGGCGGTGGGCAGAGCCTCGGTGGTGGATAGAGCCCTAACGGTGGTCAGAGCCTCGACGGCGGTCACAACCTATGCGATGGACACAACTTGCTGCACATAAGGAAGGGCTCCATACTCAACGAACTGAAATCTTGGCTCATGGAACAGAGTAGTGGTAGAGCTTATGTCACCTTGATCTGTCTAGGTTGTCTTGGCAAGATCCATGCAAGCAACTTTTTTATTTTTTAGGTGTTCTCACATGTAGGTGTAGTAGCAAGATTTAGCAGATCCTCCTAGAACAACCCTGTAATGATGCCTTCACCCTTGTGTAATGCATCACCCTTATCGCTGTCATCTACTTTCTCCCACTTGTGCAAATGAGATATTAGTTTTTCTTCACAATGCTTGAATACATTATTGACCAATCTACAGGCTGCCATAGACGGGACACATTCTAGATTACGAACAACCCACAACATAGATATGATAGGTTGGGATATTTCATACTATTATACACTAAGTTTGCACCCTTGGTTCAAGCTCTCGTAGTCTTGATAACCTAGTATAACATGGGAATCATCTTCAGGTTGTGGGACCTATGATAACTGAGATGAGACCTCCAGGTTCTAGGCTGGTTCCTCTTGGATAATCACCTTAATTTGCTTCTAGATAGGAAAGTAAATTCTTGAGGGAAAAGGGATAGAAGGAATGCTTGAAAGGGAAATGACCGAAAACAAACTACCTACTAGGTGATACACCGAACTGAAATGAACACAATACACTGACCAAATTAGCATGAAGGCTCTCAGATCTAATAGAACACAATCTTCCTAAATAGGCTTGCATAAGTGTTTCACAGAGAGGCCTGAACAAAAGACACAGACTGTGACCTGCAAGCAAACGTTCTCTTCAACAAAAGGGCATAGGAAGGAGACAGAATGACAGGGGGTTGAAGTATACCCACAAACTCACTCAAATCAAATCAGACACAGTAGTGCACAAATAAGCTGAAAGAAAGAAGGGCTCTGGAACTCCAAGATTTCTCTAACAAAGCCAGTATATTATACTCAATAAGAGAAATACAGACAAGGGAAAGACCAGAGGGCAGAACAAATGCCACGGATAGCCTCTATTGAATTTGAGATTTCAATGAAAGGTTACAGACTGTAAGAGCCAGAGGGCAGATGAAATGCCACGGATAACTCCTAAGAAAGAGAAACTCTTTTTACAATTGTAAATTCTCAGCTCTAAGAGCTCCAAAAGACCAATATATACATCTCCCTTGCACGCAGGCAGGAGTCAAAAATCTTACTAGGGTTACATAGATTTTGCATATAATAATAGAGAACCCTAATTCTGTCATTTCTGATCATAACTACATCGTTAAAATATCTTGGCCGATCAGATATATGTCCTTGTACATAATTCCACCAACACAACTGCCTGCAGACGAGCCACCTTGATCTAACCACTTCGCTGCAAGTTGAAAACCTTACGCCACCGCCATGACGTGGATCCAGTTGAATCGGGTTTGCCATGAATGCTCAAATCTGGTCATTGCAGATATTTTGAATTTTAAAAGTATAAGCGGTCACAGGTGGCGCCAACCCTTTAATGCTCCTTTGGCGCAAAACCACCGACATGGTACCTCAGGAAAGAAGAAATCAACACGCGACGGCCACTCTGATCTTCCTCATCATCTTCGCAACTTGCAACCGTCCTGGAAAAATCAATTCTGAGCTACCCCCACTTCGCATACGGCCAATTGGATCAAACACTGGCAAAAACCTCGCAGAAAGATTCAAATTCGGGCTCCAATGGCTACTAGGTCTAAGTTTAAAACACGACCGTCGATCACATTCTTCTCGACAGATTAGACGACCTAGATCATCCCAGCGCAACCCGGCAACGAACCCATCTAGTTATCAACCCTAATCGGATGGTGGTCGCATGATCGCAAAGAGGAAGAACATTCCTTACGATCATGTGACGACCATAGATCAAGGCACTGTCAGCCCACTGAAAGCTTCGGGCCCACCATCATGTCCTCGTCGTCGCCCTTCGGCCAATCAGAAATGAGCACTGCCGCACGACTGGCACCTTGGACCCACTTGTCAGATCACCTTTCCATCGAACGACTGTCGCAAGATCACAAAGGGGAAGAACACTCCTTACGATCATGCGACAACCTTAGATCCTTTTGCACTAACCGCCTCAGAACTAAGACTGCCAGACATAACATAACCGCTTGCCCGATTGCTGAAGGGTAGGGGACAAACCGCTGAGGTTGTGCGAACACGCGACTGAAGAAAATGCCGGGACGCTGAAGGAAAAGCACTTAACTGCCAGAAATAAGAGATCAGGCGAACACACAGTCACCCAATCGCCAAAAAGAAATTAACCGCCAGAAAATTTGGGAGATCAAGCGATCGAAAAGCCAAGAAGAACTGGGTCCCACGCAGTCGCAGCAACGCAGATGAAAAATGTTGACATCAGAGATAAGCGCGCAGATGCGAAAGGCACAAGGTCGAAAACAACTAGGGTTTTCACTTAAAACCAAAAAAGCATTAGGGAAATAGAAAACATCGAGGGTTTTTACTTAGACAAATTTGACACCACTCGACATAAACTATGTCCCTGCAGACCTTAAAACTTGAATCTCTCTGGTCCTTTTGATTCGGCACATGCGATCAGAACTGGAGCATGGTGACATATTGGAGAACATGGGGCTAAGGGTGCAAACCATAAAACTTTGTGGATTTACTTCGTAGGCAAAAAAAGGATTGTGGCCAAAATTGTATGATAGGAAATTTTGGGTAACACATACATCTCTTCAATGCACGAAATCATAAGGCTCTCCATAGCAACCGAAACCTTAGTATCATGACACTCCTTGATTGTGACCAAGTGATGAAACATATCATGGATCAAGTCTTGCAACTCTAGATCTAATAGGAGGTTATTTACTTTGACATTTGCACAATTCTCCAATATTGTAAATCTCTTGCCAAAAGGGTCACCACTGAAGTCATCAAGGCTTTGAAAGCTGTCAACGATCAAATGCAATATCTCTATCATGGTGTTGTCATCATATGGCTCTCTAGGAGTCAAGATTCCCAAAATCTTAGCGAGACATGTTGCAACTGCCAACTTCATTTCCTTGTCATGGTGTCTCAAAAACTTAAGTTAACTTAAGGCATCCTTAATCGAAGAAAGGATCCTTTGTATAAATCTTGAAGGTAATTGGTCCATCTTACACAAACATACTTCCAATAAATGTAATGGAAGATCAACACCCTTGCTGAGCTCTTTGCCAATCTTTTGAAATTCCTTCAACCACCATTGTCCATCACTGCTAGGTGCCATAGTGTAATCCAAATCCCAAAATCTCTCAATCATCCCAACAGGCTGGCAAGATCACCAGCTCTGATACCACCGTAATGCCCCGAAGTAGCACAGGTTGTCACAAACACTGTAATCTCCCGAAGGCCTTGGTAACTATTAGTACGAAACAAGCACCTTTGTTGTCAATCACCTCTGTATGCAAATATGCCGCGCAGGTCGATTCGTATAGCAACTCGGACGATGGAATAAGCCGTACGGTGAGGGTTGTTGTAAGGTGATGAGACAAGGCTGTATAGGTATGAAGATTTCGTACAGTTATGAGGATGTTGTACGACAATGAGGGATTCCGTATAGTTATTGCAAATACAGTTGAGGCTGTATGGTTATGACAAAAATGCCGTACAGTGGTTGTAGAGATTGTTGTGTGTTGTACGGTGGTTGCATGCACACAATGGGAATGTCATACGGTCAAGTCTTTCCTTCCAGTGCTAGGTCTTTGTTGCATACAATTACCCTTATCCCTTTGATTGAACTGGTATCTTGGAAAGTAACAGATGAATACTATTATTCGTCGACACAAAAATATTAGATAGAGACAATAGTTTGATGCACGATATACATGAGTTCCCGGCTACGCACAGGCATTAGGCAATTGCATTCAATAATGATAACACCAGAATGGATGCCAGATAGATGGTCGCCAAATGCCGATGACGCTAGAAGTAAATACAAACTTAGATTACAAAGGCCTCAAACAAGACCCGAGCAAATACAAATTAGTCGCCGAGTGATGATGATCAACTGATTTGGCGCATAGTGAAATATCGGAATGATATTTCCAATGGTAGACTAGGGTGGTTGACTAGGGTGGTTGTGAACCACTGAAACTGCAACAAACCAAATGCGGAGGATATTTCACCTCCAAAATGGTAGACAACAGAACTCCAACTGGAATTTGCAATACAAATAAAATATTCCAAATTGTAGATCAATAACTTCCTACATGCCGGTCATAAATACCCCTTTGGAGAAAACTCCTGAGGGTTTACAAATGTACACCGACACGGCAAACACCTACGGAAAACAATAATAAAAATGGGCCCCTTTATTAATTAATTAAAGGTCCATTTATAATATTATTTAAATTCTGGGACTATTAATTAATAAAAATAATTTATAAAAAATGGGGACATTACAGAAAACCATCCTACTGGACAAGGCTTATTCCCCCTCTTGTTTTTCTCTTTTTGGTGGAGGGTAGTTTCATCTCTCAAATTTGGCATCAGTTAAATTGCTTTTTAGTTCATAATATTATATCCATAAATATAATTCATTTTAACATAATTTTGTTAAGATAATGTTGATACTCTTTTTAGAAAACTCAAACCATTAGAACATGGGACATGATCTGACGAGACTCTATATTTGGCTAGAATGGAACCTGCTTAGAGTATATTTGTTTGATATTTCATGCCCTGATCAATTAACAATGCTATTGCATTTGACATAGGAGTTTTAAATGCTTTGAATTCCAAGGTGTCTCCAACATTTATCTTTATTGGCATGAGAATGATGTCATTAATGATGAGGATCTTGACTTTGAGGGGTCAAATAGTTAAAGTGATGAGGAGTTTGGCGTGGACTTTGGGGATGATCGATGATAGATAAGTTCATTTTATCATCTTAAATGATGTATACTCTCTAGCAAGCATGTATAGAACTCAACTTCATTTCATCTTTAGTAATGTAAACTCTATAAATATATAGAGCATAATTGATGGATCATTTGTGACATGGTGTAGGTGTATAGGAACTTACATATACGTGCTTGCTAGAGAGTATACTTTACCATGTCTAGCTCAAAGAGCTTTTTTGTCCTCAGTTCGAGTATCGTTTGGCTTCTTTCTTCATTGACCTTGTTAGCATGCTGAGCTTGCCAATCAAATTTCTCAAGTCCTTGTGAAAGGGCAACATCCAGTGGCTATTTTATGTGAACCAGTTCTCTAGTAATTGCTTCATCAAGACTTCCTCAAGATAGAGCTATTTTTTTCCATCTTTAGCCTTCCAATTATTAAGAATAGATTTCTAGTTCAAATATATCAGCTGTTCCCAACTTCTTTTACCTGACTCACTTTATATAGCAATTGTTTTGTCTTTTTCTCACCTAATGACAACTAGATATCTTTGTCAATGATAATTTGTTTATTGATAACGAAATTTCCGCTGCACTAGCTATTGAAAGTGAAGCCATTATGGATTAGTTTTATACTTTCCCATTTACTATGATTAGTCATTCAGTTTGTCCATGATTGAGTTTATTCACATCTGATGGGATTTTTTCATCTTATATTACTGTTCCATCCATCCCATTTTGAGATCACAAATGATGGTATACTATGTGATGACCCTCAATTAAAAACTCTTATCAATGGATATGATGTGTATTAAAACAAAACTATTACCCATTAATGATAATTTAACAAATATTGTCATTTGTTCTTAGAATTATTATTAATATATTAATAACATTTAATTATTAATAATCAATTTATATATTATAGTATAATCTATGTTAGACAGAATTAATAAATTAACAACTCTTATTATTCATAATATAAAATATCATATATTATAATATATATATCTATATATATATATTATAATATATATTACAAATCAACTTGTGGGCGGTATATTATTAGGATGCATTAGTCGCACCCCTAAGGGGTGCCGACAGGGTTGGGGGGGGGGGGATTTGATTCCCCCCTCCCACACATACTTATACACACCGCATGGGAAGTAAATAGGGAAATAAAAATACGGAAAAATATAACAAAGAGATAAGTAAGGAAGAAAGGAAAGGGAAATAGAGAGCTTGCATTCAACAACAGTCTCTCAACTTGGTAAGTAAAATTTGAATGAAATAATTTTATTTATTATTATTAATTTATATATATATATGAAAATATATATTTATATATACTCAGAGGATTTTATTTTTCATCTATAAAATATATATATATTGATATATATACATGTGTGTTGGCTAAAAATTTTGTAAGCTACTAAGACTACACCTTACAAAATTGTAACTTTAGACAACGGTGTAATGAGATAAATCTCTCCTCTTAGCAATAGGGGAGGCTCCCTTCTTACCGTAGGTGGCTTCAGTAGGATTTCAATTGAAATTGAATAAGGGTGATACTTCTAATCTTTTCCTTTGTTTTCAAGAAAAGATCCACAAATAAAGACAACTTATTAACTCTACAAAGATTACCTACTTCTACAATAATACCGGTGACTTAGCAATTGACGTAAGAACAACTCCTAAGACAGCAGTTACAATATATTTAGTGAATTAATACAAGGGCCCAAAGTCTCTTGCAATTAATCCTATTTTGAGATAACGAGAACTAATAGTGAGGCTCAAAATCTCTCACTAATAATCTTGAAAATAAAAGGAAAATACTTAAAATTGAAGCTCAAAGTCTTCAACTCCCAGTATTTGTAGCCACTACTATTATAGCAATTCCCCTCCTATAGCTCAAAGTCTCGCAAAAGATGAATTGAAACCTCCAATGATGTATACAAGTTTAGCTTTAGAAATGAATTCAAGAAAGATTGAACAATGCAACGTAAGAAAACACCATTCAATCTCAAGATCTACAACACAAAGTCTGAAGAATCTTGTTACTTTTATTCACTTTTGATAACTCATATAATGAAACACAAAGTTTTCATCACCTAAGTTCTCATGTATAGCCTTGCTTGCTTCAACAAAAGATAAAAATATTTACAAAGAACTCTCTTCTTTATATAGGAAAATAGAAGAGAGAAAAGTGGAGAGAAAAGGGGAAACCCTTAACCACTTTGACTTATTCAACTAACTACTAGAAAACTTATGACTTATTCAAAGTTGCATGCCTAATGCACGTGCAACTTGATTACATGTTACAACTTTGCACGCCATACTATCACATGCAATTACATATGTCAAATAAAAATTACAAAGACATGATGAAAATATACCAAGTGCTTGACAAGACACAACATCTATTACATCATCCTTCGTTTGTCTTCATGCTGCTACAGGATGCGTGATGATTGATATGCTCTAGTTTGGTGAAAGCATCTTGATCTGGAAAAGGAAACTGCATCCTTGGTTGTCTCTTTGAGAAGCACATTTGTTTCTTTCCATCTTTGCCTTAAAATAATTCTTTCTGATTGTAGTCTCTCAACCTTTCTGGGGAGAAAGATCCAATCTTCTTATCCAGCGTGTGTTCTAATTTTGATTCACTTGATTCCCTCGAAGTTGAATTTCTCTTAAGGGTGGCCTTTGAACTCTCCTATGGGCTTCCCTTTCTCTTTGTATCCTTGGTCCGAGCAATTGAGTAGTGTGGGTCGTCTTCTCTTTGATTCCAAATGAAAGCCCCTAGGTTTGAAATGATATCTTCCTGCTTTGCATTTATATCCAAACCTGGTTGCACAACTGGATAGTTAGCATAGGAAGGCAACACCATCTTAGATCATTCTTTCTGTTTTTTCCTCTCACGTTCTAACTTTTCTTGAATCTTCCTTTCAATCCTTCTGGCCTTTTCTTCTTCCTTTTCTGGTGTTGTGAGAAAAACCAAAAACTGATTTTTCAGAGGGTATTACATATGGATGGACAAGTATTAGGTGAGAAAAATAAGCATGGATGGGTCTATTGCATGCTTTTTGATGTATGAGTATGGATTTTGGAAGACTATGAACATTGGCATATGGCTGGAAAACTTTAGGACAGCGAAGAGGTGGTCAGATTTTAGTTCAAAAATGATAAGGAAGACCCAAAAACGGGTTTCTTGGAGGTGTTTGCATATGTGGACAGCGAGAATTATGAAAGATAGGATGACAAGTGAATGGATGGATATTTATTTTTATAATGAAGTGTTGAATTGATCACCATTATGAGTTTAACGTCATATGACAGTGGTAGGGACAGCAACTTATGCAAATGTACTTGTGGAAGATAACATATGTATGGACTTGCATTGGATTTGTTTTCTTCTTTGTCATAGAACGGGGTTTTTAATCCTGACTTCATATGCAAGAAAGATGAAGCTCTTGCATACGCATCTTGAGAATAAAAGACAGAAGTAGAAGAGACATAAATTTAATCACATGTAAATTAACAATGAAAGATTTTACATGTAAGTTAAATAATTCTGGAAGAAAAACGAGAAAAAGAGTAAGGAAGAAATTACCTCAATCTTCAAGATAGAATCTCTCAAAATCTTGAGCCAAATTTGAAATAAATCCAATTGATTTTCGGATTTAGAAAAGATTGGATAGAAAGAGTATAAATAGATCACATTCCTAGTCTCTCTCTCCCTTAAATTTGGATAGTCAATAAGCATACACAGCCAAGTGGGGAAGATTGAAAAGAAAAATGCCAAGAAATAGCAATCGGTTGACTATTTCTCTTGCACATGCAATGAGAAAGAAAAACAGGGCCTAGGGCACGAAATCAACCAAAAATCATAGAATGAATCCATAAAAGAAGTGAGAACTTACCAAAATCAGTTTGTTGAATACCAAGATGATGTTCAATGAGGCGTTTTTGAAGGAAGAACAGCTCTAGGCGGACTGTTTTGATGAAAATACATATGCTGTGTATGCTAAACAGCATATGTATTGCAAAGGAAAAACAACGCCTTGAGGATACAAAGCTGGAAACACAAATATTGAGTGTGAAAAATCTGAATGCACAACCCTTCAAGATTGACGCCTTGAGCTTGGGATTAAAAACGTTGATTTAGAAAAACCATTACATATTTATTAACATATGCAATAGCCATCAAAATCGACGCCTCAAGGAAAAGGGCTGAAACGCATGTTGAGAAGACAAATACTCAATGCGAAAACCCTCAAATTTGGCGTCTCAGACTTAGTATTAAAAATGTTCTTTTTAAGAAGCCATTACATATGCATATATGTATCTCCTTCAAGAATCCACGCCATGAGCCTTAAGACTGAAAACGTAAGTTTGAAAAGAAAAATACATATGCAAATGCTCTCAAAAACGACGTCTCTAATGATTTGCGTTAAATATGTTTATTTTGAAATGCATTACATATGGTGAAATACATATGCAATGCATTCAAAAACCGACGCCTAGGCTTGGGATATTAAAAACGCCCTTTTTAGAAGTTATTACATATGTATTTCCTCCTAAAATTGACACCATATGTTTAGATATGAAGAAGACTTAACAAAGAAAGTCTAGATGCACTTTTTGAAAAGTGTTTACATACAAATCCCTTGGAAATTGACGTCTAAAGGGATTAGTTATGAACGTTATTTTTAGAGGTGAGAACATATACCTTTCGACATATGCACTAGTCTTTAAATTTGACGTTATTTGAGGAAAAATATAAGGAAAAGACATAAGTTTTCATAAAATATGTAACTTATTCCAAATTTGACACCATGGGAAGATTATAAATGTTATTTTAAATATGCAGTCACAAATAAAAATGACACTTTAGCAAGGATTAAATACGCTTTTTAGAAATACAACTACATATGATTAAAAACATGAAATGTACATGTAGTCGTTGATAAAAACAACGTATTTAATATGAAAAAGACTTAGGAGTGAGTTTTTAAAAGTGTTTTGCACATGGATGATGTGCAGTGAAGAACAAAAACCACACTTTTAACACTTAAGTCTTTTAAATTTGAATTAATTTTAATACATAACTATAGTATTTAAATAAAGTAACATGAAATTAGAAGATTTAAAGCTAATTTCACGAAAATGTTAAAAACTATAGTCAAATCAACTCGAAATGAGTTGAAATTTGAAAATGAACTTTGAAATCCATTTAATATATTAAAAATAATTCAAACTCGTGCAATTGACTTCAAAAACCCCACTTTTATAAGGATTTTTAAAGAATATGCAGTCAGTCTGAAAAACCCCACCTTTTCCATCATAACTTGAGTTGTAGAACTCCGTTTGATGTCTAAGTTAGCTCGAAACGAGCGTAATTAAAAGGGCTATCGACTCAAGGGAAAATCGAGATTAAAAACAAAGGGAAGATCTTAAAGAACGCATGAAACGTGTGTCACAAAGAGTCATTCAGGGATAATGAATTGTCCTTATTAACACTATCAAAACGTTCAAAACATAGAGGATACTTCTATGAATTGACAAGAAAATTCCGTAGGATTGCCACAATTTTGTGATCTCAAAATTTGAGGACAACAATGTGCAATTAAGATTTATATAATTATGTTATATGCATTTTTATGCTTTTGGATTTTCCATTATAAGTTTGATATATGATTATCTAATTTACATTAATTTTGGTACATTTATATGTCCACCCAAATTGATGATATGGAAACCATATAAAATGAATCTTATATTCATTAGAGATGGATTCCGTATCTGGAGGGGACTAGAGGAAATTGTTATAGTTTCCCTAGTCTCGAGATTATTATAATCTCATATAGGTAGTATATATATTGATGCCAGTCATATGCATGTGTTTGCTTGGATAGCATTTATTGCTTCCAAAAGATTCTTATGGGCAGTGCTCTATGGGATGACGTGTCGATAGCCCGGTTGCTTAGAGTGGATCTTATATCCCTCAAGCCGAGAATCGGGAATTCTATGAAGCCCGACCTAGAGGCAATCTTAAGAATCACATTCCCCGCTTACTAACTTAGAGTAGAGTATGAGTCATAAATATTGTGTAATATTATGTACTAACGTCGGTTTTGTAGGAAATTATAAAAGGGAGAATAAGAAGGGACATTACAATGGTATCAGAGCATAATCTTGCCATCTTGTGGAAGATAGTTCATTCAAACATATAAACAAAAGAAAGGGACAAAAGCTATGGCTGAACAATGAGCCAATGAATTAAGAAGTTTCATGGAGCAAACTAATGAGAGGTTTGAACGAACCAATCAGTTAATCCTACAAGCCATCCAAAACATGAGCAATAACAATAACCACAATGGCCGACTCACTTTTCCAATAGGAAGAGATACACTCCAATCATTTTGAAAATGAGCCCTCAACCCAAGATTCCACCATGAGGCCAACTATACCATCATTTCTTCCAAGACAAGAACCTATCACAAGAGGAGAAGAACCATCCACCCACTCAGTAGAAGAGATCGCTCAAATGTATGCTAGCTTAGAACCATAAATAAAAAGACTCATTCTCTTTAAATAATACTATAAAACCAAAACCCTGGCAAGTAATGGTCGGAAAAGAAATCATGGGGAAAAAGACATTAAAGCCAAAATAGGCAAAATGTCCCTACCACACTTCGATGGGACGGGAAAAGAAACAGCTCAAGCTTGGGTCCAAAAACTAGATACCTACCTCTCCCTCAGCCCAATGACCGAGGAAAATACCATTAAATTTGCCATAATCCACCTGATTGGGGAAGCCCACAATTGGTGGCACCATGGAATTATCACCTTGGGCCATAAAAGTATTAACACCTATAGTAAATTCACTTAAAAACTCATTAGTCGGTTTGACCAAAAGGAACCAGAATGGTACTTCCAAGAGTTAACTCACCTCAAACAAACAGGAAGTATTGAAGAATTTGCCAATAAATTTCAGAGTCTATCAGTCATGGCCCTCGATATATCTCAGAAAAGGAGGGTCTATGTGCTCATCGAAGGACTCAAAGAACACATCAAAATAAGGGTGAGACCTTTCGAACTCCAAAACCTTGAAGATGCCATTAGGAAGGCAAAAAAGACGGAATACGTTGCAACTAAAGAAAAATAAAGGCAACTCCTTCAAGACACTGTTATTTGCTTACCGGATACTGAGAGGGGGGGGGGTGAATCAGTAAATCCTATCTTAGATCTAATTTCAAACTTGTGAACAGATTCTCAGTTGTAAAGTAGAAGATAAACAATCATTCGCAAGCATAAATAGAATCACACAGATCAACACAAGTATTTATACGTGGAAACCCTCGGTTAGAAGGAAAAAACCACGGTGAGACAAAGCTCACAATCTCCACTAATACCAAATGAAGATGCCCTGTTAGGAGCTTACAAAGCACTGGTTAAGGTGCTACCCTGTTAAGGGATTTTCACAAAGATCTGTTAAGATCTAAACTCTGTTAGGAGCTGCTTGGTTACAGGATTTTGAACATCGAAAATGATGTTACCCTGTCAAGGGATTTTTACAAGGAACCTATTAGGTTCACCCCAATAGAGGGATTTCAATATACTTTCACTTCTTATAAAAGCAATGATCTCTATTGACACTGACTGTATGATTGGATCATACTTGTTGATCTCTTCCCCGGTCTGCCTGGCTGTTGATCTCTTTGTCTTCTCTCACCTTTGTGCCCGTAGCACTGCACAGAAGATACCTCTTCTCTTCTCTATGCAATCTTCAACTATCAACAACAACAACCTTTGCGTCTTATGACCTGTATATATATTAAAAGAATTCATTGCAATGAAACCCTTAACTCACAGAACCGCTAGGCCGCAAACTCCGTAATGAATCATGCAATTAGCAAAAACTATATGTAATGATCTGGAGTTCACCTTGTAAGCAATCTGCAAGGATAAAGCTAACTCTTGTTAAAAAAGCTAACTCCACTCATAACTAGTGGATGTCCCGTATAGTCCAGCTTCTAACTGAAATTGATCCTCTTAATCCGGTGCGGATCTTTAGCTTGTCTTAGACCGAGACCGGTGTGATCTTGTATCCGGTTCAACTTATACATGCACTCAGAAACCGGTGCGCGTTTTTAGATTAGTCTACCGGTGAGTGCACTTCTCTTCATCTACTAGTGCATACTCTTATGTTGCTCGGCGACCGGTGTCTAGAAGACAAGTGTTGTGAGTGACCAGTGACTCCTTACCGATACGTGTTTGTAGATGAACACTAATAACAACTCAAATTTCTAACAATCTTCCCCTTTGTCATTGGTGGCAAAACTTATACACAAACTTCACAATACCTTGTATCAATGGAACGACACTTCCCCTGTTCTGAACTTCCCCTTACTGAATGCTCCGATTAACTGTGTTGATTCTGTAGATTCTGCATTGATACTTGATACTTCTTTTACTCTTCTTCCCTTTTTTGCCTCTATAAGACAAAGGGTAACAATTGTCTTCATATTTGAAGCTTAGTGAAGATATCCTTATATATTGTCTTGGCGGTATGAAGGAATGGGGCCCATTGACCGGTTACATATTCTGAATTCTTTTGGGTTACAGTCAGAGAAATAATGATATTCTCCATGTCTTCCACAGTTTTGTACGCTAGTTCACTGATGAGAGCCTTTGTAGAGGATGCAGTTGAATTCATGATGTCAAATGTTGGTGCCAAGAACATTTGAAATCTAATAATATCTTGAATCCTCTTATTTTTCTCTTCAGCAATTTTCCTTTGTGCGAGGGTTAGACTTGACATTTCTTTGCAGTAGGTTGTTGCGGTTTTGTTCTTTATATCAAATTGAGAGGATAATGCTTTGATCTCTTATGTCATCTTGGCAGACTTCTCTGACAAATCTTGCAAAAATACTTCGAAGTTTGATGTTCTACTCATCAAGCTTCCTACCTCTTGAAGCTGCTGTTGGAGAATTCTCAGGTTGGTTGTCACATTTACTTTGATATCATCAACTTGTTTGTGGAGTATTTCTACTCTTTTCTTCTCGTAGTGATCAGCTGCCATTATTTATGGATCTATTAGATCCTCACCGATTGCTTGCGCCAAAACTTCGAGCTGATCTATGACCGGTTCATCTTCATCTATGTCAGCATCAAGGATGAAGTTGTATAGGATGTTCTTTACATTGGTCAGGACCATATCCTATTTTCTTTTGGTCAATTCTTTTAGTTGCCTTGTTGAAATCATACTGATGTCTACCACTGTATCTGTAATCCTGCTTCTTTTTGCTTCCTTTCCCTCGGCAAATGATAGTTTCCTTTTTGAAGAGGAGCTTGGAATGTCTCCTTGTTCTTGCTGTCGTTGCTCTTGCTCCGGTCTTAGTTGTTCTGTGTGGACAAGGATTTCTTCTTCTTGCCCCTTATTGTCTTCCGTTTCTTGATGAGCTCTGCTTTCCGGTTGAACTTCTTCTTCCAGTGGCTTATTACCTTCAACATTTTGTTGTTGTTCTCCCAATGGGTCTTCTTTTAGTTGCTGCTCCTCAGCTGTATGGAGTTCCCCTATGGGTATATCAATTTCTGCTTCTTGTTCAACATTTGTTTGTTCATTAGTTATGGATTCCTCTGTTTGAACCTTTTCCTTTTCGGTAGAGAATCCTTCACCAGTTATGAGCCCCTCCTTTGGTGTTTGCACTAGTCTGGTTTGATCTTGAGGACCATATTTCTCCAATGCCTTGAAGTCATAATTGTTCCAGTAGTCTAGAGTTGCTTTGTAGACTTGATTCTCGTATCCATTCAATATCTCTGCAACTCTCTCTGAAGTTTTTAGGTTCATGGATGCTTCTTCTAATAGAAGCTTTATTCTTTCTTCACTAAATCCAGGCTGGACCTTAAGTAGTGTGTCCCTATAGTGATTCTGGTGTTCGTGCCTAGACCGGTTTTCCATTTTGATTGTAGCCTATTGTTTAGTTCCGGTGGGAACTTGGACCTATAGTCTCTTGGAGTCCTATGATAGCCCATGAAGGTTTCTACAATCCCAACAATCAGCTTTTGTTTGTCCTCTTCATTTAGTACACTATACCACTTGGCTACATTGTCCACTTCTCCAAAGTCCATAACCTCAGTAATTATATCATCAACATGCATAGGTTGAATGTTACCTTTGCTTGGAGAGATGAGAACCGTTGGATTCGTTGCCTGTCCCTTGGTTAAATCCACTAGTACCGGTGCTTCTTCTCCAAGTACTCCTTTCCCTTTACCAGTGTCAGGTGCCGGTTTAGCTGTTGTTATTTGTGCTGCTTCTTGTTCTGCTTGTTGCTGGGTCTGAAGAAGTTTGGTCTATAGTGCGACTTCTTCATCATGTACCTTTTCAACTTCTTTAATAAGCATGAGGCCTATCCTTCTTATGGTTGCAAAAGTTTTCTGATGCAGTTCAACTTTCTTTGTTGCCTCTTCCATAGTAAGGTGATTCTGAACCTCCAGAAGAGCTCGTATCCTCAACTCCTTTTCTCTGTCTTCTGAGGCTTTCCACCGGGCCTCAATATTCAGTAGAAGTTGTTCCGGTAGAGTAGTGTTCAGTCCACCAGGATGAAGATTGAATTTATGGAGGCAGAATGCTACTGCTCCCTCAATTTTGTCTTTGTCTTCATCACTGCCCAATTCATATCTTCTTCTTACTGATCCTAAATTTCCAACCTTTTTCAGTCCTTCCACAATTTTGTCAATTGTGGGCTTGGCTCGTCTCGGTGGGTCCTCCTTTGATATTTTCCCGGTCTTCTTCCTAATCAGAGGAACTGTGTCTTCGGGGTCTGTTTCTTCTTGTTCTTCCTCTTGGATGCTAGGTGCCGGTTCTTTCTTCCTCCGGCCCTTGGGCTGTTCCGTCGCTGGTTTCTTCCTTGGTATGGGCGTCCTTTTGTAGACAATTTTGATCGGTGCTCTTTAACAGATTCTGAAGAATTTCAGTGTACGTGCCGAACTGATTGGCACCGAGATCCAAATTTGCATCATTTAATGCATCAGCATATGCCTTAGCAACTTTGGCTGAGATCTCGTAACTCAGCTCAGGAGCATATGCATCTCTTGGTTCAACTGCTTGAATGATGCAGTTGTCGGTGGTAACCAGGAAGCATACATCGTCCTTGTATTGCTCAACTATAGTTGACGACACCCTTTCTCTTGCGTGCATTTTCAGTTGAAACTCTTCAAAGTGTTTAGTCATTGCACCGCTTAATTGGTCTCCTAGTTGATTGGCCATCTCAGTGATTTGATGCATAACCGGTCTATCGGTTTTCCATACAACTTCACCGATTCTCGGGAAAAAGTTAGAGTAGTAGAAATAGAGACATATCAGTAAGATCCCGTACTTTATTGACTTTTTTCTCACGACTCCGAGGTTCTTCATATTTTCAAATATTTGGCTTTGGAGCATTGCACAGATGTCGTATTGGGCATTTTCATGCATTATGCGGTGCACAACGTGAATTGCACCACTTGGTATGTTGTTGAAGTTGCTTGACTGATACACCTTGTATCCAAGAACAACAGATGCAAACCGAACTCCATCATCCTCAATGTCGTTTACAGTCATGAGTCGACCATCAGGCTTAGACTTAGTTTGTTGACGACGACATTGGCAATGGTCCTTAGGGTTAGAGCTTGCCCTTGGTTGCTGTATCCAGTCACTCTGTGGAGATCTTCTTTGGTGATCTCGTGACATGCGCCTCTGGTGAGCCAGAAACTTGGTTCATGAAGACGGCTTAGCACCAATCTGACTTGTTCTTCTCGGAAGATTGCAGGGTAGCATACACTATTAATCAATCCGGATGATACTAGATTGGCGTATTTGTCAGGAAGATTCCCTTCTTCGCATAGTGACAGATACTCACCTTGAATATATGTTTCTCCCAGTTCTTCCTGTTTAGCGTGAATAAATGTTGTGAGATGCTCGGTCAAGAGGACTCTTTTTGGTACAGAAGAGAGTGCACTAGCCATGTTGTTTTCTCTATTCTGAACAGGCAAGATGTTGTATGCTGGTCTGTTTAGTTGATCTCCTTTGATCAACTTCATGGTAGCGGAAGATGAAGCCATTCTTGCTAACCGATAATTTGCAGAAAGTTACTTGGATCGGTTTGCAGATAGCGATTCTCAGTGATCAAAGCGTGAAAATAATACTTAGCACAAGAATTCGTAAATCGCAAAGTAAGCAAAGTGAAAACTTATGAGTAATTCTCCTTTCTTTTATAGGGTTAGGTTATAACGGTAATTACCAAACGGTAACTATTTGTTAAATGACTACTGTAATAAATGCCTTACCTATTTTCTTTCCGTTTTGCCAACCGGTTGATTGTAAATTTGCCTTACCGGTTAATCCTGTAGACCAAGTGAGTCCGACTCTCACCAGTCATACCGGGAACGGTAGCGGATCTACCGGTTCCCTCTAAACCCTTATGGTTTAGTTTGTTGAAGAAATATCGCCATCAGCAGATGTTGATCTTTCCTTTGTCTTCTCTTTAGTGAAGATCTTTGATTCTTTTACGAACCAAATCTGTTTGACTGTTTCCTTGGTCTTTTCTTCCTTGATGATCTTCTCTTCAGATTTAACCAATTCCTTCTCCTTGCCGGATGATCGGTTTCTGCACTCTTTGGCTTTGTGTCCCACTTTGTTGCAGTGATAGCAGATTACTCCAGTTGCCTTCCATGAGTTCATTCTTCTCGTGTCAGTTGACTTGTTACGAGAGCCATTGTAATTGTGTGATCCATAGTTCACACAGTTCAATGTACTTAGGTCCTTGTTTCTCTTGGTGAGTACCGGTTTTGGGGATCTAAGTGCCATTGTCTTGGATCTGCATTTTTGTGCTTTGTGTCCAAATTTATTGCATGCACAACAGTACCCTCTGAAGCTTCCCCTGCTGCTGCTGGACACAGATGTGGGACTGGACTAGCACTCACTGGTCTTGTGGCCCATTTTACATTAGTTCTTGCAGTAGCTATTGTTGGTCCTCACCGGTGCATTCCTGCAGTTATTAGTTTTATGACCCGGTTTCCCATAATGTTTGCAAGATGTGTTAGGGAAATTCTTATCTTTTTGCACCAGCGGTTTCTTCTTGTCCTTCTTGATTGTTTTTGCTCTAGAAGGCTCACCATTCTTCTTGGCATTTTCATCGGTGAATCCAAGACCGGTCTGATCTTTGTGTCTTCTTTGAGCTTTGAGTTGCTCATCAAGCTTAGTTGAACTTTCATTGTATCTTCTCAGTATTTCATTTGTTTCCTCAAGTTTGTTCATCTGCTCCCTTAGTTGATGCAATTCTTGAGACAGTCTATTGCATGCTTCATTCTTGTCATGCCAGCCTTTCTGCATGTGGCCATTTTCTTGGGTGACACTCTGCATGTCTTCTTGAAGTTGTAGAATGATAAGTTCATTTGCCCCTACGACCTCTACTGCTCGGTCCCTTGCTTTCTCAGAGGTTGACAGAGACTTGACTGCTGAGTTTCTTTCGTCTTCAGCTTTTCTCTTTTTCTCGATTAGTTCAGTCATCCTCAGGGCATTGTCTTCTTGGTCTCTTTTAAGATTAGAGATCTCATCGGTTAGGATCTGATTCTTTTCCATGAGTTTAGATACTGCCTCCTCAGCTTCGTCAGATCCACTCTACCCAGAGAGTTCATCAATGGTTTCATTGCTCTCATTTAACTGTAACGCTAGCCCCTTTCTTTTCGCAAGTGATCTCCTCAGTCTGTTTTCTAGAGATATGATGATGTTATTGGCTTCCTCTAGCTGTTTTTGATACCGGTAAACCTCCATGATCTTTCTCTCCAGCTGTTAGGCTTTGAAGTAGGGAGAACTTGGCTCTGATACCAATTTTTATTTGCTTACAGGATACTGAGAGGGGTGGGGGGGGGTGAATCAGTAAATCCTATCTTAGATCTAATTTCAAACTTGTGAACAGATTCTTAGTTGTAAAACAGAAGATAAACAATCATTCACAAGCATAAATAGAATCACACAAATCAACACAAGTATTTATATGTGGAAACCCTCGGTTAGAAGGAAAAAACCACGGTGAGACAAAGTTCACAATCTCCACTAATACCAAATGAAGATGCTCTGTTAGGAGCTTACAAAGCACTGGTTAAGGTGCTACCCTGTTAAGGGATTTTCACAGAGATCTGTTAAGATCTAAACCTTGTTAGGAGCTGCTTGGTTACAGGACTTTGAACATTGAAAAGGATGTTACCCTGTCAAGGGATTTTTACAAGGAACCTATTAGGTTCACCTCGATAGAGGGATTTCAATATACTTTCACTTCTTATAAAAGCAATGATCTCTATTGACACTAACTGTCTAATTGGATCATACCTGTTGATCTCTTCCCCGGTTTGCCTGGTTGTTGATCTCTCTGTCTTCTCTCACCTTTGTGCCCGTAGCACTACACAGAAGATACCTCTTCTCTTCTCTATGCAATCTTCAACTATCAACAACAACAACCTTTGCGTCTTATGACCTGTATATATTAAAAGAATTCATCGCAATGAAACCCTTAACTCACAGAACTGTCAGGCCACAAACTCTGCAATGAATCATGCAATCAGCAACAACTGCAAGTAATGATTTGGAGTTCACCTTGTAAGGCATCCGCAAGGATAAAGCTAACTCTTGTTAAAAAAGCTAACTCCACTCATAACTAGTGGATGTCCCGTATAGTCCGGCATCTAACTAAAACTGATCCTCTTAATTCGGTGCGGATCTTTAGCTTGTCTTAGACCGAGACCGGTGTGATCTTGTATCCGGTTCAACTTATACATGCACTCAGAAACCGGTGCACGTTTTTAGATTAGTCTACCGGTGAGTGCACTTCTCTTCATCTACCGGTGCATACTCTTATGTTGCTCGGCGATTGGTGTCTAGAAGACAAGTGTTGTGAGTGACCGGTGACTCCTTACCGATACAACGTGTTTGTAGATGAACACTAATGACAACTCAAATTCCTAATAGTCACCACATAGAGGAGAAGTTCCAAGGAGAGATCCATCAAAATGTTTCTTGTGTCAACAACCATAGAGCAAAGACCACCGGTGTAAGGAGAGGGGTGAACTCATTGAGAGAGGGTTGTGCTTTAAATGCAAAGCATCCTGGACTAAAGGTCACCAATGTAAAAGAGGGCAAATGAACAACATAGAGGAGACACCTGAGGAAGGGGTGCCCCTTAAAAGAGCTAGATTGGAAGAGCCAGAACTAGGAACATTAGTTGTCATCGCCCAGGGCAATGAAAATAGACCATTCTGACTTAAAGGTCTAATCAAAGGACAAAGGATAATTGCCTTGGTGGACATAGAAGCCTCACATGACTTCATTAGCAAGCAACTCATAGCAAAAAGAAAAATACCGACCCAAGAGTTCAAAGGGTTTGAAGTAATCATGGGAAATGGGACAATTGATCAATGTATTAGAATGGTAACCGAATTAGAAGTCTAGGTGGGGGAACATATAATCAAGAGAAACTTCTTTGTGGTAAATTTGCAAAATGATCTCATTCTAGGAATGCCATGGATAAGCTTATTAGGGCCATTTATGATGGATAGTCCCAATCTTGAAATTTGTTTTCAGCATCAAGAGAGAAATAATATTAAAAGGAATGCTAGATGGCTCTCCAAAAGTGATATCATGTAATAGGATGGAGAAAATCCTTAGGCATGATCAAGGGGAGTGGATGGTCCAATGTATGGTTCTTGATAAATCATCCACTAAAGAACAAGAAATTCATGAGGATATTCATCCCATCCTTAAAAAATATAAAAAGGTCTTTGAGGATATTCCCCCACGTTTACCCTGAAAAAGAGGATTCGAACACTCAATCGAACTAGAGGAAGGAGCTAAACCAGTTATCACAACTCCTTACCGACACCCCCACAAATTTAAAGAAGAAATTGAGAGAATCATTAAAGAACCTCTAGAAATGGGCCATATTCAGCCTAGCAGCAATCCATTTGCCTCCTTTGTCGTATTGGTAAAAAAGAAAGATGGTACCATGAGAATGTGCATAGATTACAGAGCTTTGAATAAAAAGACTATAAAAAACAGATATCCCATCCCTAGAATTGATGAATTAATGGATGAACTACATAGAGCAAAATATTTTTCAAAAATTGACCTAAGATCAGGTTATCACCAAATTAGAATGAGAAAAGAAGATACCCCCAAAATAGCTTTCAGGTGTCACTATGGACATTTTGAATTTTTAGTCCTACCCTTTGGACTCACTAACGCACCAGCAACTTTTCAGTCATGTATGAATCATATCTTTAGGCAGTAGCTAAGGAAATCTCTACTTGTTTTCTTTGATGATGTCCTCATTTACAGTGAGACCTAGGAAAAACACCTGAAGCACATTGAAGAAGTATTGAACATTTTGGAATCAGAATCATTATATGCAAAAATTTCCAAATGTGAAATTGGGTTAAAAGAAATCATTTATTTAGGGCATAAAATCAGTGAAGCAGGAGTAAGTGTGGATGAAGAAAAAATTAAAGCTATTAAAGATTGGCCAACCCCTAGAACCCTAACACAACTAAGGGGATTTGTGGGACTATGAAGTTATTACAGAAGATTTGTGAAGGGTTTTTAAAAATTGCAGCCCCCCTCACCGATCTAACCAAAAAGGGAACTTTCACTTGGAATGATAAGGCCCAACAAGTTTTCGAACAACTTAAGGTCACCATGAGCTGCTGCCCGGTCCTGGCTATACCCAATTTCTCGATGCCCTTTGAGCTTCAATGTGATGCCTTCGGAGAAGGTATTGGGGTAGTACTCATGCAAAAGCACCCCATAGCATTCAAAAGCCGCAAACTCACAGCAGGGGAAAGACACTACATTTATGACAAAGAGATGTTAGCTATAATGCATGCCTTAGCCAAATTCCGACAATACTTGGCTTGTGGGAAATTAATTGTGAAAACAGACCACAATAGTCTGCGCTTCTTTTTAAGTTAGAAGGATCTTAATGATAGGCAACAAATATGGGTAAGCAAAATACAAGCTTATGATTTTGATATAGAATATGTAAAAGGGATGAATAATGGCGCCGCAGATGCACTATCTAGAAGGGCACACCTCAATGCCATCACTAGTATCTCTAAGAATTGGAAAGAAGAGATCATCAAGGAATATCATCAAGATTCACAAGCAAGGGAAATTCTAGAAGGTATCCCACCTAATGAAAAATACAAAATTAGAGATAACCTTATATTCCATAAGGAAAGGGTGTATTTGATTCCTTAGTCTAAATTCAAAAACAAAATTCTCCAAGAATTTCACAACCCCCTAGCAGGACACCAAGGATACTATAAAACATATATATTATAAACATATCCGAGAAAAATACTCATGGAAAGATCAAAAAAAGGATGTACAAAAATATGTACAAGAATGCATGGCATGTCAGCGCAACAAAGTGGAACTCTCCCACCCTGCTAGGTTACTCCAACCCTTGCCTATTCCCAACCAGAAATGAGAGAGCATATCTATGGATTTCATCACAGGATTACCAAAGACACGAGGGAAGGATAACATCTTTGTAGTGGTAGACAGACTCACCAAATATGCCCATTTCTTCGTAGTCTCAATTGAATATAAGGCAATTCGGATAGCAGATCTATTTTTTAGAGAAGTTTTTAAAATCCATGGGCTCCCTCAGAATATTGTCAGTGACAAAGAGAACAAATTTATCAGTCAATTTCGGCAAGAACTCTTTAAATTGGCCGGTACAATCTTAACCCTCAACACTAGTTATCATCCTCAAACTGACGGGCAAACTAAAATAGTGAACAAATGGCTAGAAGGCTACCTAAGGAACTATGTTACTGGACAATAGATCATGTGGATTAAGTGGTTGCATTTGGGAGAATAGTGTTATAATACAACACACCGCATGTCCATAGGGATGAGTCCTTTCCAAGCATTATATGGGTATGAGGCTACATCCTTTGGAGAACTAACCCATCAAGAGAGAAAGGTACCAAAAGCACAAGACTTTATTCAGCAAAGTAGAGACATCATTAAATCCTTGAAAGAGAATATACAACAAGCTCAAAATCAACAAAAGATCTACGTGGATAAGAAACGCATAGAAAAAACATTCGAAGGCGGAGATCTTGTATTTCTACGATTACAACCCTATAAACAAACTTCTATTAAGAAGAATGGGACAAAAAAATTGAAACCTCGATTTTATGGACCCTACAAAATAGTAAGAAGAGTTGGGGAAGTAGCTTATTGTTTGCCCGCTGGGGTAAACTTAGTATTGCACAGACATAGTACAGGAAATATAATAAACACAGAATATATCAGAGAACAATAAATACTTTCATTAACCAATCCAATGTATGAGTACATTCACATTATAATCATTGTCGTCCCTTTCACCCGTAGATGGTACATATTTATCTAATCGAAGGGGTGTGACCAAACGTCACCACCCGACCCAACTGCCCTTCGGTAATAACTAATTACCGTCAGAACAACATAACTAATACATAACATAAAGTAGTCTTTCCGGCTAACATCATTCCCCCCAAAAAGAAAGTCATCTCCAACGATTCACAACAAAAGGGAGATGAATTACACCACATAGAATAAGAAAATCATTGAGAAGGGGTGGAGGGGCGTCCTTGATAAAGCTGGAGTGTCGCCCTCCCCATCAATGTTGCTTCAAGTAGTTCTTTGTTCGTCACATCACATTCCTCCCGTGCCTACACCAAACTGGTCGCCAAAAACACGTTTTAGCTGTAGCCTCTGGTAACACAATATTGTTTCCCTAGCCAATTTGACCTTGATAGCCACCCGTGCCGCCTTCTCTGCTTCCAACTCCTGGGTACACTGAGCCAAGTGTCGCTCTACTGCCTCCAACTAGGTGGTTAGCTCCTCCTGAGCTCTCTATGCATCCACTAAAACAACCTCATGTCCAGCCAACACCTACTCTGATTCCCGCAAAGTGTAGTACCCCTCACGAAAGGCTTGCTCCAGTGCTCTCTCCACCTCTGGCATGCAGATACTCCATGTCTGCAGCAGCTCCGGGTCGCATCGATTGGTCACACTCCTCAAAGGCTGATAATTGAACTGACTGGGGGTCTAGGGGGCAACGCCCCTAGCGGGGTCGAGGGGCAGCGCCCCTGCTGCCAAGACCAAATATGCACCTTCGAACCCACACAGAAGTCCATGGGGCACACCATTTTTGTGATTTTCTTCCGATCCCATACTCTTTCTACCAACCGCTTATGTTTTCTTCACTACTTGCTTATGTCCTTCCCTTCGGTACCATACGTTATTCACTGTGAACTGTTTTTATTTGTCCTCGGTTTTTTGTTTTTTAGAACCTTCCCAATGATTGGACTGATATAATGTTTCCTGATCGCAATTTGTTCTTGTGGTCGTTTGATACTATATGCCACTCCGTACTGAAGACCCTACGGTCTCAACTCATGCAATATGCTTCCAAGCCGTATGGTGTGGTTACTCGCTGCAACTCCCTTGTGCCGTACGGCGAGCCTTCTCTCCTACCGTGCGGACTTGATGTTTTTCCGTATGGGCTCAATACCCTACACACCGTACAGAGCTTGCCTTTTATTTCCCTTGCATGTGCGACTTATGGCAATCTCCTTGCTCTTGATATGCTGTACGAAACAATAAAGACCATCCTCAAAAATGACCGTACGGAAGTCCTGTTTTTCGTGACCATACGATGTTGTGCTCCCTGCTTATTCCGTATGATTGATGTTGAGGCCGTACGCCGACCTCCCTCCCTTCCGCCGTACAATAGCCTTACTGGCTTCTTTTCACCGTACGGTGACGTGCTTTATTCGCTGTGTGGCCAAACACCGTACGGTGACATTTTCTGACTCTGTCGTATGGACGTACGACACTTTTCTTCTTTTTTCTTTTTTTTTTAATTTTTTTTTTCCTTTTTCCACCATTTGGTCATGCATAGCTGTACGGGTGTTTTTTTTCCAATTTACTGTTTGGATGCTTCTCCGGTCGCTCGTATGGACAACTCTCGAGTCACCTGCCTAACCTCTGCAGTCCCTTTCCATCCTCTCGGTTGCTTTGTCCCTCCTCTCAGGTTCACCCTCTCCGGGTAAGGTTTCAATTTGGACCCGTTGATGGCCTCATGTATCTCCAGTCCGTGGAGAGACCACAAATTGACAGCGAGTCGTAGCCGACTTCCCGAAATTTCCCTGGCTTAATCTCATTCTTGAGAGTGTGCAGTCATTCCCTCAAGCTTTCCCTGTCACCGAGTCTATTTTCAATCGCGATCCAAAGGCTTGGAACCATAAATTCTACAGAGACCACCGTCTCTTGCTCGTACATAAGAAGAAGAATGAGAATAAAGATTTTGAAGGTTGCAGTCGTCCACCCAGGATTCCAATTGTCGCAGACACGAATGTTCTTAGGTTCCTCTTCCTTGTATTCACCGTACTCGGGGGGAAATATTTCCGACTCTTCCTCAATACTTAGTATATTGCATGCTGGTCGGAAGAGTTCGTAATCCTCTACTTGCTAGTGGAAGAGACCGTTCAGTGAATCTACATCATCCTCTGAGTATTCCCCCAATCTTAGCACACCTTCACTATTCGGTTCCATTCCGTCCCTTCCTTCATCCCTTCGATCGTTTTCACTATCAGATTCTGAGTCTAAAGAAGAGGCTATCTCTTCGCTCACCATCTGGGTGCAAAGGTCAATGGTGAACTTCCTCCCCCCCTTCTCCATCGAGAGGGTGTTTTTCTTCCAATTGTGGTTTACCTTCGCCGTGACCAGCCACCCTCGACCTAGAATGGCATCGTAACCCTTCTTTTTCAAAGGTATCACCACAAAGTCTAGTACAAATTGTTGCGAGCCAATGGTGACCTATTGTGCCATCAGCGTTCTGAGGGGTTTGATACCATGTTGATCGGCACCCAATAAGTTGAAGGTTGGGGGCCACAAGGCTGGCTTGCCCAATTTCTTCCATGTCTCCTCCGGAAGGACGTTCACTCCTGACCCTCCATCCACTATAGTGTCTGTTAGGATGGAGCCATCTCGACGACTGTCGAGTACCTTCTGCTGTTTACAACAAGTATCATCGGGTCAGTTGCAAACCCTCTGGGGATGTTTGTATGTGTGGTATTTGGCTGTGTGGCCAAGTTCCCCAACAGTGTTGTTCCCAAGTGAGTCATGGTGTGAAGGAGGTCCTGGAGTTTCACCGGTACCTCTAATTGTAACATTTGTCTCAGAATGTTTTGTTTTGCATCCCTCTGGCCCGAAGTGGCGACGATCTCCCGTGTTTCTTCCTGTGCTTTTTTCGCCTTCTCTATTTCTTCCTTACCCTCCCATGCCCCTTGTTTTGCTTGTGATCGGGTGATGGCTAGTACCCCCTCGTCACTTCTTGTTCCCTCGATATTGAGCAAGTTGACCTCGGATTTTGAGCAGTTGGCATCCTTGTGGTTGCCAGAACCACACCAACGACATAGCTTCTGCGGGACGTCGCCCTTGTCGTAGTCCCTTGCAAAGTGGCCCCACTGATTGCAAGCTCGGCACTAGATCATCGGCCGACCCTTGGAGTCATATTGTATTCGACTCGTGTTGGTGTTGTTATTGCCCCTTCCGCCACCTCGTCGGTTGCCTCCGTACCCGCCGGAGGATGCGTTATTGTTAGTCTCTGCCCCCGATGTAGATGGTTGCTCTTGGGTAAATAATACGTTGATTCCTCACCTTGATGTTGTATGGGTATTTCTTGGTGGAATGGCCCATGATCTGGCAAATGTCACAAAATGTCTTTTTGGGACACGACCCCGTTGTATGGCCGCTTGCCTTGTAGTCTGTACACCATATGTCAACTTCCCCCTTGCTGGTACCCCCTTTCATGGTCTTGAACTCCATTCTCTCCATGTCCTTTTGGAGTGCCTTGACTTTTTCCTTCGACTCGCCATCACTACCACTGTCATCGTCTGAAGTGTCATCTTTGTCAGAAGAGGACTTGCTTCTTTTCTTCTTGGAGGTCTTCTATTCGCTCTCCAAGTCCATCGCTCGGTTATAGGCGTCTACGTATGAGGTGGGGGGCACTATCTTCATTTACCTCCGTAGGTTAGATTTCAGGCCCTCCACGAACCATCTTTTCTTCAGGCCATCCGATGGCTAGCTATCCATTTTTCCGACTAACTCCTTTAGTCGGCGACTGTAAGCCTGCACAGTCTCTTTTTTTCCTTGCTTCTTTCCATATATTTCAGAGACGATTTCATTATCGTCTCGCAAGAGCCTAAACTCCTTTTCAAATGCTGTCTTCAATAAGTCCCAGGTGGTCACTCCGCTTTTGTCCAAGTCAGAGTACCAATCGATTGTTACCCCTTGGAGGGTTGTCGGAAACTGTTTCATCCATTCCGCCTGGTCAGCGACTCCATTCGCAGACCAAATTGTCTCACATGTCCGGCAATGCCGAACATGGTCTTCTTTTCCCTCACCGTGGAACTTGGGTAACTTCTCTTTGTTAGCCGCCATATTCACCCTTCGGGGTGGGACGGTGGTATGTACCGCCTGTTGTGTTGTCGATTGGATTGCTGGAAGTGTTTGTTGTACCATACCACTTGATGTCCCCGAACTATTGGAACCGTCCAAGCCTGGTGGGCTACTGTGATCCCTATGCCCCTCTGTCACTTCGATACTCTCGGCGGCAACAGTATCCTGAGCCTCCCTCTGCGCGGCTTCCTCTTCCTTCCTTCGGGCTTCTCTTGCTTCCGTTCGTGGGGTTAAGGTTAAGGACCCGAACAAGCTTCTTGTTTCCTCTAGGCGGTCCTCATCACTTCTTCCGGCCTCCCGGTTAGATTCCTCTAGACACTCGCCTTCACTTACTCCCTTCGGTAGTCCTTCGACGCATCTTCTGAATCTCTCCCTTCGCTCGGCTTGCTGCTATGCGAGTACGACAATTCTAGCGGCTTGTTCTTCTTCGAGTCCCTTCTTTAAATTTCTATTTTTATTCAATTGATTAGGCATAAATTCTATTCAATGATTCCGTCCTCATTCGTCCTCACATTGATATTCTCCTCCAATGGTATTCCCATCCCTCCACTCATTCTGTCACTTGCCAGATTCGTTTGGCAATGGCGCTAGATGTTTGCCCGCTGGGGTCAACTTAGTATTGCACAGGCATAGTACAGGAAATATAATAAACACAGAATATATCAGAGAATAATAAATACTTCCATTAATCAGTCCAACCTATGAGTACATTCACATTATAATCATTGTCGTCCCTTTCACCCGTAGGTGGTACATATTTATCTATCCGAAGGGGTGTGACGAAACGTCACCACCCGACCCAACTGCCCTTCGAGAATAACTAATTACCGTTGGAACAACATAACTAATACATAACATAAAGTAAAGTAGTCTTTCCGGCTAACACTTATGAAGTAGAACTTCCCAAGAATAGCAAAATACATAACATATTCCAGGTCTCCAAACTTAAGAAAGTCCTCGGACAACACACAGTCCCTTGTGATGAATTACCCCCCCTTAGATGAAGAAGGGAAACTCATTTTGCAACCGAAAATCATTCTTGACACATGAAAAAGGAAGCTACGGAATCGGGCCATTATCTAGTATCTGGTAAAATCGAAAGATCTTTCGGATGAAGATGCCACTTGGGAAAGGGAGGAGAATCTCAGATTGCTTGAGGACAAGCAAATTGAAGATGGGGGAACTGTGATGACCCTCAATTAAAAACTCTTATCAATGGATATGATGTGTATTAAAATAGAACTATTACCCATTAATGATAATTTAACAAATATTGTCATTTGTTCTTAGAATTATTATTAATATATTAATAACATTTAATTATTAATAATCAATTTATATATTATAGTATAATCTATGTTAGATAGAATTAATAAATTAACAACACTCTTATTATTCATAATATAAAATATCATATATTATAATATATATATTACAAATCAACTTGCGGGCGATATATTTTTAAGGATGCATCAGTCGCACCTTAGAGGTGCAACTGGATCGCAGCCTTAGGCTACGACTAGTCGCACCCCTAAGGGGTGCCGACAGGTGTGGGGGGGGGGACGTGACTCCCCTCTCCCACACATACTTATACACACCGCACGGGAAGTAAAAAGGGAAATAAAAAAACAGAAAAATATAAGAGATAAGGAAGAAAGGAAAGGGAAACAAAGAACTTGCATCCGACAGTAGCAGTCTCTCAACTTGGTAAGTAAAATTTGAATGAAATAATTTTATTTATTATTATTAATATATATATATATATATATATATATATATATATATATATATATATATATATATACATGTGCAATTAAGATTTATATAATTATGTTATATGCATTTTTATGCTTCTAGATTTTCCATTATAAATCTGAATATATGATTTTCTAATTTACATTAATTTTGGTACATTTATATGTCCATCCAAATTGATGATATGGAAACCATATAAAATGAATCTTATATTCATTAGAGATGGATTCCGTATCTAGAGGGGACTAGAGGAAATTGTTATAGTTTCCCTAGTCTCGAGATTATTATAATCTCATATAGGCAGTATATATACTGATGCCAGTCATATGCATATGCGTAGGCTTGGATAGCATTTATTGCTTCCAAGAGATTCTTATGGGTAGTGCTCTATGGGATGGCGTATCAATAGCCCGGTTGTTTAGAGTGGATCTTATATCCCTCAAGCCGAGAATTGGGAATTTTGTGAAGCCCGACTTAGAGGCAGCCTTAAGAATCACATTCCCCCCTTACTAACTTAGAGTAGAGTATGAGTCATATAAATATTGTGTAACATTATGTACTAACAATGGTTTTGCAGGATTTTATAAAAGGGAGAATAAGAAGGGACATTACATACTAATAGTGGGCCTTATAAAGTAGATGTGTTGATATACTTTTATTCTACATATATAAATTGTTGCTATGATTGCAGCTTTTGGGTTCTTTCCAGTTATTTTGATTTTACATATTGCTTTTGTAGGTGATATTCATGGCCAGTATTCTGATCTTCTTCGACATTTTGATTATGGTGGTTTACCACCCAAATCAAAGTACTTATTTTTGGGGGACTATGTGGATCGGGGAAAACAAAGTTTAGAGACAATATGCCTCCTGCTTGCTTACAAAATCAAATACCCAAAACATTTCTTCCTTCTGAGGGGGAATCATGAATGTGCCTCAATTAATCGCATATATGGCTTCTATGATGATTGCAAGCGCAAATTCAGTGTTAAGTTATGGAAAACTTTTACAGATTGTTTCAACTGTCTTCCAGTTGCTGCTCTTATAGACGAAGAGGTCCTATGCATGCATGGAGGTCTGTCACCTGATTTGAACAGTTTGGAACAAATTAGGAGCTTACCTCGCCCTACAGATGTGCCAGATGCAGGACTGTTATGTGATCTTCTCTGGTCAGATCCTAGTAATGAGCATCAAGGATGGGCTCCAAATGATGATAGAGGGGTTTCTTACACATTCGGTCCTGACAAGGTCTCTGAGTGTCTCAAAAAGTTTGATCTGGATCTCATATGTCGTGCACATCAGGTTTCTTATATGATTTGATGAACTTTTTTTATACTTGATTTTTGAATGCAGCTTATGAAGCTATTAGTATGCACCCCCTATGATGTTAACTAAATTCCTGATGGGATGATTTACCATGTAGGTGGTGGAAGATGGTTACGAGTTTTTCGCTGGTAGACAGCTTGTTACAGTCTTTTCAGCACCAAATTATGGTGATGTGTTTGACAATGCTGCTGCAATGTTGATTGTTGATGAAACACTAAAGTGCACTTTCAATATTCTTAAGCCAGCAAAGAAAAATCAAAATGGTAGTTATGCAAATGCTAATACTAGATCTGTAACTCCACTTCGTGACACAAGGTAGGTTCTCTTTAATATAAAGCATTCTATGCTATTTCCATGAGCCCATTCAGTGTTGGCTATGTTATGTGCAAGGAATCTGAATCGACAAGTATATCTTCTCTTGCCATTATCGGTACTCTCATAAATGTTCAAATAGAAGTTTGTCTTGTTTAATGAAAGCCAGGTTCCTGTTTTGTTGGGAACCCAACAGGAAGCAATGCCATAAATGAAGCTTCCAATTTCATTTGAGTTTGATTTTCGCTAAGGATAATAATTCTTTAAACATACTTTTCTTAAAAAATATTAATGATGTCCTTGTGTCTACTTCATCGTGTCTTGTTTTCAAGATTATCATCTTTTTAATTGTAGTGAATTTTATGGAATGATTGATTCTAGTTTTTTGGATTGTTTTAATCATTTTAGTTCTTTCAAGTTAAAATAGTCAGTGAAGACGTATGGTAAGCTGTTTGAATTACAAAGAAGATTGTAGTCCCTGTTTGAAAGATTCACTCTCGTTTAACTTCTTGTTAAAGTGAAATCAACGGCTTGGACCTTCAAAATGTTCTCTTCACACTTCTGGTCCTTGGATGATTATATACATACATCCTACTGGACTCTAGTTATCAATGTGCTTTGTGCTGGATTTATCACCTAATAATTATGATGCTTTTTCTTTCCATTTCGATGCTCATGATTCCATATTCCTATATCATTTCATAACTTCCACTATTGCATTTAAAAAAAATTGACAATGAATTACTATTTAAGCAGGAGAAAATATATGATGTGCCAAGCAGCCATATGAACATCCATTTTCTAAAATCAGAACAGTTCATTAAGGGTCCCATCAAAACCAGCAAAAGTATGAAGAGCAGGCTAAAGTCCAAAGCCTTTGCAAAAAATATCTAGTATTTATAACATTCGAATGGAGACCTTGTCTGTTCACCATCTGGCATCAAATTGCATCCTAAAATAAAACACATGATACATCTTGGGAGCAAATATAAATCTTATTAGATGCATTTGTTTATATTTTTCATCATTTAATATTCATGTTCAAGGGCAAATTGATATTTTTGGCTAGACTGCCAAATCCAGGATCACATGCTAATTCCAAATCGTGTTGTTTTTAGGCTTCTGTGCTAGAGCTAAGTCATTCGTATGTGAGCTCATATATCCTTGGTCATTTAATCTGTGGGACTGTAATAGAGTTAGGGAAACCTATTTGTAATAGAAATGTACACCCTTTCTCTAATATTTATTAGACATATCAGTAAAATCAAGAGAATATGGCCAAACTCTCAGTCACAAAGTCTTACGACTGTTGAAGAGAAGATAATAAATAGGAAGGCTGAAAAACTAAAGGTTAAATATGTTTTGATAAGATCCATGTTTCCATTTTGTTCAGTGTTGATGAATAATGACAATATAAAGTTAAACCCCTGTCAGAAGGGCTAATTTAAGGCAAGTTAATATTCAAAACTATAGGCATTCCTTTTGATTTTTCAAATGTATTGGACTGATATTTGTAAGTTTGTTCTAGGCAAGTTTGTCATACGAATGTTTAAGTTAATATAAAAAATATGTTGCCTGTTGCTGCATATAATTTTTTCCCTGATTTTTTTGTGGTTTACGAATATGCCTTTTTTGAGGCTTTAGGTGCCAACCCATTGAAAATCACTTTTTCCATTTTGTCACCATGCAGGGATGGTAAAGATGTTTGAAGAAAGCAAAAGAGGAGCAGTCATTTGGGTTGTACTTTGGCAAACTTGGGGTTGTACTTTGGGTTTGCCGGTTAGCATTCCTTGTACAATATATTTAAATTTTATATATAGAAAAACTAAATAACCCTTGAAGCTTGTGAGGCTTTGATTTGCATATTTGTTCCCTTGTCAACATAACAATTCAAAATATTGTTGACCAACAGCTCATTTATGGACTTCATAATTTTCTTATTGACTGTTGTGCTTGCGTGTAGTTTTTAACTCAAATGAGCGTGCTAAAACAAAACATCTGCTGCTCTTTCTTAGTTTTGGGCTTTTGATATGTTCTGCAAGGTTTTTACCCAGTTAGGATTTGAAGGCACTTTTATTGTAAAACTAAGGTTTGGCCTGCCATGCATGTTTTTCTTATGATCGAAAGTTAATTGTTTTCAGTCTGTTCAATATCAAATATATGAAATATTGATGTTGAAGAATGGACCTTGAAATGTTTGTAGTTTGTACAAAGTGTCATGGCAGTAGAAACTAGAAACCATAGTTTAAAAACTTGGTGAGTTACCCACCAATTCGCAGGTACCTGGGGCTGGGAGTCATAAGCCCTGGTAAGTCACTGCCTGGAAAACTTGCCAATGACTTTCAGGGCTCTTTGTTGAGTTTTGCATCAAGAACTTGCTGGAAAAATTTTCTGAGAACTGCAATTACTTGCAAGCTCAGTTACCGGGTTCTGCTATTAGGCCTGGGTCTTGGTACTGGTACTGTTTTTGTACTGGTTCTTACAGGGTTCTTCTTGGGTGCTTGGGTTCTGTGTGGGTCCTTCACAGAAGGACCCACAATGAACTCAGGTACTCAGGAAGTACCCTAGGGTGAGATTTTCTTGCAGATTAGATTGTGGCTGTTATTATATAAATAATTTTTGCCTGTAGGATACATACCAACATTTTTTTTGTAATCAAAATCATGTAATTTGAGTAAATTTGTTTAAGATCTATTTTGTAACTAGATGGCTGTGAGAATGGGGAGCTCAATACTCAATTGAATAGTGCAAGATTAACAGTTTGAATATAAAAATGACAAGATTTTTTATTTTACAAATTATCTGTAATCTGGTGAAGATTAAAAAAAACCATATTCTATTTTCAAGTTTATTTTAATATAAAATTAATCTTCTGCTCTATTAGTTCACATAATCAGTATAAACTTTTGCAGTGCTAAAAATTTCAATTAACGCCACTGATATATTGCTCCATTGGTTGTCTTCATCGTTGTTTTGAGTCTTGACTCTGGAAAAATTGTCAGTGTGAAGTGGAAAGAGCGAAAGATAAAATTAAAATAAATGCAAATAGAGAACACAGATTTATCGTGGCTCGGCAAATTGCCTACGTCCACACTGAGCAGGGGAATAGTTTTATTAATCACTAAACAAAATTACATCCAATTACAATAGAAGTGTATATAAATACATCTCCAACTTGAATCTTGAATATCCAATTAACGAGTTGAATAGACAAGGTCAATTGGAGGGAAACGAAAGAGACCTTTGGGCTTCACACCCCCAACAATCTAAGACCAACCAATGCTGTAACAAGTCATTCCCCCATTCGGATCCCTATTATCACATGCTGGTAATGCCGAGAGAAGCTCGGCAAAACTCGAACTTCTCCTATGTAACAACCTTTGTGAGTGCATCATCTGGGTTTACCTTGGTGTCAATCTTCTCCACATGAAGCTTGCCCTCTTCAACGATATGTCGAATATAATGATAACGCAACTCAATGTGTTTGGAGCGTCGCTGAGAAGTATGATATTTAGTCATGAAAATGGCACTACTGCTGTCACAAAACAGAGCAAAATCTGATTGCTTCAAGCCTAATTTTTTCAACAAACACTGCAACCATATCATCTCCTTGGCTCCTTCGGAAAGAGCCATGTACTCAGCCTCCATGGATGATTAAGCAACTGAATGTTGCAATTTAGAGCCCCAACTGATCGCTGCCCCAACAAATGTAAAAACATAACCAGAAGTGGATCTTCGTTTATCTACGTCTCCACCAAGATCAAAATCCACAAATCCTTGCAATTGTGCCTTATCCTTTCCAAAACACAAAGCAAAATCAGAGGTATCTTTTAAGTACTTGAGGATCCATTTAATAGCCTCCCAATGAGGTTTACCCGGATTACTCATATATTTGCTAACTACTCCCACTGCATGAACAATGTCTGGATGAGTAGAAATCATGGCATACATTATGCTCCCAACTGCAGATGTGTAAGGGATGTTTTTCATGAAGGCTTGGTCCTCTTGTGTTTTAGGACACATTTCAGCTGACAATTGAAAATGAGAAGCTAAGGGAATACTTACAGGCTTAGCTTCTAACATGCCAAATCTGTCCAATACCTTCTCAATGTATTGTTTTTGAGATAGCCAAAGTTCCTTCTTATTTCTATCCCGAATAATAGTCATGCCAAGAATCTTTTTTGCTGCTCCCAAATCTTTCATTGAAAGTCTGCTAGCTAAGTGCTTCTTAAGCTCATGAACAAGCTTCATGTTAGTGCCGGTAACTAACATATCATCTACATAGAGTAAGAGTATAACAAATTCACCATTAGGCAAACGTTTGAAATACACACATGGATCAACTTCTGAGCGAACAAACTTATGCTCAAGCATAAACTGATCAAATTTCAAATACCATTGTCTTGGGGCTTGCTTGAGCCCATATAGACTCTGCTTCAATCTACAATAAAGATGCTCTTGGCCCTTTTTGACATAACCTTCAGGCCGATACATATATAATTCTTCATCAACATCTCCATATAAGAAAGTTGTCTTTACATCCAATTGTTCAAGCTCAAGGTCCCAAGCTGCGACTAAGCCCAAAACTGCCCGGATGGTAGTCATCTTCACCACTGGTGAAAAAATTTCATCAAAATCAATACCTTGTTGTGCATATCCTTTGACAACTAGTTTGGCACGAAATCGATGTCTGCCTCTGTCTTCTTCCTTCATTTGGTAAACCCACTTGTTTCTTAATGCCCTTTTATTAAGTGGAAGAGGAACCAAATCCCATGTTTGGTTTTTCATTAGAGAGTCCATGTCTTCTCTCATTGCAGCCTACCAATGATAACAATTTTCATCCTTGATTGCTGCTTTCAAATTTGCCGGTTCTGTTTGATCAGAGATCAAAATTTGAGGCTCTGCCTCTTTTGCAAATAATAATTTGTAATCAGAGAATTTGGAGGGGAGTTTTCTTTGTCTTGTAGACCTCAAACCATGACTGTGTCCTTAATCATTGCCCTGTTTTGATTGTTGATCAACAGTGTAATGGTATCTCTCTTGCTGTGGGATAGCCAAGTCGTAAATGGAATGAGCAAGACCGAGAGGATCAGTAGCTTGCGCATCACTTCTATTCACCCCTAAATCGGCAGTGGTATTGTTAAACACTGCATTGTGCGCGGTGTTGGGATCGGTATTTCCAACCGGGTCCTCCAACACAATTCTATTTTGGATATAATTGCCAACCATTTTGTTTTTACTGGTTTGACTGGCGCCAGTATTATCCTGCGTATACTGGTGGAATGGAGTGTTCTAATTTTTGTGTGACGCGTGCTGTGAAGACTGCGCGCGTGTCAAAGACATTCCTCTTTGCCCACTACTTATGTTGGTAAAGACTTGTGTAGGTGTATGGGTAAATGAATGAGCCGTATGTGACTGGTTTAATACGCAGTCAAATTCTTCTCTTGATTGTAAGTGACAGGTGGGATCAGTCATTCACTCCTCTCTGCTCTGCGAACAATCTACTGGAGGTAAATTTGATGAGTTGGGCTACTCATCATTGTTCTCAGTATTATATATTGGTGCTATCCTCTATGTTAATTGCATAGCTTCATCCTCGAGCGCCATTGGACTGTATTCCAATACCATTGTAAAAAATGGTGTTGTTTTCATTTTGAAAAACAAAGTTTTAAGAGGATGGTGATGAGGTGGAGATAGGAAATAAAACAGAGGTGGGGAGAGTAGAGATTCGCTGAAGATATTGACTACTCAATTCCATTATGTGAAATTTTATGTCTGAACACTACTGAGGGCTCTTCTTCTTTGCACTGTGTTGATTCGAGTTGCAAAGCTGGAATGTTTTCTCATTGAAAACAATATCCCTGCTTATGATCTTCTTTCCCATTGGATCCCAATTTCAAAAAACAAATTGATCTTCTCCATAACCCACAAATATACCTCTTTGCGATTGAGGATCAAGCTTTGTCCTCTTTTCTTTTGGGACATGAACATATGCTTCACATCCAAATACTCGGATGTGAGAATAAGAAATTCTTTTACCCAACCACTCTTCTTCTAGAATGCCAAAATCCAACCAAGATGAAGGGCTTCGGTTGATCAAGTAAACAGCTGTATTGCAGGCTTTTGCCCAAAATTCTTTGCCCAAACTTGCATTCGAAATCATGCTTCTAGCCTTTTCCAAAAGTGTTCTATTCAACCTCTCGGCTGCTCCATTTTCTTGAGGTGTGAATGGAACAATTTTTATCTGACGAATACCATTATCAGCACAAAAAGAATCAAATTCTAATGAACAAAATTCACCACCATTATCAATTTGTAAACATTTTATTTTATGCCCAATCTGATTTTCAATGGAAGCTTTGGAAATTTTAAACTTATTAAATACATTAGACTTCTTTTGAAGCATAAATATCCACACTTTCCATGTACAATCATCAAGAAAGGTAAGGACATAATTAACTCCACCAATAGAGTTTACCTCAGTCGGACCAAAAACATCGAAGTAGACAAGTGCTAATGGTGTGTCCTTCTCATGTCCCGTTTTCAGAAAATTTACTCGCTTTTGCTTGCCAAAAAGACAATGGCTGCAGAAAGGTAAATCAATGGACTTGTGACCCAGTAGTTGTTCCCGCTTGTGCATAATATCAAGGCCCTTCTTGCTCATGTGACTGAGCCTTTGATGCCAAAGCTCCAAGTTGCTGTCCTCAATTGTCAATAGTTTCTACTATGTAGAGACTACCAATTTTATCCCCTTTTGCAATAACCATGGAACCTTTGGTGACTTTCCATGTATTCGTTAGAGAGGTAAGAAAGCCTTAAGAGTAGAGCCGACTTACTGAAATTAAATTTCTTTTTAATTGAGGAACATGACGAACATCTCTAAGCATCCATTTAACACCTCCTTTTAAGCATAGCAAAATATCCCCTTTGCCAATAATCTCACAAGCTTTATTATCTCCTAAATAAACTTTTCCAAAGTTACCTTTTTGATAATTTGAGAAGAGATCCGTGCATGAGGAGGCATGAAAAGATGCACCGGAATCCAATACCCATGAAGTTGACGTAGTTTCACTTGTTGATAATATCAAGGCACCATCTGTACTATCATAAACCGTGTTTTCTTCGCTGTCTCATACTCTCTCGAGCCTTTTTGTAATTTCTGCAGTCTTTTTTTTGATGACCAGCTTTTCCACAAAACCAACAATCACCATTACGTCCTCTTGACTTCGATCTTTGTTTAGATTTTGATCTCCTATGGTGATTATTCCTGCCCCTGTTTTGACTCCTCCCTCTATTATCGGTACTTACAACCGTCAAGGCTTCCTCGGATGAAGGGTCATCGTTCTTCCTTCTCATATTTTCATTGAGAAGTGTGGCTGAAACTTCATCAAAAGTCAACTTTTTAGAGCTTGAAGCCGTAGTGCTTATGGTTGTAACAACACCATCCCAGCTGTTTGGTAGAGAGCATAAAAGTAGGACAGCTTTGCTCTCGTCATCTTGTGTCATGCCAACCGAATTTGCTTGGCTGATTAAGGTGTTGAATTCATTGAGGTGATTCACCATGGTTGTACCTTCATTTTGAGCTTGTAAATTTTTTTCATAATAAAAACTTTGTTTGCAGCTGAGGCCATGACATGTGTGTTGGCTAATTTATCCCATACTTCTTTGTTACTGAAGTTGTAACATTAAACAGAACATTATCTGATAGCGAAAGGAAGATTGATGCCCTCACCTTTTTGTCCATGGTCTCCCAATCTTTGTCTTTCATCGAAGTTGGCTTCTTCGTTTTCCCCTGTAAAGCAATTGCAAGATCTTGCTTAATTAATAATGATTCCATTTGCACCTTCCATAGATTGAAATTCTTGCTTGAGAATTTCTACACCTTCAACTCTTCCATGATTTTGGAATTTTAATCACCGAAAAACACCAACAACAATTTTACCTTGCTCCGATACCAGTTGTGAAGTGGAAAGAGTGAAAGATAAAATGAAAATAAATGCAAATAGAGAATACGGATTTATCATGGTTCGACAAATTGCCTATGTCCACACTGAGCAGGGGAATAGTTTTATTAATCAGTAAACAAAATTACATCCAATTACAACATAAGTGTATATCCAACTTGACTCTTGAATATCCAATTAAGGAGTTGAATAGACAAGGTCAATTGGAAGGAAACGAAAGAGACCTTTGGGCTTCACACCCCCAACTGTCAGGCCCGGTTCTTTGTGGGGATGTTCAATCTAGCCAAAACACTTGAGTTGCCACTTCCGTGATTTGTTATGTGTCCTTGTTTAATTCATAGTTACTAAATATGGTTCCATTGAATTATTGAGTGTGATATAAATGTGAATATAAATAGTAAATTATCTGAGACATTTGTTCCTTCATAATTTTATTGGCAATTATGGATTTACGAGTATCGCTGTTCTTTTTATATCTATAACTTCGATGTTTGAACATTGTATCTAGAGATAGACGGATACATGTGTATGTACAAACGAACCTGAATCTGTACCTAAGGAATTTTTTGCCCTGTTGTACTCGATTTGTAACTTGAATTGACAACTTAGTGTGCAAGTCTCCATTGAAAAATGACCCACTCCAGGAAGAAAAGCCATGCAGCAGGAAGAAAACACACATAAATCCCTAAATTTTGCCTTTTTTTATGAACTTATACAAACTCTTTGACAAACTCACATTGATTTATCGATGGTTGAAAGCAATATAATAATGAAAAAGTAAAAATAAAAACAATGTTTTGGGCTGCGCTGGATGTTAAAGCAGTCATTTTTTTCATTTATACGGCTTCAAACTTAAAAAAAAAACATCTTTTCCCAGTTATGAATATTTCAGCATTTTTTAAGTCTCCATAAGTTTTCCAGGTAATTCAATTCAATTTTTAACTTTTGGTTTGCTGAACCAATCCTAATTCTGTATAATACTATGGTTACGCTTGTGTGTTATATAATTTCGTTCTTTATGTTTCTCATACATTATTCTAGTTAATTTTACAAATTTATTCATTTTTTAATATGCCAAGTGCTTCTGAAGTTGTGACTTCAGCCAAAAGTTAGGCTTGCCATGCCTTTGCCAAGGCCAAGTTTTTGAACTGGTCTACAAACACAAAAAACATACTTGAAACTGAAAACCGGACATGAATACGTTGATCATGTATCCTTAACTTGTCAAGGAATATTGACATTTTATTGTGGCCATTGTAGTTGGGAAGTTTAACACGGATGTTTTAGTTTTTATTTGCCAAATGATTATCACAACTTTTGCGAACAATGAGTTATGTGACTCTTGGGACGGAGAAGAAAAGACTGTAAATATGTCAAATCCCCTAAAAACTGATTCTAAGGTCGATATCCTACATAGTAGGTCATTCACAGAATGGTATGTTATGAATTTGAGACTTTTGAGTTTGATGTCATAACATGTATAAAAGATAGGTAGTTATCTGTTGCAGAAAGTACATGAAAAGATTGAAGTAGAATGGACATAACTATAATGCTTGAATAAGAAATAAAATAACTAGTACAGGAGGTATGATAAATCTTGAGGGCCTATTGGGATTCTGTTTTGACATATGTAACTAATTTGAATGTAGACCGGCTAAAAAGCCTTGGAAAAGGACTAGACGCCTCCCTCCTTTACTCTGGTCTTGTGTGTTGAAAGGTGGTTAGGTTTCGTTCTGATTTTGATAATGATAACCGGCGGGCAAGCCCTAATTTGATTTAAACCGGCTTCCATCTCTAGAGACGTCTTTGGGTGTCCTTTGTTGGTTAATGGTGCTGCCGATCCTTTAGCCCTTTGTTGTGGTCCAACATGTCTGCAACTAATTTGTATAGTTTAAAAAACAAAACTAAGTTTAGAATATCATATATCGGTACCTTTGCTGACCAAAACAATTGGAATTTTTTAAATTTGAAACACGACATACTAATTTAAATTCAGTTTTCAGTATCAAAAAGATCAAACTAGAATCTCATGATAGATAATCATTGTTTACCAGAAAAATAATACAATTACTAATCAGTTCACTAATTAGCGCATCATATGGGTCATCATCAATATGAACATTGTCATTAACATTAATATTAGATGATGGAACCCTATTGTCACTTGCACTAAAAGTATGTTGGCTACTCGACTCCTTTATAATTGAAGATTGTGCAACAATAGAAAGATCCAAGTCAATACACTTTGGTTCTACATCCCACAACTTTGTTACCCCGTCCTTGTCATAATTTTTTGAGTAAGAAGACACAAGTTGGAATGCATGTAGATTACCTCCTCTATTTTGTTTGATGTCAATCGATTGTGTTTCAATGAGTGGATGAAAGAGTATGTACTCCAATTCTCTTTAGTTGAAGATGAACTAGCAACCTATTGAAGCAAAGTGAGCTCTCATTAAAGTCTTTAAATTAATAATTTTGTAAATCAAACTCCAAATTTGAAAATATTAATATTTAAATGGCAACCAAATTTAGAGGGTAAAAATTAATAAAAATTACTTGTGATAAAAGTCTGATTGTGAGAACTTGGAAGTTTGGCAATTTGTGGCCATCAAGGCACCATCAAGAGTGAGCACCCTTATACTTATTACAAAGATAAGCATGATTGTAACCAATGGAGATTGCAAAATCAACAAATTAACTTGTAATTGGATCTTCCATTTTAGTATCATAGAAGAGTTTAGTAAGAGCTTTCCAAAAATATTCATTGACTTCTGTATCATGATATAGAGATGCTCTTGTTGGCATAGCAAATATCTCTTCACTATAATATTTGGGAGTCCATGAGAGGGCAAGAAGATGGATGGAGTGGGGTGGTCATTTTGTGTCATCTCTTAGCACACATTGATTGTGCCTCTTTGAAGAAGGTTTCTTCAGGGTCTTACTCTTTTGCATTTACAGTAAATTTAATTTTCTCAATCATTGAGTCTATTACATCATAAACCTTCGCCAAGTAGGGCTTATCCATGTTATTATAGTGAATTATACCCATGATGGACTTGGTGAAACTTAGAAGATATTCTGCACAATCCCACCAAGTGTCATTTATAATCTTTTGCTTCACATTTGCTGCCCTCTCAGTATTGGATTGCCTTCATATGGTCAATGCTTGGTTGATGACCATACGAGAAAGTGCCCCTCGAATCTCCACAAGTCGTCTCAAGACAATTGTGTTGGATGCAAATGTAATTGTAACAACATATGTATGTATGCAACTAAAGTAAAACATAAAATGAAAAAAATGCATTGTTTGAAATTTGAATTACCTTCAATAGCTCCATCGACAAGAATGATCTAAAAATAGTCCGCAACATGTGATGGCTTGTTATGAGCATTTGGATCTCTTCTGCTCTAGCATAGACTTCTTTGATCCAAGTTATTTTTGTACCCAACTTCTATAGCATGAGGTCGAGTGAATGTACAACATAAGGTATGCAAAATCTATGTGAGATTGTGTCTCAACTAGCATACTAGCTCCTTTAATATTCTTTGCATTGTTCGTTATAACTTGGACAACTTTTTGAGGACTTGCTTCACTAATGCACCGCATGAGGATGCTGACAATCTGAAGGTTTCAATAAAATTTTGATAGAGGGCAATTCACTAAATATCATCAATTCATGAGTTAGACCATTCAAGGTTTAATTATAAATTGGATTTCTATTATTAAATCCTTCTGATGAGAATTATATTAGTCACATATATAAGGAGAGTAATTCTATGATAGATTTATATGCTAACCTAGGGGTAACTATGGGTTCTATTTAAAGGTGGGGTCCTAACGATCCCCTACCCCTTGATGTTAAAGCAATTATTAGCCATGAAATTCTTATATGTTAAAATGGTGGTTCCTTGTATTTTCATTATGAACCCTTGTCCTTTTGTAATCAATTTCACATGAATTTTGGGTGGGGTATTGAGCCTTTCTATAATTTGATGTAGACTACACTCAATTGTACTTGGTGTGTGCTTTGTTTCTTTGCATAAGATGACAACAAGACACGATAAAAGCCGCTTGGAACCTAGCTCATGTGGCAAATGGACGAGTGATTCCCAAGGTTGAGATAAATTAAATGAAGGTAGAGTTGCTCCATTTGTGGATAAGTTTCTTGGTGTTGACCCCCAAGAAACTAGGGTTTTTGTGAAAGGAAGGAAAAACATGATTGTAAATGTTTATAAGATGGAATTGGAAATTACTGAAGAATTCATGACTCAAATTACAACCTTACCAGCTAAAGGAAAGATGTTTTTTAGAGACAACAAAGCCTCTAAAGCTGCCATGAGCAAATTCTTTAAAAGAGGGAGAAAGATAAACCCGCGAAGCTTTTGTTTGATGGCTATGATAGAAATTCCATCAAACACTTTTGGGTCAAAGTTTTAGAGGCTATAATGAGGTACTTCACTTTGGATGGAAGATTTACAAGTTTAGTTGATTATCATTTTATCTTATTATAGTGTCATAAATTGCATCCCTATGCAATTTCTTACTTACGTAGGCCCCATTTTTGCATGTGTGGCCTCGTGCATCTATTTCTGCTTATCCTAGTTCAATTTCACACATATTCTTAGCATTCTCTCTCCAAATAGGACCACTGGTCCAAATTTGGGTCCATCTTGGGTAGACAAGGGCGACTGGGGAGGACTAGGGTGACTTTGGGTCACCCCTGTCCTAAAAGACGCACCTATCCCTAATGTTTGACCCCAAATTTGAACTACGCAATGGTCATTAGATTTTAGTGAGGATTCTAGATCCGTGTTGGCCTCCTTCAAGTTTTGCACCTACAAATGGTTGGGAGAAGGTATATAAGCAAGTTGCCCTCCCTCATTTTGGATATCTCTAATTATATTCAAAAGCTCTCAACTACAATTTCACATTTCAAGTCTTAAGGCAAGAGATCAAGCATTCAAGGCATTTTATCTAACCATATCCTTTGTGGCAAGCTTCAACAATCTTCATGCAAGCATGTCTTTCATGATTTCCTTTAGATTTTTGTGGAGTCATGTTATTGCATCAACACTTGTGATCACATTTAAAGAGCATTGCATCATCAAGCTATAAGATATTATTGATTAGACCCAGCCTCTGCTATTTATGAGCATGATATCAATTCAAGTTTAATTCATTTTGATCTCATGGTTGATTCCAAAACAGGGGTTTGACTTAGGCAAATCCCATTCTACACAACATTTTTGAAGCATGATGAGTGAATTATAAGATATGTGTATACCATAAAAGTATATGAATACATGTTGTTATATATATATATATATATATATATATATGAATGAATGCATTTATTATAATTTGGTATATACTTATTGCATATCTAAGTTCTCCATTTTACTCCATCACACCAAGGTTTACTACATATAGAAAAATATTAAACCTTAGACTTTGATCAAGGTGTTTTTCCCAACATTTTGTTCTATTTGAGACACCTTCATTGTTACATAAGGAGGGAGATGATACCAAAAGAATAAATTAGTGTTACTTTATTTAAATAAGTGTTTGATAAACTTTTTAACATGATTAGTGACATTGGCACGACATGTCCTCCAGGTCCACGTGAAACACTTTTGACCTAGAGCTATGAACTCATGAGGCTACAAATGAGGGACCTCATCCCCATTAACAAAGCAGAGGCCCAAACCTGCAAGCACATTGGATCAACAAAAACATAAGCCTTTGATCACAATGACCCAGTGGGGGTTTAAACTTGGGTGGGGACAACACTACCACCACTTAACCAACACACTAAGTGGTGAACTCCAATTAGTGTTGAAAATTCATAAAGTAAAATTTATGCATTTTTCTAAAATAATTTTGTTTTCAATGGGAAAGATCATTAAAGTTTGTAAAAGAAATTTTGAAGCAGACTTGATTAAGGATAATTTAGAGTTGGAAGAACAGATGATATGGTTTAGAAGGGATAGTTATAAATAATATTCTAGAAAAATAACTTGGAGAAGTTAAAAGGAAAAATGAGGAGCTAGAAAAGGAAAGTTGTTCACCAAAGAGTGAAATATCAGCATTGAAAGAACAAAATAATAAGTTAAATCAATTGCTTGCAACATGTCAAATTGAAAATAAATGTCTAAGATCTATGCATACACTATGCAATTCCTCATGTGATACAAATTATCTGTGTTATTTATTTGATGAATCATTTGGCAAATGTGATATCGCTAAAACATCCTTTGCTAAAAAGGATAAGGTTAGAGATAATGATACTTTTCAAGATACACTTTTTGATACTTGTGATGATAATGATAAAGGATGTCATTTGAATGGTTTTGATTTTAAGATAAAAAATGTTCAATATGAAAGAAAAGTTTCTAAAGAGCCTTATATAACATGTTTGGGGCTAAATAATGAAGGTTGTGGAAGTGAAAAAGAAGATGATGTTACAAGTACAACAAGTTCTAACAAATCTAATCAAGAAATACAATGTTCTCATGTTGTCATACGAAAGAACATAGAAACAAATTTTGTTGGGATATTCATCCTTGTAGCCTTTGTGGATTAAATAGCCATTCTAAAAACATGTGTTGGAATAGTGAGAGGAAGAAAAAATCTAGGAAATATGGTATGCAAATAAATAATGGATGGATTGATGTATGTAACTGGAAAAAAATTACAAATATGTTTAAAATCCTATACAAGTATACATATATGTATGTAAAAAATAATAGTATTCAAGAAAATTTCAAATGTTTGAGTGGAGATACAATGCATAAGCGGCATGTTACTAAAAAGAAGTGAAAAATAATGGCAAGAGTGCTATAGAAACATGTCACAAAAATAAAGAGGGTTGCTAACAAAGAAGAACCATGGAAAGAAAGTTAATTATCAATGATACAAGTGGTTTCACTAAGTTGTGTCGAGGAAAAGACAATGTTTTAGGGCTTTGGAGAATGTTGGCAGGATATGGAGGGTTATGCAATACTATAAATGTCATGAGTCATTTACAGACTGACACATCCATTATATACCACTTAAATAGCCTTAAAAAAATCTAATGTACCAAAATAAGCTATAAAAGTGTAAAGTATTATAGAGGAAAAGTAAAATTCAAGGGAATAAGATAATTAAGAGTTATTATGAAAGGATATGATAAAAAGACATTATGCAAATACATAAAGATGCTATATAAAGGGGGAAACATGAGAGATAAGACCATGAATAGAGTGAAATACATACATACATACATATAAATAGACAATAATGTATAGTAATTGGGTTCACTAGCTCATGTAGGAAAAGTAGGAAACTGGGCCCATTTCTACTTTGATTACATTCAAATAAGAAGCCACCAAGAGATAAGTATGATTGAATAACACTTTTCTCAAGAGAGTCAATTCCGTATCATACTCTTATAGTTTCTATTCCTTTGTTTCTCTTAGTGATTGTGTGAGTAATTTGAAGGGCTACATAATTAAGGTCCAAGCACAAGTAGCTAATAATAGCTGATAAATTTTTTTGAAAGCTGAAGAGCATGTACATAAATCAAAGGGAAATATTATTGTGCACTTGTGTTCTAGAAATTTGAATTGAGGTTGGGATTTGATGTAGGAGCATCTTGGGTTTCTTAGCAATCTCACATCAACCAAAAAAAATCAGTTTTCTTATTTTCTAGTTTGTACAGTCATTAAGTTTCTTTCAGCGCACCTTCAGTTTGGATCTTTTGTTGTTGCGCACTTCATGTAGTGTTCCTGGCATTGTGTTGCACCTTCACCTAGGTTCACACCTTGATTGGTTTCTTCATGTATGAGATATCTTGGATTCTTGGTGGGACTTTACTGTTCTTCACGTTTCATTGCTAGTTTGTGTTTTCTGATCTCGCAAAGGATTTTCCTGATCGATGAAGGTTCATGACTCATTATTTGATGTTTCTACACCCATGGCCAACCTACTTGAGGGATTTCACGTCATGTCTCATCTATTTGGGGAGATCCTTATGTTTTGGGTCCTAACCTATTTTTGTAATACATTTTCCTATTCTTGGAGAATGTAATCTTTCCCAGGATGACTTGATGCTTGCGAAGGATTTATAAGCTTTTGTAATTGATCCATAGTTTAGTTAGGAAGAATAAGATAGCCTTTTGAAGGTTAGAAGATATGATTTATTTGGTTTAATCAGGCCTGTATGCCTGACATGTAAGGTTGCTTGTTGCTGGTCCATTATAATTGATTTATTGATAATGCGAAGGCTAATATGGAATTTCTCTCAATTGTTCATTGTAGTTTCCATTGTGTTAATCTTGCTGCAAGGATTGGATAGAATTCTTTGAGGTTCCTCCATCCTTGGTTGCACTAGAGGTCAACATTGTGCAAGTCATCCTTGTCCAAAAATTGATCCACTTCACGGGCTTCAAGATCTAGAGTTGAGACTTTATATTAGGCTTCTGACAAACTTGAATTACTTTCAAGAAGTCAAGGTCACCTCATGCAACCCTGACTTGGATCAAGGTCACCCCAAGCAATCCTGATTTGGGCTTTCCTAATGAAATTCTAGATCTATATTTGTAACTACCTCTTGATTTGATTTCCTTTTGACATCTTTGTGAAAGCATTTAGCTGAACCTAGATCTACATACAAGAGGAGAAAAATGGTTTTTGGGGTTGTAGAATGGTTTTATTTAGTCAAACCTTGGGTTAGGACTACACCATATAACATTGATGAATTGAAATGCTTGATGAAATACATAATTGAAATGATTATACCTCAAGTCAACGATGTAAAGCTCTTAGCATAAGTACTTAATGTGTTGATCCAATAGCATGATAAAATATTGTGAAATCATAATTGAAACAATAATTGAAGACACCATGAATGTAGTTTGTTGCGCTTAGATCATATCTACTCTTGAAATGAGATGAAGATAAATTGTTTCTGAGATGTGATAAGATGTAGGAATGAATTGAAAGAGAGGCCTTATATGGGGATTTCAGAGTAAAATCACCTTTTGGATGACTTAGGATTATTATATTTTCACATCAGGGAAAGTTTTGGAAAGGGGAAGACCATATTATGATCTTAAAATTTTGAGAAAAAAAAACAGTCAAGGTCACCCTAGCCAATCTTGTCCTAACTAAATTAGCCCACATTTTTAGTGATACAAGATAATAGAGCACAAAAGCCCCAAAATTATTTATGCAAAAATATATGGTGTGTAGATTCAGGAAAACATGTCTTGAAATTTCAAATGGGAAGGATTTATAATAAATTAAAATAAATGACATACCTAGAATTAATGGCCCAAATAATAGTGCTGATGTATTAAAGTGGAAGAAGATTCATAATGTTAATTTAAATCAAGAAAGGTCCTACAATAAACAAAATAATGAGAAATACTAAAATGAATTCTAAGAGAGTGTGAAATTGGACACCCTAATTAAAGGTGTACAATTTACGATGCTACATTCAACCGCCACTTTAGTAGAGCATGATCTCATGGCCATACTCAAAATAAAATAGATATGAAGAGATATAGCATCTAAGAGAAAGAAAAACTAGGCATAAGATCCTATCAATCCATAGAAGTAACCTTTAAATATAAACAAAGAAAAAAACATTAGCATTAAAAGAAAAGGTTCCAAGTCAACTAGTTGAAAAGAAATTGCTAATTTAACTCTTGAAATGTTTTGTTTAAGTGAAAACATGTTTTGAAAGGAACCTAAAACCTTGTACATATTCTGAAAGATAGATCAATAGAAGTTCAAGAAACTCTTGACATGTTATTGCAAGAGCACATGTGGACTTATAGAAAGAACTAGGATGTACACCAATTGAAGGGAGAAGAGTCCATTCCAATGCTAGTAAAGTGCATTATACTATGTGATTATGGATGGGGGAGAGGGAGAGAGGGAGTGAAAGGAACATGAATTCCATAGGCTATCAAGTTGTGTAATGCTAGGCGATCCATGTGAGAGACAAGGAAGAGTCAAAATAGTATACAAATCTTTTTTATGTTAGTTCTAATCATCCTAAGAGAGGGTTTGATGTAGAGAGAGTTGAATGGTCTAGAAAGTTGTGTTATGGTTGTCAACTCATCCTAAGAGAGGGCTCAACACAAAGAGAGTTTAACGGTCTAGAAAGTTGTGTTGTTCTAGTCAACTCATTCCAAGGATATCCAAGAAAATAATTATCTACAAGGAAGTCTATAAATTGGTTCCAAGGAGAGTCGAGTAGTCTAGCAAGTTGTTTTATGCTAGTCAACTCATTGTAAAAATATTGAAATAAGGATAGTCAAGCAAAGCATAATGCTCACAAGAAGATCTTGTAGCATTTGAAACAAGGAGGCCATATATATGACCCCCCTCAAGATGACAACATATGACTATGGTGACATCTTAAGGAAATGAGAAACAAGGATAAAAATTTAAAAACTTTCAACACCAAGGTGATATCCTTCAAGAAACAATGTACATGTGATCCAAACCAAAAAGAACATAGATATTTCAGGCAAGTAAAATATAGTTGTAAAAGGATATCTTGCAACAAGTTTAAAGGGATCCTTTTGAGGGATGCACAAGGATATGAGGAAGAGATATTTTCATAAATTTTTCCCTCCAAAGATAAAGGAGATCATTAATAAAGATATCTTCTTTGAAAGGGGAAGAACACATACCTTCCTTATTACTAGGAAAAATTTGATCCTTGATTGGGGATGACACACTTTCAATTCAAAGTGAGAGAATGCCCACACACACACACACACACACTTACTTTCAAGAAAGGAAGAGATTGTACTCAAGGATGTACACCTCTTCAGAAAGAGATAATCCTTTAGTATAACAACTAACTATATGCAAGAAAGGACATCATGTTATAAAATATAAAACTCAACAAAGGGAAATTAGATTGTAAGGAAGGATAGAATATTGAAACACTATTCTTTCCCCTAGGCATGGAGAAAATAATAATGACACTATTATGTTTTTAGTAAATTAGGATTGTTCTTGAAATTGTACCATCATGAATGAAAATGAGCCCCCAAAGAATAAGCTACCAAGGTCACATAGCAAGAAGAAACATAATAGGAACATAGATGTTATTTATAATGATCACGACAAAGATACTACTCATTGTCATATGTTACTTGAATGATACCATAATCAATGAGTTGATAAATTTTAATATGCAAATCTTGACATTCATTATTGGAGTGGTCATGGAATTTATGATACATACAAAAAATAAGAAATCTCGAGATCTTTTCTATGTTTCTTTCTTTGTTTGGGTCATGAAATCAACTTGGCACAAAAAGGTTCAATAAAATTATTTCTTGTTTTAATTTAAAGTAATGTATATAAGACATAGATGTACTAGTCAATGGGTGAGGGGATGTCGATGAAGGAGGTAAAAAACCTAAACCTTCCTTATACAAGTGTGATGTAGGTTTCTCATGAGCCTTCAATGCTTTGTCGCACACATCCTAAACCATGCCCATTGTATCAATGTTTTTTTAAATCATGATTAGGAGTTGAAATGTTAGGAGGATATGGCTCACTCTTATTTTGAAATGGATTGAGTCCTAAAGAGGCCCTACCAAAATCTAGACATGTGACATTTGAATAAAAAATTTGAGTCTCAAATTAAGGAACTTCATTTTTTTACTACAAAAGGAGGGTGTGAAGTCTAATGATCCCTAGTAATCCTCTAAAAGTAAATCTTTAGGTGAAGGAGCATCTTTATTAGGAGACAATGATTTTTTCTGTATTGGAGAAAGAATTGAAGAAATTGAAGAAGATTGATATTGCATTTGTATGTTGTTATCAACTTCCAAACTCCACATCTTTTTTTTGTACATAAATTTGACTTTTCAATGAAGAGTAGAAGGGAATTTATTTTTAATGCCCCACCAACGAGCCCTTGGAACTAAGGGTTAGACATACACGAAAATGATTTAAAAAAAAACATAAACATGTGCATAACAAAAGGTTGCATTACAACCAATAAGCATAATATGAGAATGATCCCATGAACGATCATGCACAAGAAGTCTTGACACACTTCTAATGGTTCCAAGACACCAGATTACACAAACAAAATAGAATACACATGTTTCTCTAATTGCCACACAAGTTTACACTAGGTCCAGCGAGCTTCCTACTAAACCAAGAAGAGCCAAGATGCACTACACATAGAGGAGACTAGGTCAATCCTCCAACATCATCTATCCTTGAGATTCATTTTAAATACTAATTAAAGTATTCCTACCATGATTAGGCATACAAGATCCATTAAGCCACTAATCCTTGATACATGAGCAATGAGAACCATCATAAATACAAGCACAAATGATATCAAACCATTAAAGATAATTAAAATAGGATATAGGTCAAATCAATATGAGGTGATAAAGTACAACCTCATGCACCAAAATAGGCATGCAAAAAGTAGAAATTAAAGTGCTAATCTAGAAAAAGAGAAAACCCAAGATTGAAATAGTTTAAGAGTAGGGACTATGTAGGCATCACTTGCCATGTTAAGGTGCCAATCTGGAACAAGAACTAAAGTACCTAGTCTATGCACTAATTACTAGTAAATTTCTTATCTTGTGGCTTATTTATCTAAGAATAGTAGGGGCAGACATACCAAAGTGCAACTAGGCACACTAAAATAGCCAAACTAGCTTTCTACACTAATAATTTTGTTTCTAACTATGTCAACTCCAATGTACAATTAAAATTGACTAGATCCACATCAGAGAGTATCAGATATAATACAATGAGGTCAAACTCACTCAAATCCATCAAGAAATCATAATTACAATTAAACAATATCCAAAATTATACAAGGCATGAGTACAAAGCATAATATTGAAAGAGCAAGAATAGAGAAGTGTAGAAGAGAATGCACTAAAGTCTCTTGATCTGGTCTACCATCTATATGCTAGTCCTCAATAGTGGCTGGTCACTCCACTTGACTTGTGGAGGTAGTCAAACAAGCCAAAAATGGAAGAAAACATACAAGGGGTGTAGGCACAAACTCACACTAATAAGTGCAAATAGAATAAAGATACATCAAGCTCACATAATATAAATCATGGAGATCACTCAACATGTAGAAGCATAACTGTAATTCCATACTAAAAAGAGTACAAACAAATGTAATCCAAGATGATACTCAAAATAATGGACCTAGGTGCTAGAGTACTAAGTATAGGGAATATCAATGCCCACACAAGTCACTTATTGACATATAATGAATCAATAATGCAAGCCACTTTCACAAGACATTCTTGACATGCTCAGAGATTGATTAGTACCAGCTACCTACATGAGCCACTCATGAAATCTGGGGATTCAATGGTATCCACTACTTGCATGGGTCAGTCATGGCATATGAGGATTCAATTATCTCATTAATGTTCAAACTCATTAGTTCATTATATTTTCACTTATTAAGGACTCCTTGAATGTGATTGCTATGTTCCACATGTGGGTTGGCTGCACATAAGGAGATAATCATCATACCTACTCAAAACACCTAGTCATTGTTGAACAAGTTGAATAACTGGGGGGGGTGAATCATTTATTCACAAACACTTTCTAAAATTTTTACTTTGTTGGTAAAGATACAAAATATTCATATGATAATGACAGTTAGATTGATATTAAATTCTACTCCATTGGTAACTACATCAATAAATTATAATAGACATAAACATGAAAGCACATAAAACACCAACACAAAGGACACCAGAATTTACATGGAAATCCAAACTGGGAAAAACCACAGAGAAGATAATTCTCATGAAATGAAACAACAGTTAAGATGATTTTTACAAAGGCTCACTACTAGTTTTCTCACAATGGGTTTCTCATTGTGGTTGGCTCACTGCCAGTCGAGATAACTGCCCTCAAATATGAAAATGGCTAACTACCATAAAAAATAGGCTCACTACCAAAATATAAGAAATAAGATTGAATCCACCATTAAGAATATTATCACCGATACTCTACAATATAGAAATGATATGTTTGTCTACTACTAATTTCATCCACACAAATGATTGTCAATACACTGATCTCCTCTTGTTAGATTCACATTCACTTCACATACATGCATAACACAAGCCACACGAATAATTGAAAACATTACTCTTCTTACACTACTTGATTCCATCAACCAAGTTGGCCTAAACCGATTTGAAATAGGTCACATTGAAACATTCTTGTGGTGGTAAGGAATGAAACGTGAACCACCTTGCTCAATAGGATATGCCTTGAGAATATCAACACACTACACCATCTCCAAGACTTTCAGTACCAAAAAATATGATCAATGCGTTACATGGTAGTTGTCGGGACCGAAACATAATGAACACACTCCAAATAGGACTGGACCCAAATAGTCTATCCACCATATGTTGCACATGAAATAGAACCACCACCGGAATAGATAAGGATATACATTTAAAGCACATCCTTTGGTGAACATCTTTAGCGAGATGCCAAGGATATCGGTACACATCAACCAATACAAAAAATCATGAATAATTCTCCTCCATGCATTGGATATGTTGACATCAATGACAACTATTAATGACAACAACATGAGCCACATCAACTTCACATTCTAACAATCTTTCCCTTTGTCATTAATGGAAACATTCATCAATAACAAAGTGAACAACTCAAAATATATCAACATCAAGGTTCTCTATTCTTCTCTATTTCTTTACTTCTCCCACTTTGACAACAATGAAAAAGGGGCACCCCCCTTAATAACTAATTCTTCATATCATTATATAGTAGTTAAGAAAAATATTGATCTTGTTGAGACTGATGTTCCTAAGGATGTTCCTCTTGTAGGAATTGTTCCTTTGGGGCCTTCCTTTACTAATGTTGGTAGTTTAGAGGTTGTTCAATTTGCTGGCGCATCTCCTGCTGGCACTATTTCTAATGGTTTGTCTCCCAATAATTCTACTACTGATGGGGTTCCTCCAGCTCGTTCTGGTCTTGTTGGGGTCACTAAATAGTCTACTGGTGTTTCTGCTAGTACTGTTCTTGTCGGTAGTAATTATTTTGTTGTTGGTGTTCCTCTTGTTGTTTTTGGTTTTGCTGGGTGTATTGATACTTCTGTTGGTAGTATTGGTGTTGGAAATTTTTTTGATGTCCTTTCTATTGGTTCTATTGCTGCTGGGTCTATTGGTTTCCTTCCAGCTAGTTCTGTTTCAGAAGGACTCTTTATTGGTGCTGAGAAGTCTGGCTTTGGTTGTAAGGAGGTAGTTGTTGGTTCTGTCCAGACTTCTCTTGCTGGTTTTGTTGTGGTTGGGTCCTCTTTTGCTTCTCTCCTTGATGGGAAGGAGAAGGCTTCTTTGGTAGAGGAGGGGTGGACCCCTGTTACTAGTAAACATCATAAAAAGTCCTCTCTACAATTTGATATGATTCTCTGCTCCCAAAAGAAGGGAGGTAAAGGAAAATCCTAGTTTTTGATTTGACTGTCTCATGTGGTCTTATCCTTGATTTTGATTTTGATTTTGTTTGGGATTTTATGAAGGTTGTTTCATGCATTGTATCATCTAGGTTGTGGGAGCTTGCTGTAAAACCCTCGCTTTGGTCTTGATCCATTCTATTTTGTGGGCTTTTTTTAATATCTTTTGTGATCATTTTGTATAGGGTTTCACAGCCCCTTCAAAACCTATTTTTACCTTAATAAAAAACACACTCTTCTCCCCTTGAGAAGAAGCTTCCAAACATTGATCCATAAAAGGAATGAACATGAAATTCACTAGACCAATGCACACACAAGTGCATCTAGTGAACACTAGGAAGGGGAAGAATACCCATCTTCCCCCTGAGATACTCAAAAGTATCCTTTCACAAAGGTTTTGTAAATATGTCTTCTATCTATTCCTTTGTAGGGACATACTCAAGATTCACTTCACCTTCCAACACTTTCTCTCTCAAGAAGTGATATCTGATAGATATATGATTTATTCTAGAATGGTGCACTGGATTCTTTGAAATGGTTATAGAATTGGTATTATCAAACAAGATTAAAATTGTCTCATTAAAAGCTACAACTATATCCTTCAAAGTCTATTTCATCCATAATACATGAGTAAAACATGGGGATGATACAATGTATTCTAATTCAACAATTGATAAAGTTACAGAATCCTACTTCTTGCTTGACCAAACAAATAACTGAGAGCCAAGAAAGTAAGCTCCACCACTGGTATTTCTTCGGTTATCCAAAAACCTCCCTAATATACATCAGTAAAAGAAGTCAATGTGAAATATGAACCTTTTGGATACCATAAACCAAGCTCTTGTATTCCTTTCAGATATGTAAAAATCCTTATTTCTGTCATAACATGTGACTCTTTCAATTCTTGCTGAAATATGGTTGCTAAACATATTGCATACTTGATATCTAGTATGGTAGTAGTCAAATATAATAATCCCCCAATCATTGATCTATACTTACTTTCATCTTCCTTAGGTGAAACATCCTCCTTAGTCAAATTACAAATGGGAACAATGGGAGTGCATACTGGTTTAGAATTCTCCAAGACAAACTTCTTAAACAATTCCTTGACATACTTGGAATGAGAAATGAAAATGCCTTTACTAATCTAATTTATTTACAATCCAAGAAATAAATTCAAGTCACCAATCATGGACATCTCAAATTCTTTTTGCATTTCCTCTACAATTTTTTGCATAATTCATCTTTTCCTTCAAAAATGATATCATCAGCCTACACAACAACAATCAGAATCTGATCTGAATAAATATTGTAGTACAAGTTATTCTTTGTAGAACTTATATGAAATCCTTGAATAATCAAATACTTGTCCAACCTTTTATACCAGGCTCTCAATGCCTGCTTCAAGCAATACACATCCTTCTTCAATCTGTATAATGCATCTAGTTCATTTTATGAACAAAACCCTTCTAGTTGCTCAATGTAAACTTATTCCTTCAATTCTCCATTTAAAAATGCTAACATGACATCCATCTGATAAACTTTGAAATATTTGTATGCTGAAAATGCAAAAAATATTTGGTTCACCTCCATTTGGGAAACAGGGGAAAAAGTCTCATCAAAATCAATTCCTTCAATCTGAGTGTAACCCTTGCATACTAACCTTTCTTTATTCCTTATTACCTTACCATTCTTATCTAGTTTGTTTTGGTAAACCTATTTTGTACCAATAACATTCTTATTAGTTGGTCTGGGTACAATTTCCAAGGTCTGATTCTTCTTAATTTGATTAATTTATTCCTTAATTCCCTTAACCCAATTCTGATCATTACATTCTTCTATTACAAGTGTGATTTATGTTGCACCAAAAGATCAACCTATCAATGCTCGATACAACAACTAGACCTATAGAATCCACATGAGGTAGTTGAGCCATGCCCAAAACCCAAGTGTTGCACTGCACAACACAAGGAGACCAAGGGTGCACACCTTGCAACAATCCCCCCAATGCAGGTGATGGGTTTGAACCTATGACCAAGCTCAAATAACACTTGTTACAAGTGCGATTGTCGTGGCACAAAAATATTGATCTATCAATGCCCAATACAACCAGTAGACTTATATAATCTACAAGAGGTAGTTAATCCATGTCACAAACCTGAGCATTGTACTGCACAACACAAGGAGACCAAGGCCACACACCTTGTAAAAACTTCATCTACAAATTTAGGTTCAACTTTCAAAAATAAACACAACTAAGCATGATCTTGTGTTGCCCTACTTTTAGTAACAACTCCTCTATTTTTATCACCAATAATTTGATTCTTAGAATGATGTTTCTATACATACCTTGGTTTCTTAGTTGTAGATGCAGGTATTTGTTCCGTTTCTTCCACTTCCTTCTTATCCTCTTTTCCTTTTTCCTCTATATCAGATTCATATTCAATATGCTTCTCAGGATTCTTATTAAAATCCTCATCAACCTTCATATTCGTACTTTGAACTATCTTATTTAGTCTCTTTTTGTAGCACTGATAAACCTTTCTCCTTGTAGAGTATCCCAAAAATATGGCTTCATCCACTCTACTGTCAAAATTGCCAAGATTGTCTTCATCTTTTCAAATTTAACATCTGCTTCCAAAGATTCTAAAATACTTAACTAAAGGTGCTCTTCTATGCCATAACTCATATGATATCTTTCCACACTTCTTCTGGTATAGAACTCCATTCAATGTATACAACAATATGTACTGCTTCTCTCCAGTATACTTTTAATAAACTTGCTTCTTTCAACATAGTCCTTACAACTTTCTAAATTGTTCAATTTAACCTTTCCAGTACACTATTTTGTTGTGGTGTTCTAGCTGCTGAAAACTATCTCTTAATACCATGTTTCTCACAAAAACTTTCAAACACATGATAAGTAAATTCTCCTCCTTTGTCAGATCTCAAACACTTAATCTTTCTACCACATTCATTCTCAACTCTAGCCTTAAATATCTTGAACTTCTCAAAAGATTTTGATTTTTCTCTTAGAAATGAAACCTAGTTCAACCTTGAATAATCATCAAATAATACTATGAAATATTTTTTACCTTGTAAATTTATTCTTTTGGTAGGACCACAAAGGTCGGTGTGCACTATATCCATTAAACTAGTAGATGAATGATCTTTTTCCTTGAATGTTTATCTGCTCTATTTTCCTTCCTAACATCCCTTAAAAATAACATTGTCTAGTTTGCATAATATAGGTAAATCTCTTACTGCACTTAATGAACTTATTCTTACAAAATTGTCAAAGTTGATGTGGTACATCCTTCAGTGCCAAAGCCAACTGTCATCAGTGCCAAAACTAACTGTCATTAGTATGAGATAGTAAAAAACATCCTTGTGAAGCACCTTCAAGCTGGTACATATTCATTCCTATCCTTTTTCCAACTACAATCAATTCTCTAGATCTCTTCCAAATCTCACATCCTTCATTCTTGAAAACAACATCATATCCATTTTCACACATTTGCCCGAAACTCAAGAGATTGTGACATAAACCCTTCACATAATAAACATTTTTAGTGTTATTCTTTCCATCAAAAGTAATAGAACCTCTACCAACAATATAAGATGCCTTATCATCACCAAATCTAACAGGACCACCATCATATTTTTCAAGTGATACAAACTTACTTTTATCTCTAGTCATATGATGAGAACAACCACTATCAATAAGCCATTATTATTGTTCCTTATAATATAAAAAGTAGTTTCAACATCATCATCAACTTCAACACAAATGTTAGAGATATCAATTTATGGTTTTTCATCTTCTTGGGCATAAAGCAACAATCTTATGCTTCTAACTCATCATCTAAGATACTATCCCCTTCATTTCAATAGTAAGCCTTCTTATTGTATTTCTTAAACTTCTGTTTAGGACTTTTCTCTAGACATCTAGTAGCCAAATGACCAATATTTCCACATCTATAACATTTAAGAGGTAACATACCTTTATACTTGCCAGTACCTTTCTTCAATCTTCTTGCAAAGTTTTCTTCAAACTCTTCTTGATGCATTCAAGGATGGTGGATCCAATGAAGGACAGTCCAAACCTTGCAACCAATAGAATTACACAGCGGAATACTCAACACAAAAGAAAACACCATAAATGTTTCAAGTAATTTGCATTAACATGCCCGATTGTAAGGCCTTTCGGGTTAGGGCCAATTACAAAATGAAACAAATCTGAAAGATCCACAACCAGATCCAATACAATCTCAGCTAGTTAAGCTCTGAAGACAATCAAAAGCTAATGGAAACCCTAAGGTAGATCTAAGCTTGAGCTTGCAAGACTCTAAGAAATCTCCTTGTTCCCAAGTATGCAAACCCCTAGCTCTGCTACAAGTGACTATCAAATTACAATCTGATCTGCAAGAACATCAAGAATTTTTCCACAACTTCGCTCTCAAGCTTCGCATCTAACTTCCAGATCTACTAAGTTGTTCTTCCCCAAAATTATGTCCTTAAACATCTACCCAAGCCCTCCTTAAATACTAATCATCAACCACAAGTCGACAAGATGAAACCCTTAACTCCCCAAAACAATAATAAAATGCCATACAAGTCGGCTTACAAATGTATACAAACATTTAATTTTGCATGTCGGCCCAAGCCAATGGCTACCAATAATTAATTCACCAAGTCGGCTCAACAAATCACACATAACTCTAGTTAGTAAGTCAGAACTACCGAGCAATAGTAAAATGACCGAGTAAGCCAGGCATCACTGAGAACCAGTGTCGACTAAGCACCATAGGCATGACTGAGCAACAATTTCACTGAGTGCCAGAGACTACCGAGTTCCTTCAGTGATCGAGCTTCCTTCAATGACCGAGACCGTCGGTCAAGGCTGCAATCGAGTAAAACCGGCCAAAACACAAACACTCCATGCAATTTTACCGAGGACACAGAATCCCCCTGCCTTAACCTTGGATGCCCCTGCATCACTTCTTCATCATCACCATGAGGATCTTCTTCTGATTTAGTTGCCTTGAATGCTATTTCAGATATGCTCTTCTCTTTTTTGAACTTATAGCTCAAATGTGGTCAAAGTGCCAAACAACTATTCTTTAGTAAACTTCTTTGGATCATAAATCTCCTTAATCAATGAGCTCTTGTCACTATAGCTATTTGATAATATCATCAAGATCTTTTTCATGAAATTTTCATCAATAATACCACCTCCTTGATTTTTGACTTCATTAACTATATTCTCAACTCTCTGAAATTAATTCATAATGTCTTCTCCTTCCTCCATTCTCAGATTCTCATAGTGACGTTTAGCTGTTAGTTTATTAATAACTTAACCCTATCATTTCTTTCATAAATCTATTTAAAATTTTCCCAAACTTCATAAGAAATCTTTAAACACATAACATTACCTAATGTTGGAAAGCTAGATGTGTTGTCATTGATGTCAAAATATGTTTCTCACATTGTTTGTATGTTTTCTCATACTAATTACACATCTATCATATAGTATGAATGTTTATTATGCATTTTTATCAGTAACAAAGAATGATCATATAAGTTGTGTAGCAATGTTACTAAAGATGAGGAGTTGTACACCCAATAGGTTTATGTAAATGTTGTATACATGATCTACACAAAATTTTAGATGTTGACATGATGATTTGAGTAAGTTATGATGTTTTAGAGGAAGATTGGTTATTTCATTGTTTGACAATGTAATAGGGTTGCAAAGTTTGAGTTCAGGCAAGGACATGTGATAAGATCTTTGGTCACATAGTTAGAAACATGTAAAGGACATTGCAATGTGTCTACCATTCAAAGGGTTTATGATTAGGATAATCTTCAAGGAAATTACAAGTGTTCCAATGGAGGATAATAGTATTCTAGTTGATGCGAAGGAAATAATTATTGGAAAATTTGTAAAGGGTAATGAATTTGTTTATTTGATTGATCTTAAATGATGCCTTAGGATGATATAGGATTATGTTCTTGATGTGTTGGTAGTATATATTGTTTACATTGATCAAGGGGACCAAGTTCAATGAGTTTGAAGAAATTTTTTTGTTCTAGGAAGATATGCTAAACAAAGATCATAAAATAACTTATTAGAGATCAACAAAATGTTTTAGGGTTGTGGTTACGATCTTGAGGTGTTTGTGATGGATCAAGGATATGTTTGGAAAGAATGAAGTGATCCTGATGGTTTATTTTTGTGCTATGAGTCACAACTTCAGCTCCAATTATTTCTTTCTATTTATATTTCTCCAAAATAGTACTACACAATCACAATTATGCTTGCAGAAGTTTGGTAGAGCTCTCTCGCATAAAATAAAGATGAAATTTACAATGAGGGCTCATTCCTTTTATAGGGAAAGAAATAAGAAAAAGGAGGAAAAAGTGGGAGCAACTCAACCACTTTGACCCGGTCTAACTAGGTGAGAAGAATTATTGGATTACATGTCATAAGAACATGTAATCAAATTTGCATGCAATTCATCTTCTCCAATCTACAAAGCATGAAAACTAAAGAAGAAAGATGAAGAAAGGGGAATTAATCCTTGAAATTATCAAGGAAAGCCTTGTACTTGGCATTACAATCATGAATAAGAGGAAGATCTAAAATCTTCATTATTTCTGAAATGGCTTCAATTCTGATTGCATTGTCACATGCTGATTTCACAACTGCATGGATATGTCCTTGGACAAGTCTGCACATTCCGAGCTTGGAGGTATTCTGAAAATTTGTTCAATAACATCAGGATCCAAGCTGAAAATCACCGTTCCATTTGCATCTTTGACCATTTTTCCCTCGGGATTGAAATGACGTGCATATTCAAAGACAAATTCGGGCTCAAGGCAACTATAGGGAAAGTAGAAATCAAGTGGATGTTACTCCTCTTGATGCGTCGTAGCTCCTTATTGGCAGGTTCTTCAAGTCTTTGCAAGAAATTGGCCATATCAATATTCCCTATCCTTGTATCTGTAACTTGATCCAAAGATGATGAAACAAGTGAAGGTGTAGAATGAGCCAGCTCTTTATCATACTGATATTTCATCTTTTCTTTAGCTTTGGTCGGTGTTGACATATCCTGTGTTGCAACATGGAAATCCCAAAGGGTAAATACATCATCTGAAGAGATTGAATCCATGAGAGGATTATGCTTTGGTTTGCAATGATGGATCTATGAAGAACAAGGTATTCAGAGTATTGATTAGATACTTAATGAACACACATTTTGGCTGGAAATGAAAAGAATGGCATATGTATATGGATGAAAAGGAGTGAAAATGGACTTGTGAAGATGCATTGCATGAGGGTCTTTATTTGTGTGGCCAAGAATGCAAGTTGGAAGTGCATGGGAATATGTAAATGGTAATTTTGGCATTAAAAGAATGACCTTTTTACCAAAAATGGACTCTTGAAGGATGATCACATGTAATGAAAGATGACATGTTTTCACATGTAATGGACTTAGGGGATGTAACTACATGTATTGGTGAATGAAGGATGAATTAGCATGAATGGATGCACTTGCATTCTTGAAGAAATGTCTTCATCTTTCATCAAAAATAACAAACAAGCAAGCAAAAAAGAAAGAAAAACACAAACACATACCTCTTGCTATTTGACCCAAACATGTTTAAAAACTCCACATGCAATTTCGTTTTTGAGTAAAAGATGATTTTATACATTGTAAAATGGAGGATTTAATCTTATTTAAACATAAAAATGCACAACACATGGGTTTCATTTGAACAAATGGAAACAAATGAGTCATAGAATGCATCATAATAGGAAAAATAAGATAAAAATCAAAACAAAAACCATTACAAATACTTACTTGGAAGCCAATGAGAGAAAAATGGAAGGAAGAGAAGTTGTAATAGCTTTGCCTTCTCCAAAAATGGGTGGCATTTTTACATGTAATGGAGGAAAAACGGTCTCTCAAAATGCAAATGCATGGATTTTTTGAACATGAATGATCACTTCCAGCCAAAACGGATTTAAAATATGCATTTACATGTGCTATTTGACATGTTTTCAACTTGAAAAAGACTTAGCAAATAAAAACGCAGCCTCTACATGTCTTTGCACATCAAGTTTTTGGGACAAAAATGATGCCCTAGACCAAAAACATTTTTAAATAATGCATACACAACCACGTTTTTGGAAGAATATGAATTTTTTTTTATCAAAAACGAGTTTGAATGTGGCACTTACAAGGAAAAATGAGTTTGTAAGAGGCATGTACAACCACATTTTTGAAAGAATATGGGTCTTTTTTTATATAAAAAATGGGTTCTAAATAAGTGATTACATGCCACATTTTTGCATGAAATGGGAGCCTCTATCAAAAATGTGTTTAAACAATGCATATACAGCCCACGTTTTTGAAGAATATGGGAGTTTTAGACCAAAAACGGGTTCAAACAATGCATATACATGTTTTATAAAATGTCTTTGGATGGGTAGACCAAAAATGCACTCTTAGAGAGTGATTACATGCTTTATTTTTTATGCTTCATACTCAAAACACGTCCAGCAAGTAAAAACCACTCTTAGAGTGCAAATGCATGTTTTATTTTGAGTCAAAAACTCACTTTAAAGCCAAAAACGGGTTTATAACATGGTATTACATGTTTTATTTTTCAAAGACTTTTAAATGGTTAAATTTTTTGCATAGGAAGTGGACTCTCCAGATGCATTTACATGCTTTAAAATGAATGCATTTGGAAGGAAGAGTCTTTTACATGTAAAGCTCACTCTCCGGTTGCATATACATGTTGTAAGACATTTACATGTAAATGCATGTTTTATTATTTCAACTTGACATGTAGAGGGAACCTTTTAATGCATTTACATGTAAAGAAGAAAATAATAAAACATGTAGTTGCTTTACACATTTAAGTGATTCTTTTAAGCACAAGTTTATTTAAAATGCTAAGTAAAATATTAATTTTAAAGTTTAAAATAACTATTAACACAAAATATAAGTAATATTATGTGCAAATGTTTATTTTATAAAGTAATATCAACCCATATGTTATTAAAACATAAAGTAAAACTTTAACATTTAAATAAAATGATAAAGTTATATAGTCACTTAAGTGAAAAATTAAAAAACAACTCAACTTAAAAATATATCATAAAGTGCACTTTAATCACTTTAGTAAAAAATTTAAGTGATAAAGTAACTTAAAAACATAACATAAAGTGATTAAAATGTTATATTTTTCAAAAAGTGCAACTCAACTATTGAAAATAATATCAATTTTTAAAATATGCAGTTGAGTTTGGAGAGTCCACTTTTTGGGCACTTAAGTGACCATATCTTTTGATTGAAAGGTTTGATTAACCTCTACGATAGATCGAATCAAAAGGAAAACCAAAAGCAAGAGATTGGACAAAACAAAAAGACCAAAAAAAAAAAAAAAAAACACTCAAAAGCACACCAAAGGACGCCGAAGGACTCAAAAATCAAGTATAGGAAGACAAATTGAAAAAATGAAAAAGACTTGACGAAAACCTTCAACATAAAGATTCACTAATAAAATTGAGATCAACTGATCAATCATTATTGGCTAGTTGAATAGTGAAACAAACATAGAGAAACGTGAAACTAAGCTTAAAAGTTTTGTACTGTTACCTACATTTTGTGATGACAAAATGCAGGACAACAACTGGCTTTGTCTAGGGAATGTTACTCGTTTGTTCTTGGAAACAAAGAGTGAGATAGAATCCAGTTCTCTAAGTGCCTTTATCCACTCCATTGGGTAATAGAGTCAGGTGACCTCTAAAAATCTAAAAACTAAAGAAAAATCTACGACACAAAGAAAACTTATGTACAAGGGGTACTTATCTAATAATCACTGGAAGTAATGTTTCAGATATTGCCCACTATGTGGCAATGGCATTGGTGTTCCATCTCGGTATGCAAGCCAAAAACTATTTTCTCCTGCAAGCTGATGAATTGTGAAAGGACCTCACCACAAAGAGTCAAACTTGCCATGCAATCCTTTCCGTTCTCGCCTTTTATCCCAGAGGAAAACAAGATCGCCAATTTGGAATTCTCTGTATTTGGCCTTCTTATCAAACAGGATCTTAACTTGCTGCTGGTGAGCACCAAGTCGATCCACCACCTCTTTCCTTTGTTCCTCCAATTGCTGAAGAAACATAATCTGCTTATCCACCGAGTCTGAATAAGTTTCATCTTCAATGGCTTGCATCAACTTGAGAGCGGGAAGCTCTAAAGTTATCAAAATCTTAGCATTGATCCCTTATAGCAACTGAAATGGGGACATTCCAATTGCTCATTTTGGAGTAATCCTATCAGCCCACAAAGTATCGAACAACACTTTGTGCCATGTTCTCTGATTTGTTTCCACCAGCTTCTTTATGATGGTCACCAAATTCTTGTTGCTGGATTCGGCTTGACCATTACCTTGTGGGTAATAATCTGAAGCATGAGCTAGAGTAATCCCATGAGTGTAACAGAAATCAGTAACCTCTTTGGATGAGAAAGTGGTTTCATTATCTGCGATAATCTTGTTGGGAACACCAAAACGAGAGATGATGTTCTGCTTCAAGAAGTCACAAATAACTTCTAACATGGAATTCTTCATAGGAATTGCTTCTACCCACTTGGTGAAATAATTTGTTGTTGCTAGGATGTATGAATGACCCCTGCTGGAAGATGGATTGATAGTACCAATAAAATCAATTCCCCATTGATGAAATGGTTCTTCAATTACTACTAGCTTCAAAGGAAGAGCACCAAGATTTTGCCTTCCTATGAACTGTTGACACGGTTCACATTTTTTCACCCATTGATAAGCATCTTGAAAAAGAGTGGGCCAATAGTATTGGGCTCTCATAATTTTATGTGTAGTGACAGGGGCCGAGAAATGTCCTCTACATGCTTGGTTGCAGAAGGAATCGAGAATCTGTACTTGTTGGCTCTTGTCAACACATCAGAGGAAAGTTCCATCCATCCCATGTTTGTAAAGACCATTTTCCCACAAGATGCAACCAAGAGCTTTCATCTTGAGAGTCCTCCGCTCCTTATGAATTAAATGGGAAGGACATTCTCCATAACTCAAGTAATGAGCCATATTAGAGAACCAGTCATCTATAGTGCTTACAAAAAGAATAGTAGGAAGAGATTGGGAATTCTCATTCTCTATTTGTAATGGTACATTCTCATCCATAAGCTGACAAAGACCCTTACCTCAGACTAATTTGGTAGGTCTAATCTCCATGTTATATTCCTAGATCTTGGCAATCCAGTTGCCTTGCTTGGTACCAAAATCTTGTTGTGTCAAAATAGTCTTGACAGTAGTATTTGGAACTAAGGCTATGACATGAGAATTCAGAATGTAGAACCTGAAATGCTCTACTACTTTGACAACAACATAAGCATGCTTCTCCATCTGAGTATATTTCAATTCATGAGTCTTCAAAGGACAACTCATGAATGAAATGGGTGATGCAATTTCTTCATCATTTTTCTGCATTAGGATAGCAGAAAGAGTATGCTCTGAAGCATAACTATACATGATGAAACTTTTTGTGTAATCAGGACAAACAAGCACTGGCGCATGTGATATAGCATCCTTGATTTTTGCAAATGTTGTCTTTCCTTCGTGATTCCAGTGAAATGCATCCTTTCCTTTCATCATATCAATGATATGATGAGTCTTTTCAGCAAAATCCGGCACAAATCTTCTTAAGAAGTTTGGTAGAGCTCTCTTGCATAAAATAAAGATGAAATTTACAATGAGGGCTCATTCCTTTTATAGGGAAAGAAATGAGAAAAAGGAGGAAAAAGTGGGAGCAACTCAACCACTTTGACCCGGTCTAACTAGGTGAGAAGAATTATTGGATTATATGTCATAAGAACATGTAATCGAATTTACATGTAATTGCATTGCATGCAATTCATCTTCTCCAATCTACAAAGCATGAAAACTAAAGAAGAAAGATGAAGAAAGGGGAATTAATCCTTGAAATTATCAAGGAAAGCCTTGTACTTGGCATTACAATCATGAATAAGAGGAAGATCTGAAATCTTCATTTTTTCTAAAATGGCTTCAATTTTGATTGCATTGTCACATGTTGATTTCACAACTGCATGGATATGTCCTTGGACAAGTCTGCACATTCTAGGCTTAGAGGTATTCTAAAAATTTGTTCAATAACATCAGGATCCAAGATGAAAATCACCATTCCATTTGCATCTTTGACTGTTTTTCCCTTGGGATTGAAATGACGTGCACATTCAAAGACAAATTCAGGCTCCAAGGCAGCTATAGGGAAAGTAGAAATAGAGTGGATGTTACTCCTCTTGATGCGTCGTAACTCCTTATTGACAGGTTCTTCAAGTCTTTGCAAGAAATTGGCCATATCAATATTCCCTATCCTTGTATCTGTAACTTGATCCAAAGATGATGAAACAAGTGAAGGTGTAGAATGATCCAACTCTTTATCATACTGATATTTCATCTTTTCTTTAGCTTTGGTCAATGTTGACATATCCTGTGCTGTAACATGGAAATCCCAAAGGGTAAATACATCATCTGAAGAGATTGAATCCATGAGAGGATTATGCTTTGGTTTGCAATGATGGATCTCTGAAGAACAAGGTATTCGAAGTATTGATTAGATACTCAATGAACACACATGTTGGCTAGAAATGAAAAGAATGGCATATGTATATGGATGAAAAGGAGTGAAAATGGACTTGTGAAGATTCATTGCATGAGGGTCTTTATTTGTGTGGCCAAGAATGCAAGTTGGAAGTGCATGAGAATATGTAAATGGTAATTTTGGCATTAAAAGAGTGACCTTTTTACCAAAAATGGACTCTTGAAGGATGATTACATGTAATGAAAGATGACATGTTTTCACATGTAATGGACTTAGGGGATGTAACTACATGTATTGGTGAATGAAGGATGAATTAGCATGAATGGATGCACTTGCATTCTTGAAGAAATGTCTTCATCTTTCATCAAAAACAACAAACAAGCAAGCAAAAAAGAAAGAAAAACACAAACACATACCTCTTGCTATTGACCCAAACATGTTTAAAAACTCCACATGCAATTTCATTTTTGAGTAAAAGATGATTTTATGCATTGTAAAATGGAGGATTTAATCTTATTTAAACATAAAAATGCACAACACATGGGTTTCATTTGAACAAATGGAAACAAATGAGCCATAGAATGCATCATAATAGGAAAAATAAGATAAAAATCAAAACAAAAACCATTACAAATACTTACTTGGAAGCTAATGAGAGAAAAATGGAAGGAAGAGAAGTTGTAATAGATTTTCCTTCTCTAAAAATGGGTTCTAGAGATGTGTTTGCATCCAACCACTCCAAATATTTGACTATTTCCAAGACTCAAAATATGTTGGGCATTTTTACATGTAATGGAGGAAAAACAGGCTCTCAAAATGCAAATGCATGGAATTTTTGAACAAGAATGATCACTTCCAGCCAAAATGGATTTAAAACATGCATTTACATGTGCTATTTGACATGTTTTTAGCTTGAAAAAGACTCAGCAAATAAAAATGCAGCCTCTACATGTCTTTGCACATCACGTTTTTGGGACAAAAATGATGCCCTAGACTAAAAACATTTTTCAATAATGCATCACTTAAGTCAAAAATTTAAGTGATAAAGTAACTTAAAAACATAACATAAAGTGATTAAAATGTTATATTTTTCAAAAAGTGCAACTCAACTATTGAAAATAACATCAATTTTTTAAATATGTAGTTGAGCTTGGAGAGTCCACTTTTTGGGCACTTAAATGACTATATCTTTTGACTGAAAGGTCCGATTAACCTCTATGATAGATCGAATCAAAAGGAAAACCGAAAGCAAGAGATTGGAAAAAATAAAAAGAACAAAACACAAACAAAAACACACTCAAAAGCACACCAAAGGATGCCGAAGGACTCAAAAAATCAAGTATAGGAAGACAAACTAAAAAAATGAAAAAGACTTGACGAAAACCTTCAAAATAAAGATTCGCTAATAAAATTGAGATCAATTGATCAATCATTATTGGCTAGTTGAATAGTGAAACAAACATAGAGAAACACGAAACTAAGCTTAAAAGTTTCGTACTGTTACCTACATTTTGTGATGACAAAATGCAGGACAACAGGTATCACCCCACATCGTGGTTTTCAGTCTATTTGAGTTTTCACAATATAAATATTTATTTTATGTGGTATTTGATGCTTATTGTTTTATGTTTACATGTTTTTTTCTATGCATATCAGTAAGAAAGCATAAGTAAATAAGGGTTTTCTACTTTAAGGGTTTTAAGGTATTTTGAGTTTGTGTTTTGGAAGCAACTGATTCACCCCCCTCTCAGTTGCCTTCTATTTCCAACAATTGGTATCAAAGCCTATTCCCTTGAAGAATCCTAACAGCTTGAGGGAGATCCAAAAATAGCAGCGAATGGAAAGGACAAGAAGATATCAAAGATGAGTAAACTACTCCAAAACAAATTGACTTCATATGACAAGGAGATCAAAAAATCATGAAGGAGATTGAAGAAGAATAAATAGAGATAAAGAAGTTGGAAGCAATGATAGTTAAATGTGCACCTAAGGGCTCTCTTGTGACTTTAGAAAGTGGATCTGATATCACTATAAATTATGATGATAAGGTAATTGATGATGAATCTGAAAACCCCAAGTCTACAGATTCTCTGACTAATATTTATTTTGATATCGTTGAGGATGAAGGTATCCAATATGATGATATCAAACCCTTTAGTTCTCTAGTTTCTATTAAAGGTAATGATTCAGAGTCTGAAGATGTTGAAATCTCTAGACCCACTAATGATGTTGAAATGAAAGCTTTATCTTTTCAGGCTGTGAAGCAAGACAAATGGGTAATTGATAGTGGGTGATATCACCACATGATTGGTGATAGAAGTAAATTTTTAAGTTATGGATAGTATGATGGTGGTGAAGTGAAATGAGGAGACAACTTTGGTGGTTAGATAAAAGGTAGAGGTTTAATTAATTTGGATGGAAATAACAACACTGATGATGTCTTATTTGTAGAAGGATCAAAGCATAATATTTTAAGTGTTGGTCAAATGATGGATAAGGGCTATGGATTTAATTTCAAGGATGATATGTGCAATATTTTAAACTCTTATGGAAAGGATATTTCCATTGGATCCAAAGCAATAGGTAACCTATTTCTTTTGAATGGTGGACAAAGGACTTGTTTGATTGCTCAAATAGATGAAAGATGGTTATGACATAAAAGATTATGTCATGTAAATTTTGATAACATAGTGGCTATAAGTTCTTCTTCTATTGTTAGAGATTTTAGCTTAATAAAGAGTCACACTAATATATTTTGCAAGAAATGTCATTTGGTTAAGAAAAATAGATCTACCTTTCACTCAAAAAGAGAGAACTCCAATGGATTTCTTGATCTTGTTCATACTGATTTATGTGTACCCACTAAGACAAGAAGTATGGAAGGTGAAAGATAATTCATGTTATTGATAGATGATAGTCCTAAGATGGTATGGGTAACCTTCTTAATAAAAAATGAATTCTTTAATAGGTTCAAAGCCTTCAAAGCCTTGGTTGAAAATGAGACAGGTGTAAATATCAAAAGAATGAGATTAGACAAAGGTGGATAATTCATATCAAATGAGTCCAACAAAGATCCTTTTCCTTTAACCATGCAAGGTGTATCATTACCCATTTTTACTGATCCTCCATTATAGCTCTCAAGATGATCAAACTTATCTTCATCACCAGTCATGTGATGTGTACAACCACTATCAATGATCCAAGTATCATTTTTACTTACTTTAGAAATGAGTGTTGTTTCTACATACCTCTCTTCTTCTTCAGAGTCATCTTTCATTGCAACAAACACTACCTCAACATCATTATCAATGTCGATGTTGGTGTTCTGATCTTCAACCACATAACATGCCTTTTTGCCCTTATCTCAGTTATTTCTATTGTAGTATCGGTAACCTTTGTTGTTTCTTCTTCCATATCTTCCATCACTAGATTGGTCTTGGTCTTTATCTTCATCTTTCATGTTCAGGCATCTTGCAACAATATGGCCAACTTCTTTACAGTTAAAAAAAGCTAAAGGAAATTCTCCCTTACATCTACCTTTACCTTTAGGTAGTCTTTGGGCCATAAGAGCTTCAAGTTCATCAAGCTCATCATCAGTATTACTTTCACTTTCATTCCTTATATTATGTCTACTGCTAGATTTACCGATCTTCAGAGAAGACATAAAAGAAGACTCAACAAGCGGTACAACACTATTATCAAAATTGTTCAGTTCAAAAGTTGTTAACTTACCAATTAGACTATCAAGAGTAAGAGTGCTACCAGGTGCAAACCTCATTTCATGTATAGAAGATATTCTGATTGCATATGTAGGCAACAAGGTTCTTAGAATCTTACTTACCATTGTATCTTCATCAATGACACCACCAGATCCTCGGATAGCATTGACTACCTCTTTGATTCAGTTTGTATATTGTACTAGGTTTTTTCCTTCCTTAATTTTCATATCATCAAACCTGCCTCTTAAGCTTTCAACTCTGGCTCTCTTCACATTTGCATCACCACCATAGACTTGAGAAATTTTTTCCCACATTTTCTTTGCAGTAGTGCATGTCTTAACATCCTCAAATTCAACATCATATAGAGTAGCAACAATCTCTATCATAGTAAAGTTGTGTTCTTTTCGGTTCCTCAACTAATCAAAAGTTAAAGGTCCATTCGGTGGTTGAATGTAGCCATTGTCTAGTAAGGTTAAGGCAGAATCACCAATTCCATATATGTGAAGTCTCATCCGACTTTTCCATATAGTAAAGTTGTCCTTATTCAACTTCAACACTTCCCTCTTATACATCTTGTAATCTTTCTATTGAAGTCCTTAAAACTTTGTTCCAAGAAACCAATGTGCTCTGATACCAATTGTTAGAATAACTGAGATGGGGGGTGAATCAGTTAGATCAGTTATCCTATAGTCCCAAATACAAAGATGTAACACACAAAACAATTTCAATAAATTTTGCAGCTCGGTAACATAAACTATTAAATTGTCTGTCCCTTTTATCGATTACTAGTTAATTAACTCACTGTGATTACTGACCAAATCAAATATGCAGTATGTAAAGTATGACAATAGAACAGTCATCACATAAACACATAACACAATGATTTAACGTGGAAACCCTACAAGGGAAAAACCACCTGGGACCGGTAACCCAAAATAATTTTCACTCTTCTAAAGTGAGCTCGGTGAAGAGCCAACCCTGTTAAAGGTTAGAAACACACTGTTAGGTGTGACCTTGTTAGAGGATTTAAGACTAACAGTTAACTTTCAACCAGCATTCACTATGGGGTCAATAAGATAACAATGTACATTCCTTGAATGACATAGGGGCATAACATAAGATGGTTAAGTCCACTCGATTAGGAGATTTTCTGTATCAATGTTTAAACTAAAATAGTAATTGATCTAATTACAATACAACTCAATTTGTAGATGTTCATATCTAATATAAGCCCATACAAATCCTCTGATCAATATTTTATTTCACTTCCTTAACTTACTTTCACTCGGTAATAGCTCTTTGACAATTGGTATTGTTCTACAGTTTGGTTCTCCTTCAACCAGTTTGATCAAGCATGCATGAAACTGTATTCACGTGAAATATATGTAGTGTTCTTTCTTCCGGCATAGTTTCAATAATGAAACTCATATCTCTTATATAGACAGATAAACCATTTTCATATCAACCATCAGATTTTTCTACTTATCCTTCTTCGTTGATTTTGCCTCTTAAACCTTCCTCGACAGTTATTTCAATAACACGTTTCAATTCCATCCTTTAGATCTTCTCAGAATTTTGTTAGCCGTGGATCTCATAAAAAACTTTATCCTCCATCTCGAAATCATAACAATTTCCAGCTCATCATTTTCTGTTGGCTAAACTAAGCATTTAATAATTTCATCCATACTCGGTTAACAAAGAAATGCGTTGACGAATACAAGCTCGGTTAATACTATCACTTGGTATACACTACACTGGCTCGGTGTATACTGAAGTGCTTCATTTACCGACCACATTGCCTTGTACAATTTTTCTTCCTTCTTCATAATATATTAATGCAACATAATCAAGTCAACAATATGAAATCATAGACTCATCAATAAGTTACCCAAAGTATTCCTTATCCTCATCTGTCATATCCATCTTTCTCCATGTAGATATCTCAGTTCTTCACCTTTTCTCTCTTTTACAGATGTTTAGATGTTTCTAACTAACATGATAAGTACTATCAAAACTAGTTGACATCAATGACAAGATAATGACTGATTTAATTATCTTACATGTCATTTTAGTAACTCGGTGATCTCTAATCATTGATCTTCAAGTTGTTCAAGTATTCAATTAGTTGTAGTTCATCAATTGATTCTCAGCTAGCTATATAGAAACTGACATTCATCCACATCAACTAGGAAATAATTGAATTGAATAATAGATTTTATCCATCACATAGAAAAGATACAACCAAAATATAAACACATAGATTTATATTACTTTCAGATAATTAAAAATACTTTCATTCACTAGATAAAAGATTCCCCAGTTCATCTTCAAAATATATTAGAGCATATATACTATATCACTAACAAAGTTTCAAAAGCCAAAATTATGAACCCTTAACATCGATTCATTCTAGAATTTATACCAAAGTTTTAACCATAATTAATTAAAAAACTACCTTTGGTTGCACAAGAACCCCATGTCAAATAAACCAGTTATAATAACAAAAACAAGATAACTACTAGATAAACATCCCTAGTTTTTAGAAAAAGTCTTTTAAAAGTAGGAAAAACTATAACTAAAATGCATGTGGTGACTTTTTGTTAGCACCTCCTCCAAGTTCTACTGCCACACTTTGCTCCACTTTCCATTCCTTGTAGGCATTTGTAATTTGCAAAGTGAAGGAGGGGTTCATGGTCTTGATAGAGGACATCCTCTATTTCTAGGCATCTTTCTCCCATTTCATTTCCCCAAGCCTATGCACATGTGTCAGTAACTATTCATCGAGCAGGAAGAGAATAGACTCAATCTATGCCAACTTTGAGAAGTGTTCCACTATAGGGGTCTTTTCCTTCTTCACCTCACTAGTTTCTTTCTTGAATTATCTGACCACCACATCCATGCCATGATCCACGATGCCATCATTCCAAACATATGTAACATTGATACACTTCATATCAATGTCCATACGCTTAGCCAAGTCTAGCAACTCCTTCATCTTCATATAGTCCTGGCATCAAAATTTAGTTATAGAGTTCCTCTAGTCTATCTCTTTCTTGCAAATGGCTAACTAACCTTTATCTACATCCTTAAGGGGTTTCTCTGATAATAATTTTTTTACCCCATATCTTTGATCTTCACGAATTCATAGAGAAACCTTAGTCCATTTCTCTTCATTTTCCCAAGCTAACACTCATGTTTGGATTTCATTGAGTATCTCCGTGAGTTCATTGTAGACAACCCTAGAATCAAGAATGCATTTCTCACCATCTTTGATTATATCATTAAACGATTCATCAAATACATCAGCTAACACTTTGCTTCATTGTATTTGGTTGAGTATCTTCTAATTATCAGTGGAATTTGGGTCAAAGGATTATGGTGCCTAGGAGATTGGATGAGGGCTTGATCTATTTATGGCATCAATGTAGGTGGCCAAGGCTCTGATTGTTTTCTTCATTTATTTCTTTTCTTTACTATCCTTCTAGGACCTAGTCAACATCTTCTTAGCATAAATTTCAAAGTGATGGTTGTCTGTTGCTCTATTAGTAGTGCCAAGATCAATTTTCTCTACTGTGAAGTCATCAATAAAAGGATCTTCAACTTCTTCTTTCATATTTAGATTAGCCACCTCATCTATCCAATTTCCTATCTTCAAGCCAACATCAAATCTAGATGTAGTCTTTAATTTCTTGGGTTTTGATTCCTTACTAGCACACTTTCTCACCATATCACCAATTGGAATTGACATAGGGACTATATTCATGTTCTTATTAATACTGGAGGTTAACCAAGTGGGAGTAACTTCAACTAATTCTTTGGTAGTATTAGGCTTAGTATGGGTAGTATTAACCATGCCCATTGCATCTAAGTTCAAAGGGGTGTTCATGGGATCCATGGGCTGAGGGTTTTGTTCCTATTCTTCTCTACTTTCTTCCCTTAAATCCAAGTCTATCACTACTTCAACTCCCAATCCTTTCTTCCTGTATGGTTTTGAATTTGAGCTAGCTACCCAAGCAAGGGTCTTCACAGTAATAGGACTTGTTGGTTCTTTGTTTATCAAGGACCACTTTTATTTCTACTTGGTCTTACCTGCATCACAAGATTTAACATTAGCATCAAAAGATATAGTCAACTAAGGAGATTTGGATTTCTCTGTGGGACTTGATCTTCTAAAACCTCTGCTTCCTTTCAATTTATTCTGTTTAAGACAAAACTTGATTCTCCACATGACACCAAATGTCTTTGTATCAATATCATATTTTTCATCTTCATCCCAATTAAATTCTAGGAGGGGATGGTTCTTTATTTATTCAAACTTGGGATCAATTAATTCTTCATCATTGTTCTGTATGTGGGAAAAATACAACTCTAACTCTATGGTTTGTATCTATTGCAAGTTGAACCTTCTATGATGTCTCCTTCTAACATCAAATTCATCCATGCAATCATCCCAATAGTCTTCTAGGTGACTCATAGGCTAAAATTGATCACCGAGGTTCAAGTGTTGGTAGGCGTATCCCTTATTATCAAAGCCTTGCCTAGATTTATAATACTTGAAATTAAACCTATTCAAATCATATCCAATACTCATAGCATATGAGAAAGTTTTTCAAGAATAAAGTCCTAGCTCCAAAGGGAAAGGAGTATCATCTTCTTAAGGAAGGTACTTCTTGACCACCACTATTAGTTTCTTGTAGACTTTTGCTAAAATAAAACTATCGATAACACACCTCATCAACTTGGTAGGTTTTCCTTCATACCTCCTACATGGACATAGATGAAATATGAGAATTGAATATAATAACTTCCATAAACACTGATGAACTACTTTTCTTCATCTGTAATCCTTTTGGCTACCATGCATGTGATCTCAAACAAAAATCTCCCCATGAAGACATCATTCAGTCTTCTATAGTCTTCCACAGATCCATATTTTTGTATCAATGGACCTAAATTCACATATACTAATTCCCTGAGACCACAACTTATGAGGTATACCTACATATTCCTTGGTATGAGAAAGATAATAAATCAAGTAGGATGACATGTAAAAGTATCTTGAACTAAGATGAGCTAAATTTAGTTGTTCTTCCATGACCTCAATGATCACTTCCTTCCAATCAATCTATTTCTTTCCTTCTAGAATTATTTGTATAAAGAAATACATCCACCCTGAGAAAAGTTTGGCACAACTTGACCCTTAACCCTATGCAACAATACTACCAAGTCCCGTACATAAGGTTTCATGTGGTCAATAGTGAGCGGTCTCAATAGTTTGGAATCTCCCTTTTGGAATTTAAGAAACTCGCTAAGGGCTATGGTGTTTTTGTAGGAAGATTCCTATTTTTCATATTTATTAGCAGACAGGATAGGGTAGAAATCTGAATATACCTCTTTCTATGGAATTTTCAAAATGGAGATGATTGTTTCCCCGTTAATGGAAAACAATATTTCCCTATCATCTTTGCGGATACATTGATGCCTTGCGTCATATCTGTTGACACATTCCCTTATCAATTCTAGATATGCAACTGCTACATGGCAGCCTCTATGAGACTACTTTCAACAATTTCATTGGTAAAAGGTTCATTTGGTGAATTCCAAGTCTCATTTTGAATTCCTCTATAATAAAATTGGCCACGGAAGTATCTCTGTATATCAGGGATTGACAAACTAAATCTTTGGCATTATAAAAAATAAAAAATGTTGACCTCATTTTACTTGTTCTACCTCAATTAATAAAAGAGGAATGCAAATTTAAATTGGAATTCATCAATAGGGAAAGGTTTTGGGACTTACCTTGTCAATTGAACACACTGCAATGCTTTGACATGATAAATCAGAAAGACTTCCTATGCTCTTCTACTTGCCATTTTCTAAGTGAGAAGATAAATTCTCTAAGGCTTATTTTAAAAAAATTTACCTCATGCCAAATCTTGAAAGATTTAATTTCCAAATCTATTTCTCATGTGGAGTAAGGGCGGTATGGCCTTTGGGAGTGTAAATATTAATTACTTATCACATTTCTATGTAGCCTTATTTAATCATGATTGCTTCCCCTTTTAATAGCTCATTTTTCCATAATTGTCTTTGAGATCACACATATGTCCCATCAAATCATGTCCATCCCATCACCTCAACATTTAAATTCTCCTTTCAGGTATAATTACACATCATCAATACTCCCTTCAACATTCTTGAACTTGGTGGAACATGGTTCATCTTGGTTCAATCTTGCCAAAGTGTGTGCAAACCTAAGATCATGCTACATAATGGATAACTGACGTGAGGCTTACAAATTAATTTGACTAGTTTGAATTGAGTAATAAGAGAAAAAAATAGAATCCGATGAATTGGAGTAAACCATAAGGAAAACTGGTTCAAAGGGTTCAGGGGCGTATGAAGCGGTTCAAGATGTATGCTGACAGACTATTTGAAAGAGGGAGCGAGTAAATGGTTGAAATGGGATGAACCTTGGAAACATTTTAAATTCTTTCAACTCAGTTCAACCGGGTTCAATGACTTTATTAATTTGTCACTTTTACTTAGAATATTTTAAGGATCAAGAAAATTAGACCGGAAGAAGCTGAAAAAGAATAGGGTAAATCAAAAGGGGGCCAACGGTTACATAAAAAGAGAGGAAGATATATGGAAGTTTGATGCAAAGAGTGACCAAGGTATATTCCTTGGATACTCTACTAAAAGAAAATCCTACAAGTCCTATAAAAATATATTAAGAAAACTGATAGAGAGAACGAATGTTAAGGTAGAAGAAAGTCTTGAGAATAAGTTAAAATGCAACCAGAGTGAGTATTAGGAGGATAGAAAATATCAAGGGAAGTTATAGCTTGTACAAACTATCAATCCAAATATATCAAAGAATATAGAAGAAGAGGCATACACAAGTGGAGAGGATGAACAAGCCAAGGAACCTGAGACAAGACTAAAAGCTCCAAGATATGTGAGACTAAACCATAATGAAGGACAAATCATTGGCAACATGAACAAATGAGTACAAACAAGAAGATGAGTTGTACAAAATTAGGTATGCTTGATGTCACATACTAAGCCTAATAATGTTGAAGACGCATGTCAAGATGATCATTGGATTGAATCTATGGAGGAAGGGCTATCAAATATTGAGAAAAATGACACATGGACTCTTTTCCCAAGACCTAAAGAAAAGAATGTCATTGGAACCAAATAGGCTTTTAGGAACAAGATAAATGAAGAAGGAGAAGTAGTGAGAAGTAAATAAAGGCCTGTATAAAAAGGTTACTCATAGATAGAAGAGATTGATTATGATGAAATATTTGCACTAGTAAAAAGGATGCAAGAAGTTAGATTATTCCTTGCATATGAATATCATACTATTTTTAGAGTGTATCAAATGAATGTCAAATTAGTATTCCTATATGGTGAATTATATGAAGAAGTGTACATAGAAAAACCAGATGGTTTTAGTCTAAGGAAAGAACCAAATATGGTATGTTCGTAGAAGAAAACACTGTATGGACTAAAGCAAGTTCCTAGAGCATGGTATTCTAGATTGGACAAATACCTACTAAAACTTGGATACAACAAAGGTACTATAGATAGTAATTATCACTTCAAGATTGATAACAAGAATATTCTTACTATTGAGGTCTTTGTTGATAATATTATCTTTGGAGGAGATAATAGGATGAGTAAAGAATTTGCATTAGAAACACACAAGGAATTTGAAATGTCAATGATAGGTGAGATGCATTTTTTCTTGGGATTACAAGTCACAAGATCAGATAAAGGAATTTTTATGACTCAAGCCAACTATATGAGAGAGTTGCTAATAAATTTTGGATTGGATAATTCAAAAACGGTAGCTACACCTATGGAAAAGGGATAAAAACTATCAAGAGAGGATGAGTCTCCTAAGGAAAATGATTCAAGATATAGATCAATTGTTGGAGGACTACTACATTTAACTCATACAAGATCTAATTATGAATGCATGATGTCTTGTTGTAATATTTCAAGATGATCCAAGACATAATCATAAGGTGGCAGTGAAAATGATATTTAGATATCTGAAAGGAACAATAGAATTTGGCTTATGGTATCCTAAGGATAATAATTTTATTTTTCATGTTTATATAGATGCTAATTGGGTTGGAGATGTTGATTACAAAAAAATCACAAGTGGTGGTGCATTCTTTTTGGGAAGAAGCAAAACTCAATCTTCGTGTCTACTCCTAAGGCCGAATACATTTCCACTGCAGGTAATTGTACTCAAATCATGTGGATGAGATGGATGCTATTTGATTTTTGAATTATATTTATTGAATCTATTGTGATCTATTATGACAATTCCAATGCGATAAATATCTCCAAGAATCCATCTCAACATGCTAAAAAAAAGCTCATATCAATTACACTTATATCTCAAGATCCAGTTATCCCTCTCAATCCACCTCATGATCCCATTCCTAATCAAGATCAATATTTCCCTTGCATTCCATCCATTAATGATTCCCCCCATGTCAAGATCAAATTACTCAATTTCATGATTTAATCCCCTCCATTTCATTCCATGATATCCTTTCATCTCAAGATATAATCATCCCTTCCATTCCAACACATAATCCTCTCCAAAGTCAAGATTAAATTAACCCTTTATCTCCATGTCATGATCCCAATCCATCTTAAGATCCTATTATCCCTCATCCTCCAAATGATCCTAATCCTCCACAAGATCCCATCACACTTATCCAATCCATCCATGAGCCTCATACATATAATCTTGGTTCCTCCACCTCTATATAACATGGATTCCTTCAAGATATTATCATCCCCCCCCACCTCTCCCCCTCTTTCACATGGACTCACATTTTGTGTTGAAAAAAAAAAGTATCCCAATTGAAAAAATAAAATCTCAAGATGTTCGTACACCGTCCACCCATTCAAAATCCAAAATCCCTCCATATAAACTCAAATTCCCCCATCCACCATCCTCAAAATCCATTTTAGGCCCTTATATCCAAAATTCCATTCCTTTCTAATTCACATCCATTTTGGGTGCTTATGTCCCAAATCCAAACCCTGCATCTTTCCCATCCATTTTGGGTTCTTACATACCTCTATCTTCCATAGTCAAGTCCACCACTCCATCACCTCCAATCCCTAATAAATATAAAAAAAGGAACAAATCCTTGTATTCCTTCCAATATTCACCCTCCATTCTATCCATAAACTCTCCAAACCATCCATCCTCATGCACCCATACCATAGCTAATGGAAGAAATTTGGATGCCAAATATAAAATGCATAAAACCAAAAATCCATAAAAATACAAGGATCAACATGTCCCATATAAAATACATGTTCAAGAAAATAAAAATATGATCCAAAAGAAAGAAAAATTCAAAAGGCCACAAGGCCCAAAAATAAAAATTCAAAACTCATGTGGATTCCCAAGCTACTCATTCAAGAAATGAATCTCAAAGAAAGATCCAACTTGGCATCCAACCTTTCTAATCCAAAATCTTATTCCACTCATAAGTCCTCCAGTCCTCAATCTTCTGAATCGATTTTGGGTCCTTAAGAACCCAAATCTACTATCCTAAGTCCATCATCTCCTTCATCTATTTTGGGTCCTTATATCCCAAAATCTGCATTTTCTCCTCCATCTCCTTTAAAATATCCTCCTCCACTACTCCACCACCCTTCAAAGTGTTTCCCAATGATGTTATTTCGACCTCCCTCATCCATTTATCCACAAGTATCCTAACCTACCATCCATCAACCACCATTCATCCCCACCCACCCTCTTTAATCCAATCTTTCACATAAATCCTTATCCTCATTCCCCAATCCATTTCATGTACCATCCTACTATTATACCAACATTTATGATCATATAGAAAAAAATGCCCTAGTACATAATAAAAAAGAAGAAGAAGAAGAAGAATATATCAAGGGATACCATCCATGGAACTAGATGCTTGATTCCTTCCACCATCTTCCTATCACATATCCTTTTTCTTCCAAATCCACTTATACACCCATTCACTTATCCACATCCCCTTGCACTCTACACTTCGGGGAAAGCTCCATCCATACTATGCTACCATACCTATTTTCCACATTATTTCTCCACCATCCATCATCATATCTAGGTCCATCATCCTCTTTTTCCTATCTTTGATCTTGACTATCATATTCATTACATCCATCCATATGAAATTTCTATATTCCTTACTCATTATCCATCCACTATCCATAATACTATATAAGTCCTTTATCCTTTCACACATTTGATTTTTACATCCTATGATCCATGTCCTCCATATCATAGTCCTTGTCTTATTCACTTCATCCATCAACTATCCATAATCCTATATAAGTTCATTATCCTTTCCCATGTCCTTTATATTGATTATCCTATGCCTTTCCTCTGTTCCATATTACCTATTACATCTATACCCTCTATAGATCATTATCCATTATCTTATTCATACCCTCTATATCATATCCCTTATCCATCCACCTTCCACTTTCATACCTTTTCTCTTAATAAAAACTAGAGGTACTAAAGCACTACAATATCCATGCACGATTTGGACAATACATGTCTTCATTCCCTCCATGTACATCTTTTACATACTATCCATCCATCTCATATATCCTTTATCATCCATCTTCCCATCCTTCATACTCCTACCTTTAGTGTGGAGCATTTAAATCCTTTGCAACATAGTTCTTGAGAGCCACATCCACTTATTCCCCATTTTTTGATCCCCCATATCTAATCCATCCATCCCATCCAATCATCTCTCCATCCTTTCATCCTCTACCATTTCTTGGTTCCCTTGTCATTGGTCTCAATCCATTTTATCCTTCATCCATCTTCCAATCTTATCATATCCAATCCATTTATCTTCAAATCAACATCATTTATCCCCCTTCTATACATTATTCATCTTTCAATTCAATCCCATACCATCCATGTGTCCTTTCCATATAATTTCTAAACTTTTTATCTTTCTTCCATCATATTCAATTTTTTTATTCATCTTATCCACCATCCTATCCAATCTATTTCCTCCTTTATCCAACATCTTATCATATACTTTCCAAACTATCTTATTCATCATCTAATCACATGCTATTTCATCCATTTACCGTATTCTCCTCCCATATTATCTAAATCATCTTATCTTCCAATCTCATTCTATCCAATTTACTCATCCAAAATAAATAAAAATTAAAATGAAAAATATCTATAATCCCAAATTAGTCTAATCATTTGCAATCAATACTAATCCAATCAATCCAATCTTGTAATCTAGCACACTAATCTTTAATCAATCTATCATCTTGATCCAAATCACTTGACAATCTATTGATCATTTTTCATCAACTCATCATTATGAGATTTATCCTTCTTAATCTTTTGGATGTGCATTGTTTTTATCTTTAACTTTGTCATCCTCAATCAATCATCAATCAATCCATCAATTGGTTTTTAGCTTGACTAGGGAAAATTTGGTTTTCTTTTTGGTTTGTTGTGCATGCTTTCTTGTTTCTTGTATGTTTTATCATTTTTTTCACTTATCATGGTATTTTCATCTTATTGTCACAAGGAATCACGGTCCTCCATATCATGGTGTCATAAGACATATGGTTGTATTTGTATGCACCCTAAAATGGTCGCCTAGACTTTGGGCCCCATTCTTCATTTTATCAATGTTGGAATTATTTTATCAATTTTCTGAATCAATGATTTTTAATATTTTTAATTCAAATCAATTTATTTTATCAAATTGTAATTAATTCAAAAAAATTTAATATATTTCCCAAGTTTTATTTAATTGAGAGAACTTGCTCCCTTTTAATTAAATAAAAATCATTTAATTAAATCATCAAGTCATTTATTTTAAATCTCATTTTAATTAAAAGAATAAATCTTTTTTAAATAAATAAAAAATCTTTTAATTAAATATTGGAACCCACTTTGCTAAAAATAATAAATAAATAATAAAAATAATAAAGTAAAGTGCACTTTCCTATGAGATAGAATCTTTTGACTTTTTGAAAAAGGTTTTTGCCTCTTAATCTCTTCCACACATCTTTTTGCCTCTTGAGAATCTTGAGCACATGGATCAACCAAGATTTAATCTCCACCATTGCTCATTTCTTTTTGCCTCTTAATCTTGACCGTCCATTCATTTCTAAATTCCTTTATAAGGAGACTCTCTCCTCATTCTTAATCATCCATCTTTTTCATCATCATCTCTTGCATTATCATCCTCTTGGAGTCTTGGCATCTTAGCATCTTGGAGCTATGGTAATCTTAGATCTCTCATATTGAAGCATTGCATCATCATTTTCATTTTCTTTCTTGCATCTAGCTTAGATTTACTTTCATTTTCATTTGCATGCATATTTGATGATCATGGAGACTAGAATTCTTGTTCTCTTTGAATCTCTCATTTTATGGTGTACTTGCATGGGCACAAACTAGGTCAAATCTGAGGGCCTCCATTACAAACCCTTGCACTCCATGAATAGAGAGCTATGAGATGCTATTTGAGATCTCATTTTTGAGAGATCTTGGATGTAATGATTCATAGAAGTGTGACAACATTTTAGCACACAGTATTTAACCTTTTTTATCACGTACTTGA